>CAUVYP010000800.1:357500-600000 GCA_963556195.1 Sepiola atlantica | reverse complement strand
CGGTTGCACTTTTCCAAGAAAGTCAACCTCATCAGACCAAGAATTTTTCAGGATTTGATGAATTTGAAGGATTTTCTATCCTAAATAACTCTATTTTGGGATCTAGCATCTTTTATTTCTCATGAATTAGTATCGGGTTACCTATTTCACTAGTTGACTTTTTTGCCAGTGGTTGTCTCCTCCCTTTTTTATTACTCTTTATGGCGTGTCCATTGCCTTTTCTTGTCCTCATTTTATTGCTCTCGGTGAGAACATTGAAATTGTAAGTTTCTACGGATTAACATTTACAGAAACTAATACAATACATGTACGATATATATATATATATATATATATATATATATATATATATATATATATATATACTTTGATACTTTGATACTTTGATACTTTTCTCCAGAAAAAAAGGCTACTCAGCCTGTAACACCTGCTCCATGCCTGGTCTTATAGTTTCAGTAGACGCATGCGCAGGTCGAACAGTGTATTACTTACTGGACCAGTACTTGTCTAGTTTGCTTTTAAAGTCAATTGTGTCTTTTGCATTTACAACTGAATTGGGAAGCTCATTCCAGTTGTTCACTACTCGAAGTCCAAACGAATGCTTCCTAGTGTTGAGTCTGCTGTGCTTCTTGGACAGTTTGAAGTTTTTTCCCCTTGTCCTGGAATTGGTATTGAGTGGTAGAAGTTGTTTTTGGTTGATGATGATCTTGCCTGTTAATATCTTGTACACTTCTATCATATCACCTTTTTCACGCCGGTAGTGTATTGACGGTAGTCTCATCTCTTTGAGCCTCTCCTCATATGGCAGGTCTTTGATTGAGGAACACAACTGTGTTGCTCTTTGCTGAACTCTTTCGATTTTGTCGTTATCTCCGGCATATTGGTGGATTCTTGCGGCGTTTCCATATTTCCATATATGTACGGTGTTCTGTTGTTACCATGCCCGAAATGCATTACACTACACTTGCCTGCATTGAACAGTAATTGCCACTCCTCTGACCACTTAGATAATTTGTCCATATCACTTTGTATTGATGATGTGTATTCTGGTGTGGTATAATATATATATATATATATATATATATATATATATATATATATATGTAATATATATATAATATATATGTATATCATATATATATAATATATATAATATATATAGTATATATGTATATATAATATATATGATATATATAATATATATGTATATATAATATATATATATATAATATATATATCATATATATAATATAATATATATAATATATATATAATATATATATAATATATATGTATATATAATATATATATATAACATATATAATATATATAATAGATATATATAATATATATATATATGATATAATAAATATATATATAATATATGTATATATATATATATAATATATATATTTGTGAAAAAATTACAAACGGAAAACAAGTTAAAGTACAGGAGAAAGACAAAAACAAGAGATTTTTTGACCAGTTTCGTTCGTGGCGAACGTCTCCAGAAAATGAAGATATGGAAATAATTTTATTTTGAAGGCACACACATGGGATGAGGGAAGGATGATCTGATTCGACCATATGAGAAGACATTAAGTGATGTTGGAATATGATAAGTGGGTGACACATTCTTCTATGTTTCTTATTCTTTTGTTTATATTTTTATTTATTTTCTTTCTCTCTTTTACTATCATACCTAATGAGCTAGTATGGAGAAGGCGGTGGGGAGGGGGAAAGGCGCCAAAAGGGAAGAAAGGACAGTGAAACTGGCTAAGATTAACAAATAGGGTGGGGATAAAATTGATACACTGGATGTTAGAACCCAAAGATTAATAAGAAAGAATCAGGGATAGGTCTGATAATTTGTCACACATTAGGTTTTTAAAGAGCAATTCATGAAAATGAAAAGCCGGTGTGGACAAAATGTATGAAAAATGAAACAGACGGGAAAAACAGGTTAAAGAGTAGGAGAAAAACTTAAAATGATTTGATTATCAATCAGAGCTTGCTATTATCACAAAATATATATACACACACATACATATACATATATATGTATATATATATCTATACATACGCATACACATATACACACATACACACATTTTCTAATATATATATATATATATATATATATATTTAATCAGGGTCGCAGTGGTGTAATATATTGCATTGTTTTAGTGCGACTTTTGCTAAGTGTCTGCTTAGGGTATATGAACCGAGTCATAGGTTGAAGTTTGATGGTGAAGAAAGAAGTATAGTTGCGCTTTCAATGCATTTGTGACGTGAGAAGGAGTGTTCGCTTTTGAGGAGAGTGCAGACTGAAAGGTTTAGATTGTGGGAGAGAGTGTTCCTGTGTATCACTAGAGCATTAGTGGAAATGTCGTGTTCGTAAATGCGAATTTTCACATTTTGTCCACCACGACTTTTAATTTTCACGAATTATCGTGTACCTTACCCCATAATATATATATATATATATATATATATATATATATATATATATATAGATATAGATATAATATTTACTATATATATATATGTAATATATGATATATAATATATAATATGCATAATATATATAATATATATATAATATATTTATAAATATATATAATATATAAATATATACATATATATACATATATATATGTATATACATAGTATACATTTTTATTTATAATATATATATATAATATATATATGTATAATATATATATATATATATACATATAATATATATATATAATATATGTATATATAATATATATATATATATATATATATATATATATATATATATATATATATATATATATGTATATATATATATACAGTATACGGTTTTCTTTATACAAGCGTTGTTGATTACATATGTGCGTACATGTTTCGGTTTTACTCTTCATGAAGAGTCAAACTCATCAGACCATAACGATGATTTTAAATGAATGAGATCAGAAATATTTTCCTTGTATAATGTAGCACACGCTACTACGACCAAGGGATATTTGTTTCGACTTTTTTCTTTCTCTATTTGATCAACCCTTCTTCGTCTCTGAGATAGAGAAGAGGAGATTATCTCGTGAAAGCACGTTGGCCGAAGATTCCGGTCAATCAGGGACCAACAAGTCAGCTCTACCACGCGTGATTTGACTCCCTAGTAAACAAGTAACACACTGTCTTTTCTCTCTTTTTCTTTCGCTTTCAGTTGATATTCATATCGGTCGTGCTGTTGTCTTATCAAGGAGAAGTGTTCGTTTTCATATTTCTTACACTGTCTACTGGGCTTGTGAGAGTTTAATTACCTTTGAATATAATTTTTTTCTTTGGGGTAATTTTTATCGGAATACATCAGGACAGTTTAATTTTATTCGAATTTGATTTAGCAGAATTTGCATACAACCAGGAAGTTATGGTTTGCATGACTCCTATTAGCTCTTAATAACCCTGAATTTGGACATTATAATATTCAACACCAAGTGAGTTTTCTGAACTTTTCATATGATTTGTTTTTCCTATCGTTTTCTTATCGTTTTATTAATTTGCATACACCTTAAATACACTTTTCACTGATATCTACTGCATCGAATTACCCGCCTGGATAACTTTTTGCATTTTTGGACCACCATTCACCATTTGGATTATTTCTTAATGAACCTCTTTGATGTTTTGCCTGGATCTATTTTAAACTTGTTGACGTGGATGAACTGTATAAGTTTACAAAAAAGTATGTTTTTGGCCCGTATATATTTGATGTTTTATATACCTTTATGTATTTTATATATATATTTTTATATATTTTCAAAGTTTAATTTTTATTACCTGCAGTAATGTCGTTGCGGTAATGGTCCACTGAGGAGAAGATTTTCTTTGAAAACTCATGAGTTAAGGACTTTAAAGAATTTGCCTGTACATTATACTGTAATAAAATTTGATTCGCACCTTATTCTATTCTTTCATGTTATCTATTGCTATATATATATATATATATATATATATATATATATATATACGCCTGTGTTAATACGTACCTGCGCATATGCATAACTACAGACGCCTACACATATTTTTATACCCAGACATGTAGGCATTGAATAACTATGTATATATACACACAACCATATTCATACGCATACTAGATACACACAGTTATATCTAAGCATTATATATATTATGTATATATACATTGAGTATCGACGGAAATATTGAGTACTTAGTATGGAAGATTAAGAACGTGAGAGACACTGAAAATGTGTGTTAACAATACGAATAACTTTATTAGACTCTTGACTATACAAAGGTGTCTCCCCGACAAGAGATTTCCTTATTGTTTCTGTATCAAGGGTGATAATGGGCGACGTTAGTTTGTCTTGTCTATAGTGATGGTTAGCATGTACATTCTCCTTTTTTTCGAAGTGTTTATTTATTTATTTTTTATTTTTTTATCTGTATCTACAGGGGAGAATTATTCGCAGTCCACCTTTTATAACCCGGACCCCACCCGCTTCTCTGACCCGTGGAGCCACTTAAAAACATAGTCTCCACTCGTGTCTCTATCTGTGCTCACGCCTCTGGTTCTCTACACAGAGAGCTTGCAAGACCGTGAACACTCTTTTTGGCCGATAATCGTAGTGGCAATAAAAAAAATGATATGTCGAATTTCCTCCAGGTCGAGATGATGATAGCTCCGTTGATTCTGTGAAGGCAAGGTTATTCAAGCAGAACAAATCAACAATAAAAATAAGTCAACAAACATCGGCGAGGTTTTTTGGTTGAAAATAATTAGTAACAATTAAAGGAAAGAATTGATTTTACATGTCGAATTAAAGTTTATTGTATGGTAAATATCTTTTAGCTAAGGTATTTCGTCTTCTCTCTATCTCTGCGTTTTTGCGGTTCTCTTTACGATTGCAAGTTCTTAATTAAGTTGAACTAACTTGTCTACTTAAAACGATGGGTGTTACTTCGTCAGTCACGCATGCCTGGAATCGACATGCAAGCCGAGCCCCATGTCTGGACAGCCCCGGGTCCGGGCTCTGACTGCCCGTGAAACTGTGTTCTCGTTCTAAACCCAAAGTCCTTTCTCTTACCGAAAGGGAGTATTGTCACACCTTTTCTTTCTCAAACATTCCTCTTCCTCTCTCGGGAGTGGGTGGTGTGCGCGATACTGACTTACTCTGTTTCTCTCTCTCATCCCTTTTTCTGTGTCCCTCTTCCTTTTACCTTGAGTCTTTCTTCCTCTCTCGGAGTTGTTTGGGGTTGAATGGTACGCGTGGTACAGGCAATTGAAATTCATCGCTTAGGCTTTATCTACCTAGAAAACAATTATCCTTTTCCTCGCTGGGGGATGGAGACCTCTGCCCTAATTAATAGTGACAGCTTCTAGATGGCAATCTCTGATTTCGGCGGCTCAGCCCGCCCGACTAACATAGCACTGACACGCTTGACCATATGTTTTTCTGGTTGATGTTTATTAGAATTTGTGATTAAGATACTGTCCAAACTTGGCCAGCTGTTCAAACTCATCGTCGTGCAGACTTAAATGCTATAGACAATTGTACATGACTTTTCCTAGAAAACCTAGACATTGGGTCGCCATCTTCTCTCCCTGCCTAGATAGCCGAGCCGTGTTGAGTATACGTACTAGCCTTATATCTCTACTGTGTTTCTACATAGGGTCCAGCATCATAACCAAGATGCATACCCGTGCACCCCCAGGTACCGGACCCTCGTCGGTCCTAATTATTCTGTCATACTTTTGTGGTTTTATTTTTTGGAGTGTTGAATTCTGCAGTTGTGGTATCTTAGTTTTCATGCGTTTTTGTTGAATTTAGACATATATTTTCATAATCTATTTCTATCGTTATGCGAACGTTTTGTTTTGTTTAAAGAATGTGTTGTATATTTCGTTTGGTGTAGTAGGTATTTCATGATGTATTAGTGGTTCGGCTGATTGTTGATTTTTATAATCGATGCAGTATGAGAATGTGTTAATCATGTCTTTGATTTGAGCGTTAATTCCGGGCCAGTAAATACATTCCTTGGCTTGCTTTGTGCATGTTTCGATATTTCGGTATGTATTTCCTGTAGAGCTTCTCAACGTAATGACATAGGTACAATGATTCTTTAACCTTTTAGAACGAGACCATAAACAATCGGTATTTCATCACAAACAGAGATGAATGCTTACATTTTGTTAATATTTTATCTTTTAGGGATCATTTTGTTCTTGTATATGTGATGAGTGTCTGTAATAACGAGTTGTCTGTAGTCGCTTCTTCATACTCGTTTAATTTAGTGTCGGTTATGGGGTAATTTTTGTATGTTCGATTTCATATTTCGTAGAGCTACCGGGTTATTGAACAAAATCAAACTACATAGAGAATATACGCTTAAAAGGACGGTTTCAATTCTAAACAGATTCATCGATTGGAGTCGTTGAAAAAGCGGGCCAATGTCTGCCATTGTCGGGAATGCGCTACTCCCAGCAAAGATAAAAAGATAAGAAAATTGAAATGAAATCAAGAAGCTATAAAAGTATGTATACAATATGTGAACTTTACTGTTTTTAAGTCAATGATTGTGACATACGAATTTCCAGACAGGTGAAATATGTCTGTACCTACTTTGGTCCATAGTGTAGTAGTTATTTCATTATGTATTAGTGGTTCGGCTGATTGTTGATTTTATAATCGATGCAGTATGAGAATGTGTTAATCATGTCTTTGATTTGAGCGTTAATTCCGTGCCAGTAAATACATTATTTGGCTTGCTCTGTGTATGTTTCGATATTTCGGTATGTATTTCTTGTAGAGCTTCTCTACGTAATGATTAAGGTACAATGATTCTTGAACCTTTTAGAACGAGACCATTAACGATCGGTATTTCATCACAAACAGAGATGAATGCTTACACTTTTGTTAATATTTTGTCTTTTGGGGACCATTTTGTTTTTGTATATGTGATGAGTGTCTATAATCGCTTCTTCATACTCGTTTAATTTAGTGTCGGTTATGGGGTAATTTTGTTTATTACTGCATGTATGTTCGTTTTCATATCGTCGTCTGATACTTCTGGGGTATCTGTAACAATTGATTCTTTACCAAAGGTCAAAATTGTATCTTTGTAATGCTAGTAGAAATCTTTTGATTCGGGGGGGGGGGGAATTTAAAGATCGATCTTTTGAATATTTGTTTCAACAGTTTATGGCCGTTTTCGATTCTGAACTGAGTTCTACATATAAACCCATGAGAAAAGCATACTGAGACCCCCGCTCTCAATCGGACAGTAACTTTGTTCCGCTGTAGTTGTTGCACGAGATGCAAACAGAACAGGTAACCATCTTTCGTTAATCTAATAATCAAGTATAGCTCCGAGTCCATGCTTACTAACATCTGTAGTTATTTTTACTGGTAGATCTGGATCATACAATTGCAGCACAGGTTTTCGGGTAATCATTTCTTTTAGCTTTTAATTGCTTCGATTTGAGGTTTGTCGAATGACCATAACGTGTCAGTCACTCTGTAGAGAAGGATAACATAGGTGCACATACCAAGATAAGTCAGTGTTCCTAATGATTCTGGCATAAACAGAGCTGAGAGAGAAAAGATAACTAAATAACAACATAGAAAGAAACTGGAATCTTTAAACAGAGCTACATAGAGAATATACGCTTAATAAGACGGTTACAATTTTAAAAAGATTTCTCGATTGTAGTCGCTGAACTAGCGGGCCAATGTCTGGCATCCACAGGTATGCGCTATTCCCAGCAAAGATAAAAAGATAAGAAAATTGAAGAGAAATCAAGAAGCTATAAAAGTATGTAGACAATTTGTGAACTTTACTGCTTTTATAAAGATTACGGCAATTTGGTTTCCTACATGTATGACACAAGGTTGTAAAGCAACATAAG
Organism: Sepiola atlantica; assembly: GCA_963556195.1. Taxonomy (NCBI): domain Eukaryota; kingdom Metazoa; phylum Mollusca; class Cephalopoda; order Sepiida; family Sepiolidae; genus Sepiola; species Sepiola atlantica. The sequence goes on along the minus strand of CAUVYP010000800.1, from coordinate 592,082 downwards.
GAGTTAAGAGTTGATGAAGTATATTCAGGGAACTTCTGCTATTACTGACGAGTAGAGTGTTACAACTGACGTATTTGTACAGATTAACGCAACACAGTGTCTCCGCCTCGGGAAAAGACATTTCGGCCTAACATGAGACGCCAAATACCTGTTCCTACCTACCCTGTCAAAAATCGAAAGTACATATACATGTACCAGCGCCTCTTGGCACTTTCATGCTAGATTCAAAATCACACACATTGATTTGGTTCGACCCAAGACTGTCAGCCAAGGTTATTCTTACTTACCTGCATGTATGGTTCGTTTTTCTTAGTGGCCTGAGGCCATCCCACTAAGCGATAAATCAGCTGAAACCGCTTTGGGGTCCCAGCAACAATTACTACTGATTGTGGCAGACAGTTTGCAATCGTGCTTATTACAAAATACTTGGTATTAAACGTAGAAGGATAACTAATTATCAGCCAGCTTGTAACGTAATGATTGAGAGCTTTCATCGAAATTAAAAGCCTCATTACATGCAGCCCTTTATCTACAGCGTTGGACTGAGTACGTTCCAATTGTGTGCCTTGGCTGTCTCTCTGCTATGAAATAAGACTTGGGATAGTCACCAGCCGAACTGCTTTACGGTACATCATTGGCATTACATGGTCACATTTTCACTCCTCCAGAATCAACACTCGTTAATTTACACTCTATGTTAACAGACTTATATGCTATTTAAGCAGTTTTCCACACATGAACACTCGTCATCAAAGCATCAAGACAGATTTACGTAAAGACATAAAGACATTGCAACATTGTAACATTGCTACTAACAAAAAGTTTATTTTGTTTCATTGTCTTACAGCCTAAGCAGGGGTTATGTAAGAGTTATATGAATAAACTATTTTACTATCGGTCGATCCGTTTATAGATTATGTACTCATCGCCTTTTTACTGCACGAGATCCATACGCAATCAATCGTGTTTTGGCGCGAACACAAACCTCATCAATCTCCAGTTCAAGTCTGTATCTAAAAACGATAAGATGTAGATTCCTGCGCTCTCGATCAGGCGTGTGGTAGAAGAATTGTGGAACTCAAGGATAATGTTATTTCGCCCTGTCTATGTTAACCAACTCAGTGTATTACCTTCATTCTGTTTCTGTGTTTCCAGTAAATAAATCTGCACACCTCTTTAGTTGTAAATCCATTATTTCGTGAGGAATGGTGATCTCGTTTTGCTTATTCTATTTCAGTCAGACATGGCCGGACGAATTACTCTTCTAAGTCGTCATTCTCATTATCTTCTCGATATCAAAATTGGATCCCTCAGCACTAACTCTCAACAAACTACATTTCCAAATACTAGAACCCAACAGTATGCTCTTTTGAAAAAGCTCCCAGGAAGATTTGGCTTTTAGTCATTTGGGCTTTTAACTCAGAGACAGAAAATAATTGAATAACTTAAGTATATTTATTCTAAATATTAAATATAAACATACATTTGAATCGTTAAAAATGTTTCTCCCTCCCCCTCTCTCTCTCTCTCTCTCTCTCTCTCTCTCTCTCTCTATATATATATATATATATATATATATATATATATATATATATATGGAGATAGAGAGCTTATGTTTGTAAGGGTATCGCGAACTGTCATTAGCTTTAAAAAGGCAATGCTCATTAGGTAAAAACTAATTCGAGCTCCGGCAATTGCAATGTTTACATTGAGATACAACTTACATTCAGTCGGTGTCGTATGATGGCGTAGGGGTTAGCAGTGCCGACTGTCAACTCGACGGTAGCGTTTCGATCCCGGCTTGAGGCACTAAGGCACTGATGAGCTGTGAAACAGCGAAAGAGTCTGTATAGTGGATGACTATATATATATATATATATGTATATATATATACCAAAATACTTAGGTGTGTTCTATTAAAAATCTAAATATTTAGTTTAATGCTCTGTTTTTTGTCATTATCATACCACACAGTTTACTTTTAAGTACTTTAGGCTTTTTTCTAATGTTAAAAAAGGTGGAAACATTAGCTTTTAAAACAGATAATACAATCATCTTATATCTTATATGACAAAGATCGGAAATTTGAAACTTTACACATATTTTCATAATTTCTGAAGAATTTGTTATTTTCTTGTGCTTAGATTAAAAATGTCGAACAAATCTTTCATTGATCATTTCTTTAAATTCATTTTGATTAGCAAGGTCAATCATTTCCTATATTTATATCCTGTTTATTTTAAAAGGAGAAAGAGGGAAAACGACAATGTTTGCTAAAGGTACCGGTGGGTTACTTCCCCTTTGAGAGAAAGACCCAGACTACTAGAAGATATGGAAGAGTATTCATCATTGCGGACAGATCTCATGTTGTTGGATATAAAGGAACTCTGTCTTAGATTCGAAACTTCTATGGATGTTAGAGATCACCACATGTGGGGTGTAACTAGCCTTTTTTATTGTATGTTCTTTTATGTGGTGTTACAAGTCTACTTTACGTTTGTCAATATATAAATAAAATGTGTATAGTGTATTTTGGTGTGATTTATCCTTATTAGCATTGAGATTGGTATATATGTTTTTACTTACAGTGTGGTGAAGGTAATGAAAAGATATACTCATAGTTGTGACCTCGAGCTTAGAACGACCAAACAAGGTGAAAAATGAAAAACCTCTAAGTTTAAAATAAATTCCATTTCTTTAAATTAAACTTGGTTGAAACACGAATTCCGTAGTATAGTTAGATTTATTGATTTAAAGAAAAAAAAGATGTTAAAGCATGAAATTCGTAGTATGAGTTAATTTATTAAAAAAACAAAACCAACAAAGTTTTTGTTGCATGAAAAAATGCAACGATCTCTTTCAAGTCTAAATATTTCTTTTATTAAAATATTCGTTTTAAATATGGCCGCTTGTGTTCTTCTTCAACTCACACTTTGTGTCGGCCTTGTGATTGGCTGATTAAAACGGCTACGCAACACAGCCCTTTCCAAGTCATCAGTAGCTGATACTCCTACTAATACTATATAGGAAGCCTGATGCGTGGATTGAAACAGCCACGACACGCAGTAAGCATTAAAAATAAACAAATATACAATAACAAATGTAAATGGCGTCGCAAACATTCCGTTTAAATCTGATGTGTATACGCGACGACCTTAAATTATTCATTTCTAAGCTGGACTTGTTTTTTTGTTAGACAGAAAGCTATATCTGTACAAATAGATAGGTTCTGCTATGTGGCGTCGATCTTGCCTGAAGACAATTGCTGATGTAAGAAAATTAATTATCTCCTCTACCGCGGAAAAGTTATATGACGCGATTCGTGAGAGAGTTACAACTTCCATGACACTCTCAACGCAATTGTTAGAAAAAGAGACCCTGGAAGATAGTACACCCTAACAATTTCTAAAACAAAATACAAAAGTTACTTGAGATGGGCGATTGATAAGAGCATCGGCAAACAAGTGCATAACCAAAATCTCAATAATATTTCATTTACTTTTCAACCAATTTTCTCGTTTTCACGAAATGAATGTATATTGTACAATTTTATTAAACAATATAGTTTTCAATTCAAGAGTCGAAATGTACGAAACATTGAAGAAGCATTTTTTCTGTAAATAAGAGAATTTCAATTCAATATTGCAACGTATGTTGTTTCCCTGTCTTTTTTCTTATCATATGCATTCCATCCTTTTTTTGTTAGAGATGGGCATTCACCTACTATTCTAATCGTACATGAAACTTGATATGTGGTGAATACGGCTTCCTTAATGATTTTTCAATTTTTGTAATCTAGTTCACTTCAAACAAGCCAGTCCGCCACTGTAGACGTAAGGGGCTACTGAGAAAAAGGGTGAAAGTTTTTAGAGGGTCAAGTTAAATTGGGGGCTGCGCAGCGAGATACCTTTTTACATTAGTTTTAAATTTCTCCATGTCAGTTCCGTCAGGAAAACAGGGAGCAGGGAGAAAGTTCAAGAGTCCAGCAGCACCCGGAAGGAAGCTTTTGGAGTAGAAAACTTTATCTTTTTGTCAAAAAACGAGCCCCATATTTCGCAAGTATATCGTTTCTCTCCAGTATGTGTTCGCATATGACACAACATACCCTGTTTCTGATTAAAGTAAAAGCCACATATTTAGCATAACATGTTTTTACTCAAGTATGTGTTCGTATATGTAGCAATATACCGTGTTTCTCTGTAAAGGATGATCCACATACTTCACAAGAATATGGTTTCCCTTTTTCCATCCAGTATGTGTTCGCATATGATGCAACATACCTTGTTTCTCTTAAAAAAAGAGTCACATATATACCCCAAGTATATGGTTTCTCTCAAGTATGTGTTCTGCATATTTTGAAGCAGGTAATAATTCATTGTAATTAGAAATATCGAATACTTAATAAAAATATTTTTTCGCATATGTCTCAACATCCTTTATTTACATGTAAAAAACTATCCACATACTTCACAAAACTTTTGCTCCTGAATGTGATCGAATTTTTATTTGTGTCAAAACAAATTTTTTCATTACAAAATTGCCACATAATTAACGTTCGCATATGTAGTAAGATACGAAGTTTCACAAGTATATGGTTTCTCTCAAGTATGTTTTCGCATATGTAACAACATATCGTATTTCTGTTTAAAAGATGAGCCACATACTTTACAAGAATATGGCTTCTCGCCAGTATGTGTTCGCATATGATTCAACATAGTTTGCTTCGTAGTAAAAGATGGGCCACATATTTGACAAGAATATGGTTTTTCGCCAGTATGTGTTCGCATATGAATAAACATATTTTGTTTCGTTGTAAAAGTAGACCCACATATATCACAAGTATATGGCTTCTCGCCAGTATGTGTTCGCATATGCCTCGAAATATTTGGTTTCGTAGCAAAACAAGAGCCACATATTTCACAAGAATATGGTTTCTCCCCAGTATGTGTTCGCATATGCATTAAGATACTTTGTTTTGTTGCAAAAGAAAACCCACATATTTCACAAGAATATGGTTTCTCCCCAGTATGTGTTCGCATATGATTTAACATACTTTTTTTCTGTGTAAAAGAAGAACCACATATTTCACAAGAATATGGTCTCTCGCCAGTATGTGTTCGCATATGTTTCAACATGCTTTGTTTCTGTGTAAAAGAAGAACCACATATTTCACAAGAATATGGTTTCTCTCCAGTATGTGTTCGCATATGCTTCAACATATTTTGTTTTATTGTAAAAGAAGAGCCAAATGTTTCACACGAATATGGTTTCTCTCCAGTGTGTGTTCGCATATGTCCTAACATACTTTGTTTTATTGTAAAAGAAGAACCACATATTTCACAAGAATATGGTTTCTCTCCAGAATGTGTTCGCATATGCGTCTGCATATGTGTTTTTGTTGTAAAGGAAGAGTTACATATTTCACAAAAATATGGCTTCTCCCCAGTATGTGTTCGCATATGAATCAACATATTGTGTTTCGTTGTAAAAGTGGAGCCGCATATTTTACAAGAATATGCTTTCTCTTTTGTCTGTGTTCGCATAACTTTCAGCATAGTTTTTTTTGTAAAAGAGTCACAAAGATATTTTCTATTTTCTGTTTGTTTCCTGTTGCCGTTTGAAATTGGAGAATCAGATATTTATATAACAATTGGTTTCTGTGGATTTGTCAATATTCGTCTACTTTTGCAAGTACAGAAATAAATTAAATAGTCTAGTTATTCTTTAAACATTTTTTGAAAAATCCTTTCTTTTTAACTATAATTGATAACATATATATATCATATATATATGTATTGATCAAATATATTTTGTCCTTAAAGTAGTCTAATATAAATTGATTTACAATATTTTCATGGATGATTGTTTAGATCTTATAATTTTTTTAGCACCTAACCAGGCTCTACATCCAGTTTGACAAATAAAAAGGATTCTTATTTTATTCTTTAAAATAAATTTAGGTGTCCAAATTTTTTAAATTTATTAAAGGGTGCATTGATGCTTTAAAATTTGGCACCCTACTTTAAGCATATACTTCAGCTAGGGTTTTACTAAATAAGATTGATAGAATATATATATATATATATATATATATATATATATATATATATGTGTGTGTGTGTGTGTACTTTACAAGTAAATTCTTTTGCAATATATTTTTACCAAATTCGATAAAAATGATTCAACTAACTCACAAGAATATTATTTTTATCCTTTTGGACTTTTTAACGTCAATTTACATAAACAAATTCGAAATATTCCTTCCGAAGATCATTCCATATTTCATGCTATCAAGTGAATGATAGTTCATTTTAATCCGATAATGGATTCGTTTTTCTCTTTTGATGATTCATTTAAATCCAATAATGGACTTGTTATGTCTTGATTGCTGGAGATTCTGCAAATATAAAATAAATTTTGCAAGATAATAATTCAAGAAATCATATTAATTTTTAATATACATGTTCTTTGAAACAAAATTATTTTTACATGTCGATCAGCTATAGACACACATCATTTTTAAATAGCCGACATATATATGCATAAACTGTGAGCCAACAAGCAACATTTCATTTATCATGTAGATTCTTATTTAAAAGTCCGCAAATTTATTATTAATTACATCCCATATAAAATGAGTACATTAGTTGCAATATTAATCTGTTGTTTAATTAAACGATTTTCTTTTTTTGGATAATATTAGATTAAAAATTCACGAACCTTAAATTAAGTGATTCAAAGTGTCGTTTAAATTTCTTTTGGTGGATGGAGATATACGTCTATAAAAGAAAGAAATAAGATAATATATCAATAAAAAGACAAATATTTTATTTTAACTGTTTTTGAAGATCATTAATAATCACATTGTGTTTAGAAGAGAGTTTTAATAATGTTTTCCATAAAGTTTAATAAATGGCTAATTTCTTCCTGTGTTATTACTATTTAAACTCCTGGGTTAAAAAATATCTGAATGTCCATGTGAGAGAAAGGTGTATAGGTTGAAAAAGAACACGTGAAATGTGAGTTCAGAGACAAAGTGATTCGGTTATCAGATTCACTCCAGGAAGTGTAGAAGAACAAGTTCAATGATACACTGTTAAAGGTAACAGACCCACTTGTAGGTGGATGAAAAAGTCTCCGTGGTTGTATGGGGTGTAATGAGAAATTGAGAAAAATGGAAACGATTGAGTGAGTAGAAAAAGGTTTAGTCAATGTACATCATAGCTGTGTAGTGTGTCTGTTTCTTTTAATTTGAAATGTTGTTTCGTATTGGTTAGGGTTATGGTTAGGGTTGGGTTAGTGTTAGTGTTAGTGTTGGGTTGTCTAGAAGAGATGCTTCATGCTGATTATTTGATGCTTATGCAATGGAAAATTGACTTGTGAAGTTAAAGACTTAGAGCAGGGGCGGGCAACCCCGGCCCGCGGGCCACATCCGGCCCAAGAAGGCTTAGCGTCGGGCCCACCACCTTGCTAGGCGTAATTATTGCAATCCGGCCCGTGGACCTCCCAATAAAACTCATATCATTTTGTGACATAGACGTAAAAGTAGGTTTCAATTAAGATTTACAGTAGGATACAAATGTATAAATATCAGCGAGCGATGATGCATGTATATTTCATTTTTCTTTAACTATTAATTACAAATCCTTGGCCTGAGATAAAAATAGAAAAAGAGAAAGAGAGAGGCAAAGAGGAAACGACAGAAAGGGAAAGGCCATGACACAAAGAACTTATGTGTGGTGTGTCAAACCGAATGCTGGATCAACTTGCTACACTCCCGCCCTTTTTTTCATACCTAGCCAAGTCGGCAGACTGTGGAAGGGATGGACCCATTAAAAATCTCGAGGTTACCAGGTGCAACGACCTGTACTTTTTCAAAAGTCCACTGAAACAGAATGACCATCCCTTATCATCAGGGGAATTTCGGGCATGTGTGGCGCACACCGGGGCACGCCAGGCTGATGCAGAAATACGACAGTTGGGATACGATAGGCGTGAAAGAGAGATACCATGTCGGGCTCTCTGAAAGGCGACATATTGAGATTGACATGCAAAAAGTGTGTGTCGAGCCAGTGACAGAGATAAACGACGAATTTTATATCTCGGAATACAACAGTGAACAAAGACAGGCGAGAATATGGAGTGAATCTGGAAGATGCGAATATCGTGTATGCTTAAGACTATCAAACTATCCGATACCGTCCCAGCTACGGAAACATCTATAAAAAAACCACCTAAAGATTAATATCTAGTGAGAAGAAGCGGAAATAAAACGCCACGAACATTGAAGAAACTGATTACTGTAAGTAACTGATTTGTTTTAATACATTTTCTTTCCCTTACAAATTTTGTAAATAAACATTGTTATTTTGAGTTTAAATTGCGTTGGTGTTCGTTGTTTCACATGTGTGTCTTTGTCTGTATATTTACGTTACAAGTGTCTGAGAGGGTTAGGGTGCTATTACTAACCAGTAGAGTGTTATTACTGATGAGTAAAATGACTAGACTATGAGAATGTGCTCATAGTTTGACGTGACATTATGACAAGCTTAGATCTAATAATCTTAAAGTAAGATTAAACTTAGAGTGTATAAAGAGATGTTTACATATAAGGAGACTTCATTGGTTTTGTCGAATTAAGAGAAGGGGTTCGAGATTTATAGATGTAGACCACGTGAGATAGCAGGGTCTGTTGTATAAGGAATACTAAGCAAAATATAGGGGTGGTAATTTATAAGGATGGATCTGAGAGAAAGAATGGTGAATCAAGACCTAGCCGAAGATAGTTTAGTTTAAAAGTCAAATTGTGGGAATCCGTGTAACACATGACAGCACAGAAAATAGATGTTAAACCGCATATGATAATGACTTAATAAATGTTCTTTCATGTTTTGTATTTCCCAGATATGCTTATTGTGGGAATCCGTGTAACACATGACAGCACAGAAAATAGATGTTAAACCGCATATGATAATGACTTAATAAATGTTCTTTCAGGTTTTGTATTTCCCAGATATGCTTATTGTGGGAATCCGTGTAACACATGACAGCACAGAAAATAGATGTTAAACCGCATATGATAATGACTTAATAAATGTTCTTTCATGTTTTGTATTTCCCAGATATGGTTATTGTGGGAATCCGTGTAACATATGACAGCACAGAAAATAGATGTTAAACGGCATATGATAATGACTTAATAAATGTTCTTTCATGTTTTGTATTTCCCAGATATGCTTATTGTGGGAATCCGTGTAACACATGATAGCACAGAAAATAGATGTTAAACCGCATATGATAATGACTTAATAAATGTTCTTTCATGTTTTGTATTTCCCAGATATGCTTATTGTGGGAATCCGTGTAACACATGACAGCACAGAAAATAGATGTTAAACCGCATATGATAATGACTTAATAAATGTTCTTTCAGGTTTTGTATTTCCCAGATATGCTTATTGTGGGAATCCGTGTAACACATGACAGCACAGAAAATAGATGTTAAACCGCATATGATAATGACTTAATAAATGTTCTTTCAGGTTTTGTATTTCCCAGATATGCTTATTGTGGGAATCCGTGTAACACATGACAGCACAGAAAATAGATGTTAAACCGCATATGATAATGACTTAATAAATGTTCTTTCATGTTTTGTATTTCCCAGATATGCTTATTGTGGGAATCCGTGTAACATATGACAGCACAGAAAATAGATGTTAAACGGCATATGATAATGACTTAATAAATGTTCTTTCATGTTTTGTATTTCCCAGATATGCTTATTGTGGGAATCCGTGTAACACATGATAGCACAGAAAATAGATGTTAAACCGCATATGATAATGACTTAATAAATGTTCTTTCATGTTTTGTATTTCCCAGATATGCTTATTGTGGGAATCCGTGTAACACATGACAGCACAGAAAATAGATGTTAAACCGCATATGATAATGACTTAATAAATGTTCTTTCAGGTTTTGTATTTCCCAGATATGCTTATTGTGGGAATCCGTGTAACACATGACAGCACAGAAAATAGATGTTAAACCGCATATGATAATGACTTAATAAATGTTCTTTCAGGTTTTGTATTTCCCAGATATGCTTATTGTGGGAATCCGTGTAACACATGACAGCACAGAAAATAGATGTTAAACCGCATATGATAATGACTTAATATAGGTTCTTTCAGGTTTTGTATTTCCCAGATATGCTTATTGTGGGAATCCGTGTAACACATGACAGTACAGAAAATAGATGTTAAACCGCATATGATAATGACTTAATAAATGTTCTTTCATGTTTTGTATTTCCCAGATATGCTTATTGTGGGAATCCGTGTAACACATGACAGCACAGAAAATAGATGTTAAACCGCATATGATAATGACTAAATAAATGTTCTTTCATGTTTTGTATTTCCCAGATATGCTTATTGTGGGAATCCGTGTAACACATGACAGCACAGAAAATAGATGTTAAACTGCATATGATAATGACTTAATAAATGTTCTTTCAGGTTTTGTATTTCCCAGATATGCTTATTGTGGGAATCCGTGTAACACATGACAGCACAGAAAATAGATGTTAAACCGCATATGATAATGACTTAATAAAGGTTCTTTCAGGTTTTGTATTTCCCAGATATGCTTATTGTGGGAATCCGTGTAACACATGACAGCACAGAAAATAGATGTTAAACCGCATATGATAATGACTTAATAAATGTTCTTTCAGGTTTTGTATTTCCCAGATATGCTTATTGTGGGAATCCGTGTAACACATGACAGCACAGAAAATAGATGTTAAACTGCATATGATAATGACTTAATAAATGTTCTTTCATGTTTTGTATTTCCCAGATATGCTTATTGTGGGAATCCGTGTAACACATGACAGCACAGAAAATAGATGTTAAACCGCATATGATAATGACTTAATAAATGTTCTTTCAGGTTTTGTATTTCCCAGATATGCTTATTGTGGGAATCCGTGTAACATATGACGGCACAGAAAATAGATGTTAAACCGCATATGATAATGACTTAATAAATGTTCTTTCATGTTTTGTATTTCCCAGATATGCTTATTGTGGGAATCCGTGTAACACATGACAGCACAGAAAATAGATGTTAAACCGCATATGATAATGTCTTAATAAAGGTTCTTTTATGTTTTGTATTTCCCAGATATGCTTATTGTGGGAATCCGGGTAACACATGACAGCACAGAAAATAGATGTTAAACCGCATATGATAATGACTTAATAAATGTTCTTTCAGGTTTAGTATTTCCCAGATATGCTTATTGTGGGAATCCGTGTAACACATGACAGCACAGAAAATAGATGTTAAACCGCATATGATAATGACTTAATAAATGTTCTTTCATGTTTTGTATTTCCCAGATATGCTTATTGTGGGAATCCGTGTAACACATGATAGCACAGAAAATAGATGTTAAACCGCATATGATAATGACTTAATAAATGTTCTTTCATGTTTTGTATTTCCCAGATATGCTTATTGTGGGAATCCGTGTAACACATGACAGCACAGAAAATAGATGTTAAACCGCATATGATAATGACTTAATAAATGTTCTTTCAGGTTTTGTATTTCCCAGATATGCTTATTGTGGGAATCCGTGTAACACATGACAGCACAGAAAATAGATGTTAAACCGCATATGATAATGACTTAATAAATGTTCTTTCAGGTTTTGTATTTCCCAGATATGCTTATTGTGGGAATCCGTGTAACACATGACAGCACAGAAAATAGATGTTAAACCGCATATGATAATGACTTAATAAATGTTCTTTCATGTTTTGTATTTCCCAGATATGCTTATTGTGGGAATCCGTGTAACACATGACAGCACAGAAAATAGATGTTAAACCGCATATGATAATGACTTAATAAATGTTCTTTCATGTTTTGTATTTCCCAGATATGCTTATTGTGGGAATCCGTGTAACACATGACAGCACAGAAAATAGATGTTAAACCGCATATGATAATGACTTAATAAATGTTCTTTCATGTTTTGTATTTCCCAGATATGGTTATTGTGGGAATCCGTGTAACATATGACAGCACAGAAAATAGATGTTAAACGGCATATGATAATGACTTAATAAATGTTCTTTCATGTTTTGTATTTCCCAGATATGCTTATTGTGGGAATCCGTGTAACACATGATAGCACAGAAAATAGATGTTAAACCGCATATGATAATGACTTAATAAATGTTCTTTCATGTTTTGTATTTCCCAGATATGCTTATTGTGGGAATCCGTGTAACACATGACAGCACAGAAAATAGATGTTAAACCGCATATGATAATGACTTAATAAATGTTCTTTCAGGTTTTGTATTTCCCAGATATGCTTATTGTGGGAATCCGTGTAACACATGACAGCACAGAAAATAGATGTTAAACCGCATATGATAATGACTTAATAAATGTTCTTTCAGGTTTTGTATTTCCCAGATATGCTTATTGTGGGAATCCGTGTAACACATGACAGCACAGAAAATAGATGTTAAACCGCATATGATAATGACTTAATAAATGTTCTTTCATGTTTTGTATTTCCCAGATATGCTTATTGTGGGAATCCGTGTAACATATGACAGCACAGAAAATAGATGTTAAACGGCATATGATAATGACTTAATAAATGTTCTTTCATGTTTTGTATTTCCCAGATATGCTTATTGTGGGAATCCGTGTAACACATGATAGCACAGAAAATAGATGTTAAACCGCATATGATAATGACTTAATAAATGTTCTTTCATGTTTTGTATTTCCCAGATATGCTTATTGTGGGAATCCGTGTAACACATGACAGCACAGAAAATAGATGTTAAACCGCATATGATAATGACTTAATAAATGTTCTTTCAGGTTTTGTATTTCCCAGATATGCTTATTGTGGGAATCCGTGTAACACATGACAGCACAGAAAATAGATGTTAAACCGCATATGATAATGACTTAATAAATGTTCTTTCAGGTTTTGTATTTCCCAGATATGCTTATTGTGGGAATCCGTGTAACACATGACAGCACAGAAAATAGATGTTAAACCGCATATGATAATGACTTAATATAGGTTCTTTCAGGTTTTGTATTTCCCAGATATGCTTATTGTGGGAATCCGTGTAACACATGACAGTACAGAAAATAGATGTTAAACCGCATATGATAATGACTTAATAAATGTTCTTTCATGTTTTGTATTTCCCAGATATGCTTATTGTGGGAATCCGTGTAACACATGACAGCACAGAAAATAGATGTTAAACCGCATATGATAATGACTAAATAAATGTTCTTTCATGTTTTGTATTTCCCAGATATGCTTATTGTGGGAATCCGTGTAACACATGACAGCACAGAAAATAGATGTTAAACTGCATATGATAATGACTTAATAAATGTTCTTTCAGGTTTTGTATTTCCCAGATATGCTTATTGTGGGAATCCGTGTAACACATGACAGCACAGAAAATAGATGTTAAACCGCATATGATAATGACTTAATAAAGGTTCTTTCAGGTTTTGTATTTCCCAGATATGCTTATTGTGGGAATCCGTGTAACACATGACAGCACAGAAAATAGATGTTAAACCGCATATGATAATGACTTAATAAATGTTCTTTCAGGTTTTGTATTTCCCAGATATGCTTATTGTGGGAATCCGTGTAACACATGACAGCACAGAAAATAGATGTTAAACTGCATATGATAATGACTTAATAAATGTTCTTTCATGTTTTGTATTTCCCAGATATGCTTATTGTGGGAATCCGTGTAACACATGACAGCACAGAAAATAGATGTTAAACCGCATATGATAATGACTTAATAAATGTTCTTTCAGGTTTTGTATTTCCCAGATATGCTTATTGTGGGAATCCGTGTAACATATGACGGCACAGAAAATAGATGTTAAACCGCATATGATAATGACTTAATAAATGTTCTTTCATGTTTTGTATTTCCCAGATATGCTTATTGTGGGAATCCGTGTAACACATGACAGCACAGAAAATAGATGTTAAACCGCATATGATAATGTCTTAATAAAGGTTCTTTTATGTTTTGTATTTCCCAGATATGCTTATTGTGGGAATCCGGGTAACACATGACAGCACAGAAAATAGATGTTAAACCGCATATGATAATGACTTAATAAATGTTCTTTCAGGTTTAGTATTTCCCAGATATGCTTATTGTGGGAATCCGTGTAACACATGACAGCACAGAAAATAGATGTTAAACCGCATATGATAATGACTTAATAAATGTTCTTTCATGTTTTGTATTTCCCAGATATGCTTATTGTGGGAATCCGTGTAACACATGATAGCACAGAAAATAGATGTTAAACCGCATATGATAATGACTTAATAAATGTTCTTTCATGTTTTGTATTTCCCAGATATGCTTATTGTGGGAATCCGTGTAACACATGACAGCACAGAAAATAGATGTTAAACCGCATATGATAATGACTTAATAAATGTTCTTTCAGGTTTTGTATTTCCCAGATATGCTTATTGTGGGAATCCGTGTAACACATGACAGCACAGAAAATAGATGTTAAACCGCATATGATAATGACTTAATAAATGTTCTTTCAGGTTTTGTATTTCCCAGATATGCTTATTGTGGGAATCCGTGTAACACATGACAGCACAGAAAATAGATGTTAAACCGCATATGATAATGACTTAATAAATGTTCTTTCATGTTTTGTATTTCCCAGATATGCTTATTGTGGGAATCCGTGTAACATATGACAGCACAGAAAATAGATGTTAAACGGCATATGATAATGACTTAATAAATGTTCGTTCATGTTTTGTATTTCCCAGATATGCTTATTGTGGGAATCCGTGTAACACATGATAGCACAGAAAATAGATGTTAAACCGCATATGATAATGACTTAATAAATGTTCTTTCATGTTTTGTATTTCCCAGATATGCTTATTGTGGGAATCCGTGTAACACATGACAGCACAGAAAATAGATGTTAAACCGCATATGATAATGACTTAATAAATGTTCTTTCAGGTTTTGTATTTCCCAGATATGCTTATTGTGGGAATCCGTGTAACACATGACAGCACAGAAAATAGATGTTAAACCGCATATGATAATGACTTAATAAATGTTCTTTCAGGTTTTGTATTTCCCAGATATGCTTATTGTGGGAATCCGTGTAACACATGACAGCACAGAAAATAGATGTTAAACCGCATATGATAATGACTTAATATAGGTTCTTTCAGGTTTTGTATTTCCCAGATATGCTTATTGTGGGAATCCGTGTAACACATGACAGTACAGAAAATAGATGTTAAACCGCATATGATAATGACTTAATAAATGTTCTTTCATGTTTTGTATTTCCCAGATATGCTTATTGTGGGAATCCGTGTAACACATGACAGCACAGAAAATAGATGTTAAACCGCATATGATAATGACTAAATAAATGTTCTTTCATGTTTTGTATTTCCCAGATATGCTTATTGTGGGAATCCGTGTAACACATGACAGCACAGAAAATAGATGTTAAACTGCATATGATAATGACTTAATAAATGTTCTTTCAGGTTTTGTATTTCCCAGATATGCTTATTGTGGGAATCCGTGTAACACATGACAGCACAGAAAATAGATGTTAAACCGCATATGATAATGACTTAATAAAGGTTCTTTCAGGTTTTGTATTTCCTAGATATGCTTATTGTGGGAATCCGTGTAACACATGACAGCACAGAAAATAGATGTTAAACCGCATATGATAATGACTTAATAAATGTTCTTTCAGGTTTTGTATTTCCCAGATATGCTTATTGTGGGAATCCGTGTAACACATGACAGCACAGAAAATAGATGTTAAACTGCATATGATAATGACTTAATAAATGTTCTTTCATGTTTTGTATTTCCCAGATATGCTTATTGTGGGAATCCGTGTAACACATGACAGCACAGAAAATAGATGTTAAACCGCATATGATAATGACTTAATAAATGTTCTTTCAGGTTTTGTATTTCCCAGATATGCTTATTGTGGGAATCCGTGTAACATATGACGGCACAGAAAATAGATGTTAAACTGCATATGATAATGACTTAATAAATGTTCTTTCATGTTTTGTATTTCCCAGATATGCTTATTGTGGGAATCCGTGTAACACATGACAGCACAGAAAATAGATGTTAAACCGCATATGATAATGTCTTAATAAAGGTTCTTTCATGTTTTGTATTTCCCAGATATGCTTATTGTGGGAATCCGGGTAACACATGACAGCACAGAAAATAGATGTTAAACCGCATATGATAATGACTTAATAAATGTTCTTTCAGGTTTAGTATTTCCCAGATATGCTTATTGTGGGAATCCGTGTAACACATGACAGCACAGAAAATAGATGTTAAACCGCATATGATAATGACTTAATAAAGGTTCTTTCATGTTTTGTATTTCCCAGATATGCTTATTGTGGGAATCCGTGTAACACATGACAGCACAGAAAATAGATGTTAAACCGCATATGATAATGACTTAATAAAGGTTCTTTCATGTTTTGTATTTCCCAGATATGCTTATTGTGGGAATCCGTGTAACACATGACAGCACAGAAAATAGATGTTAAACCGCATATGATAATTACTTAATAAAGGTTCTTTCATGTTTTGTATTTCCCAGATATGCTTATTGTGCGAATCCGTGTAACACATGTCAGCACAGAAAATAGATGTTAAACCGCATATGATAATGACTTAATAAAGGTTCTTTCATGTTTTGTATTTCCCAGATATGCTTATTGTGGGAATCCGGGTAACACATGACAGCACAGAAAATAGATGTTAAACCGCATATGATAATGACTTAATAAATGTTCTTTCAGGTTTAGTATTTCCCAGATATGCTTATTGTGGGAATCCGTGTAACACATGACAGCACAGAAAATAGATGTTAAACCGCATATGATAATGACTTAATAAAGGTTCTTTCATGTTTTGTATTTCCCAGATATGCTTATTGTGGGAATCCGTGTAACACATGACAGCACAGAAAATAGATGTTAAACCGCATATGATAATGACTTAATAAAGGTTCTTTCATGTTTTGTATTTCCCAGATATGCTTATTGTGGGAATCCGTGTAACACATGACAGCACAGAAAATAGATGTTAAACCGCATATGATAATTACTTAATAAAGGTTCTTTCATGTTTTGTATTTCCCAGATATGCTTATTGTGCGAATCCGTGTAACACATGTCAGCACAGAAAATAGATGTTAAACCGCATATGATAATGACTTAATAAAGGTTCTTTCAGGTTTTGTATTTCCCAGATATGCTTATTTGCGTCCTGCAACATACGGCTACATATTTATGAGTTTGTTATTTTGCCAGTCATGTAATCAATTGATGCTTCCACATTTTTCTATTTTTATTCTTGATTTTTCGCTTTGACAGTTCGATAACGAATTTGTCAAGAAATTTTCTCGTTCTCGTTGTCCAAATTTTAACCATTTACAAGTGACATGTGGCCTCTTTCTTGCGTTCTATTTTTGTTGAAGGAAGAAATTATCTTCGAATTTTGTAGCTACAATTTCAAAGTTAATCTTGTCTTCATTGGTAAATGTAATCGCTCAACACACATTTTTAGCCTGTTTGCCAATACAATATATTATTGCACTTATTTGAATTGAACCAGTTTAAAAATGCGATTTAGACACAAATCTTTCGAATCTATCGCACCAAGTCGGTTGCATCTGTTGCGTTCTTTTCTACATTTATTTATATGAAGACTCTCAGACTGTTCTAACTATTTCTTACGCTGCTTACAAGAGATTGAATCTTGAGATTGCACACAGCCACACATTAGAAGAATTCTAAAATAAAACTGCGATTTCTTGTCCAATGAGAAAAAATAAACTGCAAGTCTATAATAACGTTGGGAGGTTAGGGTTAAATGTAATATCAATATTCAGAGTAATAATTAACAAACAAAAATGAAGTAGTTCAAATAACGTTTATTGAACGTGTGTGTACGTGGAATGATGAAGTGTGTGATGTATGCATGTGTGTCGATGGAAAAACAGTTCTTGAAAAAGGTATGAGAAGAAATGAATCCGGCGTAGGAAAAGTCTTTGAAAGCCGCACACAAAGAAAACGAGTTGAGAACTCTTACCGTTGTTTGCCCACGTGTGTTGGTAGTTGTTATGCCCATTGAGAAGAAAAGCGTGAGACGAAACGCTAGTGTATTAGCGTCGTTCTGTCGACCAGAGAAGAGTGAAACGGAACGCTAGTGTCAGCGTCTGTCTGCCGAGGCAGGTCGGTGAGGAAGAGACGGATTTTCCGTTATGCACCGGTTTTTATAGTCAGAAGGGCAGATAACTCTGGTGTCGCTTTACAGTGCCACCTGTCGGTGAAAAAGCGACACCTACCGGCAAACCGGTGTAGTTATGTTTTGAAAGGAGGAGGTAACTGCTACAAAGTCTATAAATAACGTGAGGAGGGCGGTAAAATTAAATATCAATATTCAGGAGAATGGCACAATGAACTACAAAGATGTGAAATTATGAAATAAAACTGCTTTGTCATAACTGTTGTAATATTTAACATGGTTTCCTCAGTAAAGAAGTCCATCAATCTCTTAACATGTTTTGCATTAACGCATAATAATAGAGTGAACGTATGAAATAAATGGTACAATTTCTATAAAATGCAATTTGTTTTATTGAATTTTCTTGTGCAGTGAACAACATACCAAAATAAGCGTTAAAATGATCACAATCTCTTGATGGCATCTTCTTATCTCATTTTGAATATGGACTAATCTTCACCTTTTAATCATAAACCCACCC
The DNA here is from genome assembly GCA_963556195.1 of Sepiola atlantica. NCBI lineage: Eukaryota > Metazoa > Mollusca > Cephalopoda > Sepiida > Sepiolidae > Sepiola > Sepiola atlantica. The sequence continues at coordinate 573,158 of CAUVYP010000800.1, read as the reverse complement.
GTCGAAGCATCCAATTCTTAACACTGTCATTGCTGACTAATGAAGAACACATAATCGATTTGTCATAAGAAGTTTGTTTTACAAAACACAAAGAAAGGAAATAAGATGAATTAGGCCATAGTTTTATGTCTGTCTTAATACAAATTTGGTGCAAATGAGGAATTGCAGTCGTGACGTAAGCAGTTCCAAGTACGAATGGAGAATCCCGAAGCCGAAACAAGATCAAAAATCACACTTTTCATCCAATAAATTGAAAAAGAGAAAACAAAAACAATTGCACAAAGCAGTTCCATTTTATATCCTAAAAATAAAAATAAAAATAACAGTAAATAAAATAAAAATAACAAGAAACAAAAGTTTTCATTGAGCACAAAGAAAAAGAAAAAGAAAAAGAAAAAGAAAAAGAAAGAATCTGGAAGCAGAAACAAGGGTAAAATCATCACACTCTGCGTTTAATTAATATTTTAAAAATGAAAAAAAAAGTTCTTCTTTATATTCTAAAAACAAAAAATAAGCACACATCTTAAAAATAAAAATGTCAGGTTATTGGGAAGTATAATCCACCCCTAATTTATACGGTTACCTTTTTGGATGGTCGGAAAGAAAATAATCTCGGTGAAAATCTAAAATCTAGGTCAATGACTTTTTTCAAAAGTAATTACATAAAGTTAATATAATGGAAAAAATGTAAAAAGTCTTGGCATTTTTTTCCTACATTTTTATTTCTTTATTGCAACCATTGTAATATTTTCTTACAATCACTTGTTTCGCTAAACAGTTTATTCAATGATAGATCCGAAGTTGATAGAACGTTTTCAACAGTTTTTTCATAACGATAACGAAAAACAAATGTGGAATATCAGTCGAAATAAATTCTTCGAAACATATGTATGAAAAAATTCAATGATGTAAATTTTATTTAATTATTTAATATAATTTTTTTTTTAATTAAAGATTTTTACTGAGGTCATTTATACCGAGATTATTGTCCTTTCTTTCATCCATACTTACAATATAAATCAGGGGTGGGTTACTCTTGCGAATAACCAAAAAATACACATAAAAACAAAATAATACAACAGTTTCAATGAAGAAAATTATGGCACTGGTGTAGTACGAGCGACTCTAAGAGCAGTTTCTGCGGCGCTGCTACGGTGTCAGACCGCGATCCGTACCCGATAATAAACTTCGTAGATAACAACTTCCGGTATTCTCTAGTTCAATTTTATGTATTTACTCTATATATGATAATGAATACTATCGCACTGCAGGAGTTTCTCTGGCGTCGCCAAGTAAAAATAAATTAATTCGGCCATATGATATGTGCGAACCGACAGTACTATGATTACTGAAACATTCTTATTTTTCCCAAAGAAAATAAAACAACCTATTTTATTATTTTCCCTCCGCCAAATCAAAAATATTTCATTAGTCAAAAACATTGCATTTTATTTTACGAAAGAAAATCAACCTGTGTAAAAAACTAATCTGTGATTATTTATTTTTGTAACTGTGATTATTTATTTTTGTAACTGTGATTATTTATTTTTGTCAAATAAATTATTTAAAATAAAATTCAGTACAAAACTTTCATTATATTTTCTGAGAAAACATAACACTAGGTACGTGCAAAATCAATGGCCGATTCCCAAAATGAAAAAACATTTTGACCCCCCCCTTTACTTAAAAATACACTAAAATTCAGGAAATCAACCAATTTTACTGGAATTTTCAATATTTATTAATCAACAATCACGGAATATAATGAAACCATTATTTTTTTTAAAATCTTAGTGAAAATGTATTATTTTTTAAAAAGAAAATACACCTTTACTAAAGTTATATTTTTATATATTAATAAAGAAAAATGCATTATTTTTTAACTGTTACTTATGTAAATAAAGGATCGTAGATGTTAACAATTAAATTTTTTTTGCAAAATATTTCGTATATATTACGAAAAATGCCAGTAAATACCGTGTTAATAAAATCACTATAACTCGAAGAAAAATTAATTTTTTGAATTAGCGATATTATTATTGAATAAAGCATTGTTTAATCAATATTTTCACTAAAAAATAATATAATTGCAAAAAATATTTCATGTTATTTTAATGATTAGAGTTTTTGAAAAAATAAAAAATGCGACATAATTATATTTCTCTTTCATAGAGGAACGTGGCATCATCAGCGCAAGACATTTTTTTATAATCTTGAAAATAAACCAAAAATTGACAAATTTGAGATCCAGGAACTTAACGAAAAAAAGAATTTAAAAAATTGAATAATTTCTACTAACGATGAACTTTCATTAGTATGGTAGCCCCGTTCTGTAATAACCAGGTGGGATTAGCAATCACTCACTTTTACAGCGCAAATTTTTTTTTTTTTTTAGAGATTCAACAATTTCGTTCATTTCGCAATTCATCGTCAATTATTTGGAAAGATTTGTATTTGTTTTGTCTTTTTTTCATTAATAAATATTTAAGTTAAAAACAATTATTTATTAATAAATAAAGAGAATTCAAACATGACATTTTCTTTCAAAATTGAATTCTGTTTATCAATAAATAACTGTTTTAACTTTTTTTTTCAATGAATAAATTGTCAGTGTAGTCATTGACTGTAATTTACTTTTTCACACTTAAAATAAAAATAAAAACACTTTATTTTAAAAAGAATCAATGTAATTTATCGTTACGACACGAGTAACTAAAGTTTTAAATCATGTAAAAAAAAATTGATAAAATTGACGCAGTTCGTAACGTAAAAATATTTTTAACATTTAAAAAATAGTGTTATTTCAAATTCTAAAAATTCGAAAAACATTGGTAAACAGACGTCATCAATAATTTCAGAGTATTACTAAATTAAAAACTGAACCTTTTCAGTTAAAAATAATTGCGTACACTCAAAAATAATTAAATAAGCATTTCCTTTTTTATTATAACAAAATAAGGGTACTTAAATTTGTTTATAACCTTAAAAAGAATAAAGAAATTAATGGATAATAATTTTTCAACTTCTATAAACTATTATTACATTTTTATATATAAAGTTAAAAATAATAAATTATGACATTTTTTGTCTTCCATATATTTTGCATGGCGATGTCAATTTGTAAACAACGTCCTTTTCCGATGAAGTTATGGCGGATTTTATTCATTTATCACATTTGAAGGGCTAATTTTGCTAATTTTTAGTCAAACGTGGGATTTTTTTTTTAATTCAGTGTCTTATGACTTTAATTTAATAATTATCTTTGAAATAGTTCCCAAAAACTTATATTTATCTTTTAAAGGATTTTTACAAGTAATTTTTTCAAAGTTCAAAATTCATTGAATTTTTGGGGTTTTTGACCGTCGTAATTACATATTTTATTATAATTTATTTTTCACACGTAAATATGCAGTTTTTTTCGTTTAGAGATTAAGTTTAGGCTTTTATCTTTCAAACACAATCAAAGTATACACGGAAACTAATTAAATAATTAATGATAAGCGCTTTTTAATAAGCATAGTCCGTACAAGAAGGCGCCATTTTTGCACGTACCTACATAACACCTATTCGACTAACCAAAACAGGAAGTTTTTAATATCGGAACCGATTTCGAACGGACACCGTTTCCGGTTGGAAACAACTTTGCTTAGAGTCGCTCGTACTTCAGCTGTGCCAAAATTATCTTGCAAAACAAACCAAAAATTGGGTGCTTTTCCAGTTTAGCTGATACTTTCGAAAAAAAAATAAAACAAAGTGAGGAATATATGTTTGATGTACGTGCCTGTCACGGGCTGAATATATATTATACCAAAAAGCACGTAAATTAATCAAGTAGTTTTTTTTTTTTGAAAGAAAATTAAAATTTAACGAATCGAGGGCAATTTTAACTTTATCTTTTTTTTACCTCAGAAATTGTGTTTAGTTTAGCCAATTTCGGGCATAACGACAGCTAACAGAACGATAAAGGGGGGATTTTTTTGGAAGGAAATTCACAAAAGTTACGGTTATCCCCCTTTGAAAACAGGTACGTACATCAAACAGATATTCCTCAGTTTTTTTTAGTTTTTTTCTCGAAAGTATCCGCTAAACTGGAGAAGCACCGCAAAAAGTTAATCTTATGCCTCGGCTTCGAAAGTCTCCGTTCAAACTCGGAATTGACTAGCTAAGTATTGAAATTCTACGGGTACTTTTTCCTAATTTGTACTCAAATAAAAAAAAACAATGGTGAAAATTTCATTACAATTTATTTGTGTTTTTTGCAATGTTCTAATAAGCGGGGTGGGGGAGTTATTTGTTTACATGCCATGCGTTAGCTTATTTCGGAGATCCATACCTAAAATAAAGGGAACCATAATGGTTAGTACGAACTTCTGTAGCAAAAAAAGAACTAAATTCAAGTAATACTTACTTTTTGTTTCACAATCTGCTTTCAAAAAAGAAATGATTATCAAATGCGTTAATCAAAAAATGATTAGATTGATGGATATTCAAGATGGCGACCGAAAAGCAGGTTCGCAGAAAATGAAAGTTCAGAAAATTTAAATATTAAACCATTTCAAAACATGGCCGATCTTTTTGGGGTGAATATTACGGGTATTATTATTATTTTATTTATTAAAATATTTTAATACTTTAATGGGGAAAATAAAAGATGACAAATTCCATCTTCATTGAATTGATACAAGCGTAAAACAGACAATAAATAGACAAAAATAGGTGTTCTGGCTCGTATTAAAATGTAATATTCGTTCCAACTCAGGAGGCAATCCTCCCAGGCATTACAACAACCTTTAGGAGGAGGGAATCGATTCATTGCTATCGGTTGAGGAACCTTACTTTTGGAGGGATGTCGCGAATGTTATAATTGTGGTGCTAAGACACTGAACGTTGTCTACACGTAGTCCAGCCACGAATGTAAAAATGTGCAAAAGTTGAAAACCCGATAAAAGGAAATCAACCCGTACTCCATAAAAATGAATAACACATCGTATCACAAACTATAAACATATATTTCATAAAAAAACAAGACACATTAACAATACATAACAAGTATTTATTTATTTTATTTTATTTATTTTTTTCTCAAAAGATCAACTAATATTCTTCCGCACAAACGGAGATATCTATAAGAGGCTGTTTTTTGTTATTCCGAGAAAGTTGATCAGTCAGGATCAGAATTAAAAGTTCAAATGTAGCAATTAAGAAGGCTTATAGCCTTTATGAAAATGAAAATAGGAATTTTTTTTTTCTTACGTAATTCGAGGAAAACAAATGAGAAGTCCTTCTCCTCCCACGGGAGATCGAGATATGAAGGCAAATGTGTTAAAATCGCGGGGAACGATTGAATGAGATCATTTAACACGACAATATATAACAATATGAAAGTTTGATTTAGGACGAATTAATATAGTATTTCTTTTTTTTTTATTTTTTGTCTTTATGTCGTAAAAACATACCTTTTTGGTTTGACGGCAGAGGGAAGGATATTTTAACAGAATTTTAGATTCTGTGGTCCGTTCTTAACGAGCTGTTTTTTTTGTCCCGTAATCTCGACTTTGAAGAGGTCATATGATTGACTGGTCTGTCGTAATCAATTTTGTAGGACCATGGTTTTTCTTTTGGGGTCCGCTAGACAGCCATATTAAATGTCGCTGTATTTCTTAAGCGTTAATTTTCGAATTCCACTTCTCCTATTTTTGATTTTGTGTGCGGGGATAAATTGCCCGATATGACAGCGAGGTGAGCTGTCAATCTCCTTTACATCCGCTCTTAACGCTGGCCAAGGACTTTTTCCTGTGCGGGTTAAAATTGTCCGATATGACTGCGAGGTGAGCTGTCAATCTCCTTCACGTCCGCTCTTAACGCTGGTCGAAGACCTCCTGTGCGGGGATAAATTGTCCGATATGACAGCGAGGTGAGCTGTCAATCTCCTTCACGTCCGCTCTTAACGCTGGTCGAGGACCTTCCCCTCGTGTTTCTTCTCGCTTTGATTTCCCCGCTCTCATGTGCATAGCTACAGTATTCTCTCATTTGATTGGTTGAGTCCTCCGCCTCCGCAAATGCGTAGGCTGACTTATGAAAGCCTGTCTGTCGAGCTTCCTGTATCCATTTTTTGACAAACGTCGCCCGCCTGCCCCTCTTTCTGTATGCGTAGGGGAACATGTGCCAACAAGCCCCCTGCTCCCTTTTTTATGCTTTAACACAGCCCCCCCAGATTTTGGACCATGAACGCATCAGTTAGCATTGTCTGTCCGCTGGGTATGCTTTCGAAGATGGGTTTGGCATTATGAAATCCTGAAAGCGGGATGGGATCTGGCCCCTGGTAGAGCGATTTAGCAATGTCTTTGCCTGCTGCGTCGCCTGACCTGTGTAGAGGAATGCGTCCCTCTGGTGGATTATGGGTGCTTCAAGTGGTTCACTCCGACTAATGGTCTGGTTATCCATTAAAGGTAGTGGAACCTGGTAATTCAAATGGTCGGGTCGTGGAACTATGCGACGTACATAGGCTCGGTGGACCCATTCTTGAACTCCCTTGTCATCCTGTACCAGCAGAACGGAATCGTTTGACTTCACCACGACAAACGTCCCTATCCATGGCAAATGAGAATTGTGTGCCATTGCTGATCTCGGTCGATGTAGCAAGATTGTATCACCGGACTGTATGGGGTCTTTAAATAGCAAGTGACTCAGACGACTGTCGAGTCTGTGATTAGCCTCATTGCTTGCTAGTGCTACACTGCTGTGCACCTGCCTTAATAATGCATTTATTTGCATTCCATAGGCCGTGTGGCTGGTTCCAATAGTGCCCCTGTCGTTGATCTAAGGCAATCCCATGTTCGGGTGTCTACCCGTGATAACATAATGTGGGGATACCCCCGTCGCGCTGCTGATGGTAGCATTCATTGATGCCAACGATTCTAGAATGTCGGTCCACTAGCATCGCCGGTCTTCACATAACATGAATATAGCGTTTTTGAGGGTGCGGTGCTGCCTCTCAATGTTTCCTGAGCTCTGGGGCCGCCACGGGCAGGGCAGTTCCTGTTTGAGGGAGGTAAATTCGCAGAACCATCTGTACATCTTGCCTGTGAAATGTGTACCTCGGTCGGATGCAATTATACACGGAATTCCGCGGTGTCGCAGGGAAAAACTGTATAGACCTCTCGCTGCATCCAGGGCGCGGTCCCTTGCGCACGGAATCGCAGTCAGGTGGCGACTGAAACTGTCGAGATTTGTCAAAATGTACCGCTTGCCCTTGGACGAAGGCATCTCTACGAAATCTGTATGCATGACCTGGAAAAGCCTTTTGCCTCTTTCACAGTGGCCAGGCTGAGTATGACCCTGACGACCATAGTTCCCTTTCCATTTGGCGCATGTCATACATTACTCAACATACTCCTGTATGTCCCTGTTCTTGTATTCCCACTAGACATCTTTTAGATGGTGTCGCATGCGCGATATTCCTGAATTTTTAATACAGTCATGGGCCTGGTGCAGTTATGCACTTCTTGCTCGGTAAGGCACCACCAGCTTAGGCTTCATGTTACTATCCCGTATCATGAGAACTGATGTGCCAGGCTCCAGGTAGAATTTGCTGATGTGCTTCATAAACATCTCAGCTCTATGGTCATGCCCATCAATCTTGAAATTGCTGTCCAACTTCCCGTTGTGCAGAGATTTAACAATGCTCGCCAGTGTGTCGTCCGCTGACTGCTCTGCTGCAATGTGACTCGATCACGTAGGTTGTCGGCCACCGTGTCAACTTCGCAGCTAACTGCCAAAATAGCTCTGGTACATGCCTCCGTATTCTGTCGGGTGTGGTGGACTCGCATGAGCTGTACATTATGTCCCTGGATGTCGACTGCTACCTTCGTGAATAGGGAACCTGGTCCCCTATCCTGCTGAACGTTGTAGAAGTGATGTTTTTCTTTTATAATATTAGGCGTGGATTAGAGCATATCTCGTCCGTGCCGTGAAGAAAATCCTCTTCCTCTGAATGAGTATGTGTGTTCACTCGATCCTTGTCCATCGCTATGGCGGTGTGGGCCTGCACCGTTCGCTGGCATCTTTCACGATTGGGTGTTTCACCAGCTATTCGCACCTCTGTATCGTACATCGTATTTGGGGCATTTGGCTGTCGATATTTGACCATCGCTCTATTCTGTGGTATGCCTGCCTTTTATTTTGCTGGAATGGCTTTTTCTTGGCTTCGGCTGGTTTGGGCATTGTGTCCCCTCTGTACTTTGGTCTAGGTTTAGAATGTCCGCTTCTGTGCTGACGCCATTTTTGTGCCACGTAAGCTACCGGCTTCACCACCGGAGAAGAATTCAACTGAATGCCCCTGTCCAGATATGCATGTCCTACCAAAGAATACCCTCTCCGTGCTAACCTAATAAACTATATTAGTACACTAACACCTTTTTATCCAGTACACTTACGCATTCTCAACGTATACATCAACTCAATGTGACTCTTAGCACTAATTATTCTACCACATCAGTTAATAGCATTTCCACCCAAAGAACTCAGCCCCATAAGATACCCCCCTTCAAATAAGTTAAACCCACCCTTTAACCACTGAAAATCCGCATTTCAAACCATATAAAACAACACAAAGAATGAAGGGACATTACGTAATTAAGAATTTAAAATCTCTCACCCCAGTATCTAAGTTTTGTCAACTGTGTACTTCTGAAGCCATAATGATAATGACTGCTGCTAAGAGTAAAAATATTTCTAAAAACAGAATTCTCTCGGAGACATTTAAATATTTGAATAATTAACTCCAACTGATACTCCACCTCCATCCAACAGTTAAGACGACTCGACTAATAGAATACCTGAATTATAATTTCTCTTTTTCAGATTTATGCGTTAAAATAATTCTTAATATCTTTTAAGCTTTTTCTTTCGAATCCCGATCTCCTTACTTATTGAAGACCCCCATTTAAATGTTCATCTCTTCAAACTTTTTGGAATACCAATAAATTGTACGAAGCGGGTAAATAAACCTTTGATAATGAATTTTACTTAACACAATTATTACATTAGCACTTTAATTTAAAATTCCCATTTGGCATTTTAAAATTAGACCCTCTAATTTATATTTCAGAATTTTTGATAAGTTGTAGAATTTGCTATATGACTTACAAAGCAGACCTAGTATAGAATATGGGAAGCTATAATTATGAATAATAGATACGTAGTAATCTATAGTGATAAGTAGTTAGATCAAAACCAAGAATAGGTTTAAGGCTCCCAAAATTCATTCCAGAATTGTCCGCAAAGGACTCGTGGCACATTTGATATAGTACTAAATAAAATTCAGTTCTAAGTGACAGTCATCTGAAGGTTGAAGGTTCAATCCTCAGTGTGGGCGATACGAAGAATTGCGATTTACTGAAGACTGGCAGATGGAACGAGAGCATGCTACCCCCGTGGATTTAAGAAAAAGTTCCGTTCGAAATTCCGTCCAGATTCCCAAGTTCGACAGAAAGATTCCTCGACTTCGACAGTTAATATTTCAGAATTTTTTATTATTTGTAGAATTTGGTATATGACTTACTAAGCAGACCTAGTATAGAATTCAATACAATATGGGAACTTATAATAATAAATAATAGATAATGAGTGATCTATAGTGATAAGTAGTTAGATCAATAACAAGAATAGGTTTAAGGCTCCCGAAATTCATTCTAGAATTGTCCGTCGTCAGTTGATATAGTACTTAGTAAAATTCAGTTCTAAGTGACAGTCATATGAAGGTTGAAGGTTCAATCCCCAATCCTCAGTGCGAGCGATACAAAGAATTGCGATTTACTTCTTCCCAGTCATGGCAGATGGAACGAGAGCATGCTACCCCCGTAGATTTAATAAAGGGTTCCGTTCGAAAGTCCGTCCAGATTCCCGAGTTCGACAGAAAGATTCCTCGACTTTGACAAGGTACACCTTAAGAAAGTCGGAGGTTACATCGTTGTGATAAAAACACCCAAGATGAGAACAGTAGTCCGAATATACCAAATTCTACAAACCTCCAATTAATTCACTAAAATACATTATTTACTTATTGTACACTTTTAATAATTTTAGATTATTCCATCAACATATTTTCATCCCGATTTTACAGTTTCAATTATCATGCATCATAATTTTGAATTATTCCATCAACATATTTTTTAATTATCGTGCACCGTCCTACAATCTTATCTTTAATCTAACTATATAAGAGCTTTATGCTTATTTGACAAATATTATCTTATAAATCTGTATAAGTTATTTTGATAAACTCTTGCATAAATACATTCGCTAATTTCCACCATTTAACTACCCCCTTAAATTAAGTAAATTTATTTGATGAGGTTGCATTGACTTCTCGGAAAATGTTTTCGTTCTTTCTAATCTTAAACTTTATAAAACTGTTTTCTTAATTGAAGCCAGTTACCCCCTTAAGCGTAATGAATCCAATTCCTAGAACATTTTATCACTCGGAGATCTGTTTAGCACTATCACAATAATTGATATTCATCTTTATTCTTTCGTTTATTTCTATCCTAAATAAATAATCTTAATTAAAACTAATATACATATACAACATCATTTATTATTATTATTGAATTCTAACTTCTACATCTTTGACGCCCTTTTTTGTTTGTGTAATATGATTATGCCCACGTGACTGCATCTTATCTATTGTTACTCACTAACTTTTACATTTTTTCCTTAAAAACTATTTTTTAATTGAAGACCCCTTTAATTAAATTTATTAATGTAAATTTAACCCCCTAATCCCTTTTTGTCTATTATTTTATGACTTATGTTGAGATTAATTTTCTTCTAGATTGTTGTAGACTTTCTTAAGAATTTAATCTAAGATTTATACTTTTAACGACCTCTCCCATTTGTAATCTTCTCACCGTCATTTACTCTTGGCATTTCCATTTACTCCTCCTATCACTAGTAACAATTGTATCTAATTTTATTACCTCAAACTGACTTTTAAAAATAAGATCCACCTCACCCTCTCCCACCTTCGCCTCCATATCTCCGTCTATCCATCCATTAATCTCTCCCCAGTTCTCATATACACTCTCTTCCTTGTTCATACTGTTCTTACCTCTCCCTTTATTTTTATCTATACCTACTTCTATTATTCTTCGCTTTCCCTATCTCCTTTACTGTATTTTGTCCATTCTGTATTTTCAAATTTATTTCATTACAGCTTAAAATTTACTTGAATTACTACATTCTCATACGCTTCCGGTTCGAACAAACACTACCACTTTTTTTTACATAACCCATGAAATAAAACGATGGCTTTTGAAACCAGTTATTTAATTTTTTCCCCGACAGATACTTCTGTATTTTGTGCTGATTCACGCCACTCACATACACCTGGATATGTCTTTAATAGGTATAATAATTATCATACCACCGTTTATTACTTAAGTTTAACTCATACTACTCCCTACATACTATACTAGATTTAAATAATAAATAAAAACTGATTCCATCAATTTAACTGACATTCTATCCGACATCCTGAATGTATTTGAGGAATAAAGGAACATCGAAATGGTTTTATTTCAGCAGTGTTGTTTGGCTAGTCAGAATGCTGGAATAGATTACCGAACAACTCACATCTTATTCAAAATGGCGTATTAGCCTGACTCCTAGACCCTTCATAAATAAGTTTTTCTTTAAAATCTGTTAATATTGTGTTTTGTTTTATATATAACTAAGTAGAAACCTGATAACTATATTACATCAACTGTTTATTTTTCATGAGATGAATACGAAAATTGCTTACTAACTTGAAAAGACTGGTTTTGTTTAAACTCAAACAATAAAACAATCGAGTATTATTTTTAAGTACATTTTAACCTAACATAAAATAATCGACTGTTTTCTTTTTACTAAAATAAAAAAGAAATTAACGTTCCAACTTTTAACAACTGTTTTTTACTAAGTAAAATTAAATTTTTACGGTATCTTTTGTTTATTAAACTATTAGGTGAAAGTACAGACTAGTTAACAAATCCCCTCCCCATGTTAAGAATGTGTTTTTAATAATGTTATTATTTTAGCACGGTTTGTACCGTGGTATTTTTAAAGACGATTTTCATGTAAAATTACATTTTAAAAGTATCTTTTGTTTATTGAACTATTAGATGAAAGTACAGAATTGTTAATAAAATCCCCTCCCCGTGTTAAGAATGGGTTTCTTAATAATGTTATTATTTGAGCACGGTTTGTACCGTGGTATTTTTAAAGACGATTTTCAAGTTTAATTCTATTTTTAGGGTATTGTTTGTTTATTTGACTTTTAGGCAAAAGTACATAATGGTTAAAACACAGCTCAATCCCATGTTACGAATGGGTTTCTAAATAATAATGTTATCATTTCAGAACGGCCCGTACACTGCTAAAGTACACAATACATGACATCGATTAATAACTTTGTATTTTATTATAATAACAAAACACAATAAAGAATAATGCCTTTTCTAAACTGATTTTTATTTTTTTTAAATAGACCATCGTTTACGTCATAAATAAATGAAACTGACGAAGACTTTGTAAGCATTACGAAGTCTTTGACTGTTTGAGAGATCTTTTTAGGATTCTAACTGAATGCAATTGTTTGTATCTTTCATGCACTTGATTCACCGGATATATTTGCCAGGTAGTTTTTGAAATTCGTTTTCATTACTCCGGTTGCTCCTATAATTAGTCGACTGATGTTCCTGAAATTCCAGTTTCTTTATATGTTGTAATAAGATCTTAGTATTTCGTAATCTTTTTGCTTTCAGCTCCGTTTAAGCTAGCATTATTAAGACACTGACTTGAATCAGGGTTGCTACTTTCTCCTTTTTGTCCCATATCTATATCTCAGATTTTACAGCTCCGATTTCTAGATATGTAGCTGTAGGGATTGCATAGTAATACTGGATGGTGTATGCTTATTTCGAACTATGATTTCAGGAAATGTTGCTACACTGTTGATTCAACGTTTTACAGATGGTCCAGTGAAGATATATGCAGCCTGTTGTCGCCTAGTACCGTAGCCATCCCACAGCAAAACCTTACAAATGGATTTAAGGTTGCTCACACTCTCCACTTCTCTGTGACAGAACCTGCACTTGTTATTGTTGCTGACACTACTCATCATTTTAAAGTCATTGGTCATCAAGCCTTGATCTTGAGAAGTCGTTATCATTCTCTCTTGATGGTAGTGGAATAATCCTTCGAAATCAAAATAGACCATCGCTTACATCATAAATAAATAAACAAGGCGCAGACTTTTAAGCGTTACACAGTTTTTGACTGTTTTTTACTAAAACCAAAATCAAAGCTAGTTAGCAAGAATATGATTTCCCTAAAGTAGGATTTTGCATATGATGAAGCATAACAGATTTTATTTAAATGAAGCCAAGCATATTTCACAAGAATATGGTTTCCCTCTTTTTAAAAAATGTTATCTTTTCTTTTTGGCTGGGGATGGTGCATCCTACTGGATGCCAGATATTCACCTGCTATTTCAGACAATCCAGCCGAGAGATCTTTTAAAGATTCTAACCGTCCCTTTAAGTGTGATTGTTTGCATCTCTCTTGCACTTGGTTCACCGGGTTTAGCCACCAGGTAGATTCGTTTTCATAAGTCCGGATGCTCCTATAATTACTGGAATGATGGAGATCTTCCTGAGATTTAAGTTTATTTTCATATCGTACATAAGAACTTGGTATTTTGTAATCGTTTCACTTTCAGCTGTTTAAGCCAACATCATTTGGGACACTGACTTAAACTACGCTTGCTACTTTCTACTGTTTGTCCCATATTACGATGTTCAAGGCAACATCATTTGAGACACAGACTTGAATTAAGGTTTCCACTTTCTCCTTTCCGTCCAATAAAACTGTCAGGTTTAACAGCTATGTTTTCAAGATAGCTTTAGGGATTGGCTAGTAATATTGCATGGTGTATTACTTATTTCCAACAATGCTCCTAGGACATGATGCTACACTGGATATTCAACTTTTTCCAGATGGTCCAGTGCACATTTTGTTATGTCACATTGTATAGTAGCCATCCAACCAGCAGAAACTTTTTGTCGTTACTGAGACCACTCATCTTTTTAAAGGCATTGCTCATCAAGCCTTTACTTTGGGCAGCCATTATCATTCTCTCCTTATTATAGTGGAGCGATCCTCTTTTCAGCCAGTCAACAGAGCCGTCCTTATCTATATATTCCTGGGATAGTTCATCCAGAAAATACTTAGCACGTTGTTGCTTGGCCCATTCTTCAAGTTCTCTGCAATAGAAGGTCTAGGTGCTTTTTGGGGCTATTTCTGTGGCAGGCTTGTTTTTACTTTCTGAATCATTTGTAAGACAGTCCTGTCCAACATATTTGGCCGCTTTGTGATAGAGGTTGTTCTACTTGCTCTGATTTCTTGGTGTTAGAATAATATCATTATGTTTTGGTTCTGGGAGCTCATCAGATATTGGCCGGTGCTCACTATGATGTTTCGATGTTGATGGACAATATCTGAGAGACCCATACCTCTTGCTCCTTTTCGCAGATATCCCCCTTGGTAAACATTCGTTACTGTACATTACTCTGTTTATTAAGATCGTTTTGTGGGCAATCAATAATGTCAAAGCTGTATGTAATCACTGGCATAGCTAGTTAGTAAATGGCAGTTACTTTATTTTTGTTTGTTAGCTGTGTTTTGCAAATTTTTCAAACACAGCGTACATATTTTCTGCAATTTTTCTCTTTTTTGTTTCATTTTACTTCAGTTGAAGTTCTCAGTAACTAAGGTGCTCCTTCCTGGAGCTGACAATTAATCTCTATATGAGATACATCGATATTCGTATATTCTATTAAAGTTCTCCTTTATTTTTCAAACGTCATTCGAATATTCTATTAACGTTCTCCTCTATCTTTCAAACTTTGAATTAGTACAGAAGTTAAGAACATTAATTGTCCTCTCTCAATTTACCAGTTAACTATGTTATAGTATATGTTTCTTTTGGTTTCTTGGTCTTACAGAATACCAGGAAAATAATTCATCTAATTTGGTAGAGTATCCAGCTAAGTACTGTTACTAAAGGTAACATCACTAGGAGGTGCAATATTCCTTGTATGGGAAAAAAGTGTATCGTTTTGTTGAGGGAATCTTTATTGTGCTGTGAATAGCATGTTATTCTGAATAATAGGTCAGGGATTCTTATAGAGTGAAGCGTCCTGTTAGATTGTCCTGAAAAACCCCCTGTACAGAGAAAACTAAAACATTCGAAAATGATACCTAGTAAGTAGTTCAAACACCTGTTTCTGTCTAAAAAAGAACCACATACTATACAAGAATATGGTCTTTAACCTGTATGTGTTCGCATGTGTCGCAACATAGCCTGTTTCCTTGAAAAAACAGAGCTGCATACTTGACACGAATATGGTTTCTCTCCAGTGTGTGTTCGCATATGGGCCAACATTGATGATTTTTGGGTGAAAGAAAAACCGCATATTTCACAAGAATGTGGTTTCTCTCCAGTATGTGTTCGCATATGTTTCAACATGTTAGATTTTAATGAAAAAGAAGAGCTGCATATTTCACAAGAATATGGTTTCTCCCCAGTATGTGTTCGCATATGATTCACCATGTTATATTTTAATGAAAAAGAAGAGCTGCATATTTCACAAGAATATGGTTTTTCTCCAGTATGTGTTCGCATATGGGTCAACATAGATGCTTTTTGTGTAAAAGAAAAGCTGCATATTTCACAAGTATATGGTTTCTCTCCAGTATGTGTTCGCAGATGTAGCAGCATACTCCCTTTTTTCGAAAAAGAAGAGCCGCATATTTCACAAGAATATGGGTTCTCGCCAGTATGTGTTCGCATATGGTTTAGAAAATCGTTTGTTCTTGAAAAAGAAAAGCCGCATATTTTACAAGAATATGGTTTTTCTCCAGTATGTGTTCGCATATGGTCAAGAAGACCGTTTTTCCTTGAAAAAAAAATGCCACATATTTCACAAGAATATGGTTTCTCTCCAGTATGTGTTCGTACATGCTGCAGCATATTATATTTACTTGAAAAAGAAGAGCCGCATATTTCACAAGAATATGGTTTCTCACCAGTATGTGTTCGCATATGAATAACCATACTGGATTTAAATGTAAAAGAAGAGCCACATACTTCACACGAATATGGCTTATCGCCAGTATAAGATTTGAATATCATTTTTTAAGTAAAAATATTTGAGATTTTTTACTACAATTTGTTTCTGTTTTTCTTCTATATTGTGCTTTTATGCCAGAAATGGAATTTTGTTTGTGACTTTGAAATTTAAGAATAATCCTTCACAATGGTAATCGTTGAATGGCTTTGCATAACTGATATTTTTTTCTTATCTATAATTAATAATATATTAATATGACAAATGATCACAACTCAAAAGATTTTACCAGTGAGTGTCATGCTCATCTACCGCATTGACAGCTATCATATAATATATATATATATAAGCAAGCAAAAAATTTTGAAAATCAAACACTCTTTACTGCAATTATTTTACGAGTTCTTTTTGCTTGATAGTAGACACACCAATATTAGATATGCCCTCTTTTTTATGGAGTCGTTTCGCTAAAAGTAGACACACGAACATTAGTATGTCAATATTAGATTAGTCCTCCTTGAGCTCATCAGAAAGTACAAAAAAAGTCTTAGTTTTTAAACATTATACATCATAGTGTTACATGTGAGATAAAAGTAAAAAATAAACATTGTGTACACACATTTGCCTTTCAGCATTGCTACATCATGTGTGGCAGTTCGCCATCTTTAAACCTCAATTCAGATCTGCACTAATTTGCACAATCATTATTTAGTTTTATTTTTCTATTAAGGCTATTAGATATATCGATTTAAAATTGAATAACTATGATCCTCTTCCTATACAGATCGGTGAACAGAGACAATAACTGGTATATGGACATATGTATATTAATATTTAAACACTATATAAAAATCGGAAAGTATAATTTGTTCCAATACAGATCATATGAAAATATTTTAATAGATGATTCATGAAAACTGGCAATTTTTTCAGTCCATAATTATTCTATAATTTCAGTTCTTATAATTAGCAGTTGATGTTTTTTTTTTGTTTTTGTTAAGTATTTTCGATGTGTGAATTTTTTTATTTATTAAAGGGTCTCTGGATGTCTTAGAATTAAGCACTTGCGATAAGTTATCCAGCTATTTTTCTGCTGAATAAGACTGGGCATAAAAGAAATACTGATACAATCGACAAGAAAATGTTACTCTAATATGTTATCATCAAATGTGATTTTATGTCAGAAAGATTCATAGTTAAGAAATGATATTTCTCTCCCTTTAGACTTTTACCTTCAGGCAATTTACATCAAGTAATTTCAAAATATATTTTCTTAAGACACTTCCATACTTCAAGTCATCAAATTAATGAAGATCCATTCAAATACAACTGTGAATTTGTTATTCGTTTTGATTGCTGGAGTTTCTGCAAAAAATAAACAGATAAGGATACATTTTTTTTAAATATAATTTTATACATGTTCTTTGAAAAATAATTATTTTCACAGGATCCATCAAACGCAGAGTTATTTTTTAAACGGTTGAGTAAATAATATGTTTCAGCTTTGTAGTCCAAGAGACAAAATTGAAGAGATTATGTAACATCTCATTAAAATCTCCCCAAATTCAATATACGTGAATTTCAAAATATGAAAAGATCTCCTGCTATATTGATCCATTCATAAAATAAATGAATATTTTCAAATAGTATTGAAGTAACAATTCAAGAATCCTGTGTTAATGAAATCCAAACTGTAATAAAATGTTTTATAGTATAAATACTTTTCATAGTTTATAAGAGAAATATAAACATTCTTTCAGATAATATTAAAATACATAAATACTTTATTGATAATAGCATTTGTACTAAGCACATTTTGTTAACAACACAGTTTGACTAATGTTTTGAACGTGTCTACTAAATCAGCCAAATCTTTGCTATCACTATTTGTTTTATTATTTTAACTCATGAGCTGGATGAAATTGTCTGTGGAATATCACAATCTAATAATTGCTGGAGCAATGAGAAAACATTAGAGGATGAAAAATGTGAGCCAGAAATAGCTTTAGCTTGGACTGTGAATGCCAAAATACACTTAAGAATCATTCTAGGTATAGTCCAACTAAGCGTGTATTTAAGTCAAATATTAAACCCATCTCAGTTTTGAATAATCGGTTACCTGCATTGGGAGCTAGAACAATCAGTGATATGGTTAGAACAAATTTAAATGCCGTACATGTAACAAGGAAAGGTTTCATTAAAGCCGAATCAAACGAAAGAATTCAGATTCCATGTAAGGACTTATGCAGATGAAGGATTTGTGGCAGGTCACCGTGTCTACTATAAAAGACAAAACTACAAAGAATAGCATATTTGAACTAAAGTGTTAAAAAAAAGGTCAATGTGTATTGATATGACATGTAGGCACATTTTTTCAGGATGCATCAATGTCACTTGATGAAGGTAGACACAGAAATAACGAAGTCTAAAGAATGATGAAAATACAACTTCTTCAAATAAAACGAATGAAGGTTTGGAGGAGAAAGACGAAGGACAAATTAATAACAATTCTTATAGCAATAGAAAGGAAGTGAAATATCACAGTATAAAACTAAGTAAGAAAAGAAGTTGTAGAATATAAATTTAAAGGGAGTGATGAGTGGTAAAAGGAATAGTTATAAGCACACCATCAAAGTCAATGGGAAAATATAGCAATTGGCGATATATAAAACCAAAAGCAGAGAATTAAAATCCTTTGTGTCTGTTGGGATTATGTTGTTCAATGGAGAGAACTTCCTCAAGTAACAGAAGGAGTAAGTCATCAGGAACATGCAGTTTTGCTTACTTCTGAACAAAAACAAAGAAAAGATGTGATTGGTGATAACAATAAAAACTTTAAATGAAAAAAAGCAATGAAGACTCATCTTGTTGCACGTGGTTATGAAGAAGATTCCAATAACTTAAAAACAGATTCTCCTACGTGCAGCTGTGAGGCTATGCATCTCGTATTGTTAATGGCCTCGGTTATAATTTGGAAGGTAAAGACTCTTGATTTAACCTCAGCATTTCTGTTCTACTCGTGAAAACTGAAAAAGTCAATGTGTCACGACCTGCACCAAACCACAGGTACACGCACCAGGTTCTTTAGATCCTATAAAACAGCGATTTGGACGGTTCAACTTTTTTTAATGACCCATTTTCTGACGTTGAAAGGGTCAGATTATTATTAGCACCAGTTCTGAGGGTTGTATGTTCTGCTTATTGGCGCTACATGTGTCCACCACCACTGTCTTGTAAAACTGTAGATGTCCTGCTTGCATTTCTAGTGCTGCAGCGATTCCCTGTCTGATAACATGTAATCACAATGTCTGCATCTTCCAGTACTTAGATGCTACCACTGCCCCTTCGTCATAGTCACTTGAACGTTTCCTGTCAGCAGTTTCCGCCACTGATTACTACTTCCCATATTGTTGATCCGAACATCTGCAGGATAGGAAGTCAATTAACTGTCAGGTAAAGCGCGCTTATCAGTGATCAACGGTTGTACTGATAGTCCATGCTTGAATCAGACTTGTTTGCCTAAACTCGATGCAAGTGTGAAAAGATCTGCCACATGCTAAAGTTTTCTGTCATGTGCTGAGATGCAGTTTTCCCCTATCTACCACTGGCAAACATGCAGCAGCAGCGCATGTCAAGAAAATCAGTTGTTTACAAGAATGTGCCATGTAGTCATACACTTGTCTCAAAACTTAAGCCAAGTAAGTGTAAGTTAACATTACGTATTAGAACGGGTGAAACGGAATAGCTCAGTTAGCATATCAGACACGATTACATGTTAGACAAAAAGGTCCAATAGGGATTTAAGAGCAGTTTGGACTGGGAACCCTCTTACCATTCTCTCCCCCACTGTCTGGTCAAGTAAGATAACAAAGCAGATTTCAGTGGCGGTGGTAACTATCAGTGTTACTCTTCGGACTGCCGGCAGGTTGCTGTTGTTGTTGCTGCTTATCTGGCGATGTGTGTGAATGTGCCAAGTGACTTGACATGCACGATCGGATGGATGTTACTATTATCGTCATGGTTTGAATCCCTTGTGAAACGTGAGATGAGGAATCGCTCGTAGACCATTTAACTTCAGGCTTGGAGTGTCGTACTAAGTAGAGCAGCTGTTACACTGCCATATATTAAGACTAAGCCTTGGTCCATCTAAAAGACGACTGCAGCGAATGGTAAGAATGCAATCATAGCGTTCTTCTCTTCTTGGTGTTTCCTTTTTTATGTCGAGAGTAAATGTCTGGCTGAAGTGAGCTTCACTCTACGCTGTTTCGACAGATTCTGTTCTTTGCTCTTTTCAGAATGTTATGAGGACAATGTGTTAGATGTTATGTTTCAAGGAAATTATAACTTCCAACCTCTGATTATCTCACTTATCTCTTTGAAATCCAACTTCAAAGTGAACCTTCAAAACAACAAATCAACCCTCTTTTATCTCCAACCAGGAGCATCTCATTTACATATCAGGTGGTCACATTGCAGGCATATAAAGAGACAAGGCAGCCATTTTTGTTTCTTTCTTCTTCATTCATTTACTTCCACGACCGACCCATTGAACTATGCACACATGCTAGTTAGGTAAGTCCCGCGTTTCCCTACACTCCCCCCTGATCTCATGATCACACACAGGGCAGGGGTGGTGGCCGTCGTTGTCGAGTACTTCTTCGAAGAATCGGGGGCAGCACTTTCTCATTGCCATCTTCCTCATTACCACCGTTATTGCCACCAATCTGTTCCATTATCTCCTCTCGTGGTTCCCTATGCGGTGTTTCACAATCAGGGCATGGGGGCAGTATCCGTCTTTGTCGGGTACTCCTTCGAAGAACCGGAGGCATCACTTCCTCGGTCCCATCTTCCTCAGTATGTTCCATCATTCCCTCATCTGGTTCTGTAGGTAGTGTTTCTACGCTCACCGGTAGGGGTAGTAGGCAGTCAGGATCATCCCTGAACTGTATGTGATCTTCCTCGTTATCCTCAGAATCAGGAGAGGTATAACAGGGGCGGATATCTTTTACATGCCGTGGTACACCATCAATCAACATGGTCTGAGGACTTATGATTTTATCTATTTTTCCTCTGCAAAATTTTTCAGTGCACCTAGCATTTGGGGGTTTCACCCAAACACTGTCTCCCACTTGATATGGTGTATTGACAACGCCAACCTCTGATGGCGTGACATCAATATCTTTTATACGCTGTTCATAGCGGTAAATCCCATTAGCTGGGGCAGTTTCTGGTGTTGCATCGTCCTTTGGTGTCATATTATACCAGTACACCGCTTCTGGAATAGAACACTGTGTCCTGGCCGCAATTCTTTTAATGGTGCGGTGACACCGCTCCGCTATACCGTTACCTTTGGGAAAATATGCGCATCGGTAACGCATTCTAATCCCCCATTCCTGCGTGAATTTCTGAAATTCTTGACATCGAAATGTAGTGGCGTTATCAGTCAGAATTTCAAGCGGGGCACCACGTTCAAAAAAGACAGCTCTCAACTGTCGTATAATGCTAAATGCATCCTGTTGTGTCAACAGGCGCCATATTGTGAAACGTGTCGGTCCACAATCTGTCATGGTCAAAAAGTGGTTGCCCTCATAATGCGTTATGTCCATTCCTACTCGATACCAGTTGTCCTCCACCTCAAGCTTTCCTTTTTGCCATTGGGATGGTGCCGAATCAATTCGCTAACACTCTTCACACGAGCGTATAGCTGCCTTGATTGATGCTCTTGTAGTTGAAGGACACACTCTTCGGACAAAATATGTTGTCCTCCGAATTCCGGGATGTCCACTCTGCTGATGTATCGTACGGATCTGGTCAGGTGTCAATTGATCTGTTACGGTCGCGCATGTCTGTTGTGGAGGATCAGATCCCTGCCTCATTACATCAATCCACCTCTTTGGTACTCTCGTCAGGCTATCAGCCAAATTCTGCATTGACAAAACTAAAGTGATGTCCACCTGCAAGCTGTATTCGTCAACTAGACGCTTTATTATTTCCAGTCTCCTACGTACTAACATCTCACTTGCCGCTCTAGTCTTAACCCGGGCCTTCCCAGTTAAGGTGTTGGTCAACCAGTGGTAAACACACAATGAGTCAGTGTGAAGATGCACAACCTTGACCCGCCATTGCAATGCAAGATTAAGCCCTTTTAACGTGGCATCGAGTTCTGCCAAATTTATATGCTGGGCATCATTTTTCGGACGAAGCCAGCACGCATCTTCCACGAC
Organism: Sepiola atlantica; assembly: GCA_963556195.1. NCBI lineage: Eukaryota > Metazoa > Mollusca > Cephalopoda > Sepiida > Sepiolidae > Sepiola > Sepiola atlantica. Next base: position 550,762 of record CAUVYP010000800.1, on the reverse strand, counting down.
AGCTCCTAATTGTTCCAACACGACACCTGTAGCCAGTGAACTTGCGTCAACCCATGTTTGATTGTATCCCAGTCTGGTTCATCCCTGAGTTGCTGGTAGACTGCATAGGCCCCTCCGATTAACCTCAGAGGAATGACTGTGGCTGGTTCTTTAATTCTGCACAGTGTACAAATCTTCTCAGCCTTTTCAACCCATTCAACAACAGACAGTCCAGCGGTAGATCCATCAAACTCAGGTATCAAGCGAAAATCGAATTTGTCCATTTTCTGCCTTTCGAGTCACCACACACCAAGCGCCGAGATAGCTTATAACTTCCAACCTCTGATTATCTCACTTACCCTTTTGAAATCCAACTTCAAAGTGAACCTTCAAAACAACAAATCAACCCTCTTTTATCTCCAACCAGGAGCATCTCATTTACATATCAGGTGGTCACATTGCAGGCATATAAAGAGACAAGGCAGCCATTTTTGTTTCTTTCTTCTTCATTCATTTACTTCCACGACCGACCCATTGAACTATGCACACATGCTAGTTAGGTAAGTCCCGCGTTTCCCTACAGAAATAAACAAATAAACAAACAAAAACTGTAAAATATTCTGTAAGAACATAGTGTTCTCTTATAGATTGAATTAGTTGAGAGAATTTTCTCAACTTTCCTTTGGTACGTGACCAAAGAGCTTTATTTAAAAACAAAAAAGTTTTTCCTTTCGTTTGATTTAATTATAAAACTATGTCATAATTAATCGTTAAGAATTCGGCATACCGTTCTTCGTTAAGATTCAAAACTGATTAATGAAATCGACAATATTTTAAATTCCAATGAAAAAGTTGTTTAGTTAATTTAAATTTTTAAAACTTAAATATTTTTTACGTAGCTGATAAAGAAGTTGTTTTGTTTTCAAAATTTCATTTTATAATAATCAATAAAGTTTTTCAAAATCGTTTTTTTTGTCAGTCAAATTAAGTTATATCCCATACATCATCGTCATCTGGTATACAATTGGCAAATTGAATTCATCTTTAATAAACTAAAATAAGTTTTTTTACAGCCAGAAAATAATTGGTTGAAGAAAAAATTAAATGACTAATAGCAGCAAAGAAAAAACATCAATATTACCCCCAATGTTGTCGTTTTATCAAGCAGAAAAATGAAAATTTTGTTGTAAAATTGGTTTTAGGCTTACTAATGAATCCATTTCTAAAAAAAAATATTTTTTCATAAATAATGAAATTTTTATTAAAGTCGGGTAATGCCATAATTTTTTCCCGTCCTCAAACCAGTTTTAGAGAGTAATAATTATTATTACAGACATGTGCTGCCATCGTCAAAATGATATTTATCATCTTGCCTAGACAGCCAGTTAACTCGGAATCACACGGAGACAAAGGAAGCAATGAAAAACAAACGAATTCCATTTAAAATAAAAATCCTTTATTCCCTGTAAAACAGGTAAAAAATCAAGTTATGTTAGCGGGGGTCAGAATCTGCGACGCTAAGCGCCCTTGAATTTTGTTTACAAACTGCAGGAAAAAATGGCGACGGTTGAAAAAAACGCCAAAAGAACAAGTCTCTAGCAAGTCACGCTAACGAGAGTGGGTGATAATTATTATTAGAATAAATAAATCGAAAATGAAGAATTAAAGCAGGATAAAACTAGCTAAAATCCTCATAGGAGAACGCAGAATAAAAAAGGAATGAAGAAAAAGAAAGACGAAAAGAAACATGTCGTAGCGAGCGCATGAAATGCGAATTAAAGAAAAAAGCGGTGAAGGGATGAATCTGTCCCTGATGGAAAGAAGGGCCGGGTACGAAACATGACACTCCCCGTTCGAGATTGTGAAATCTCAATAAGTTCAGCTGAGAGCCTTAGCGCAAAGCAGTTTGTGGTTTTCCAGCATTCCTCACAGGATGCTGAGCTGCCAGATGGGGATCCTTGGCCTGGTGTGTCAAATTAAGAGGGAGTTCCACAGCCTTAGGTTTGCTAGAACCTCCCCTACCTGCATCCAATGGCAGCAGATGTGTCACTGGATGGTTAATCACAGGAGATTTATCAGAAAGAAGCGGATCAGTAGGGAGCGAAGTGTAAGCACCACCATCAGTGTTCACCATACTAGACTGAGACTGGCCCCTAGTCATTGTCACCGGGGGAAGGCCAGAGGCACAGAATTGATTTTGCATTGAGGTTGGAGGGGTCACTTGTCGCTTGCTTGATAGTTGTTGGTGGTGGTGGTTGGTGCGGAAGAGATGCCAGGGCAGCAAACTGGGCCTGTCCCCCAGGGGGTCCAACCGTGGGAATTATTTGCCGTGGGTGAGGCAATACCTGAGAGACGGGCGTCATTTGCGGCTGTTGTAATTTGTACACGGTGTGCATCTGTTGTTGCATGTATATCGGTTGGTTTTGTAAAGGGTTCATACCCGCCGTATTAGCAGAACTTGGGAGTTGGGGTGTCGATGTGGGCTGTGATAAGGATTGCGGTGGCTGCTGTTGTTGCGGTGGCTGCTGTTGTTGCGGTGGCTGCTGTTGTTGCGGTGGCTGCTGTTGTTGCGGTAGCTGCTGTTGCACTGGTGGTCCTTGGCTTTGGTTATAAGACGAGGAAATCGTCTGTCCAGCTGCATGGAGCTGAGGAACAAACGAATGCACAACCGGCGTGGTTTGCGAGGTTGCTATGGAAGATGGTGTTGGAGGTGCAGCCCCTTGTTGACGAGATAGTTGCATTGGAGACACAGTATTCGAAGCTGGTGATATCTGCGGGAACTCTGGATGTTTCCTAGATGTGACTGACGTGTGTACAGGCAGACTGAAGGTTACATACATCCTGAATGCTTGATCTTGGTTCCCTTCAGGATGTACTCTCGCCAAACAAATCTTTGAACAAGACTTGTTGAGCAGATTGCCACCACAAACCTGTGTGCAGTGTGTTGCAACACTGTCCCTCTCCCCGCCATGATTTGGCATGGCTCTGACAGGGGGAGCCAGTGTTATAGGTCCAGGGTGATTTTCTGTGAGGTGACTCCTCTGATTGTCATCCGATGAATCGGGTTTGGGACCTTGCACAAGGTGAAAGGAAGCCTCCGTCTCAACAGCCTGATCGGATGGTAAGGCAGGAGGTTGTGGAGCTGCGGGTTGTAAAACGGAATGTGGTGTTGGCTAAGGAGCTCCGGTTTGTAAGGCAGAGGGTTGCGAGTGGCCCTGAGCAGCCAGCCCAGCCACGTACTCATTTGTGCGCTGTATGGGGTCGGCAGGGGCCTGGTCAACATTGATAGCGAAACTTCGTTCACTGCTGCTGACACACTCCTCGAAGGCCCTGACTGCAGCTTCTTTCATGGCTATCTCTCTTGCAGCCGTTAGGGTGTTCTCCTCTGGCTCCATTTTAGCCCTTGCCTCCCGCAGTTGGTTTTCTTTCTCAACGAACAGGAGGCTCGCCTTAGCCATTTCAAGCTGTACGCGGGTGGTTAAGGCTTTATATGAGGCAGATGACGTCCTGGAGTAAGTCCTGCTCGGAGAGGTGGATTTTCCTGCCATGGCGCCGTGGATGTGGTCTGAGACAAGCGTCGACGAAGGGGAAAGCGGGGAAGTGCGAGACGAATCTACAGGGTGAGCGTGAGAAAGCGTCAAATAAAATTAAATGCGGGGTGTTGTCGAACAGGGAAGCCTCAGGACTGGAACCACAGGAGTCACGGGAAGGGAAAACGATGCTATTGCATTCCTTCACCCCTAGTGGAGACCAAACTTGATTTTTTACTGTGCTGCCATCGTCAAAATGATATTTATCATCTTGCCTAGACAGCCAGTTAACTCGGAATCACACGGAGACAATAGAAGCAATGAAAAACAAACGAATTCCATTTAAAATAAAAATCCTTTATTCCCTGTAAAACAGGTAAAAAATCAAGTTATGTTAGCGGGGGTCAGAATCTGTGACGCTAAGCGCCCTTGAATTTTGTTTACAAACTGCAGGAAAAAATGGCGACGGTTGAAAAAAACGCCAAAAGAACAAGTCTCTAGCAAGTCACGCTAACGAGAGTGGGTGATAATTATTATTAGAATAAATAAATCGAAAATGAAGAATTAAAGCAGGATAAAACTAGCTAAAATCCTCATAGGAGAACGCAGAATAAAAAAGGAATGAAGAAAAAGAAAGACGAAAAGAAACATGTCGTAGCGAGCGCATGAAATGCGAATTAAAGAAAAAAGCGGTGAAGGGATGAATCTGTCCCTGATGGAAAGAAGGGCCGGGTACGAAACATGACAAATACATAAATAATTTTTAAATAAATAAAACTGTGAAATTAGTGAAAAACAATTTATTTTTCTTTCCCTACTCATTTGCGTTAAAAAAAAAAATATTTAATACAAGTTATACGTGTCGTATATCCAGATTCTGAGCAAAATAGCCATCTTTGTTTAACCTAAACAAGTAAATTAACAAAGAAGGCTACTTTGCTCGTGATGGGTATTTACCATAACTTAAAATGCCAAAAATTCTATTAAATATTATTTTTAATGCAAATAGATCATAAATGATTAGAAAAAGCAAAATAAATTGTTTTTGACTAATTTCCCAACTGTATTGTCTTTAAAATAATTTATGTCGCTAAGAGTTAGAGGTTAGAGTACGTAACAACGAAACTACTTATTATTTGCGACTGTATTCAGTGCCAAACTCGTTCTCATGGCACTCGAAAAACAAACATAAAATACCCGATTTGACACGATTCTATAAAATTACTGTTCTTTGTTTACATGCAAAATTAGAACATTGACTCAATTTCATATCAATTCATAATGGTTCGGTCGCGCCCCTGTAGTAAAAAAGAACCACCAAAATCAATTAAATTCAAGTAATACTTACTGTTTGTTTGCCAACCTTCTTTCAAGAAAGAAACGCCTATAAGATGTGTTAATTAAAACGTGACGTAATTAACGGGTGGAAGTCAGTATTTAAGATGGCAACCGGAAAAATAGGTTCGCAGAAAATTAAAAAGGAAGAAATTTAAATGAACCATTTTTCAAAACAAGGTCAATCTCTTTGGTGAATATTACAAATAAAATGAGTATTATTTTATTTGTCGCAATATTTTATTGGGGAAAAATTGAAGATTACAGACACGGTAGTTTTTTTAAAATGCATCCTTTATTATGGCTTCCGGTTTCTGCGTAGCGGATTTGAACTGATTGAAAATGGTGCAATTCTTAATAAACACATTATATTTAGGCTCTCCAGAACTGTTCGCGATCCCGCTGACTTCCGGGTTATCCTACAGTAAATTTCAAGTACGGATGATCATAAATGATAAAAGAAACTTTTTTTAACGGAAAATTTAGAATTGATATAAATAAAGTTTTGAAATGTCTAGCGCTGACAACTTCAACAGTTGTCTTCAAGAATTTCTCTGGCGGCGCCGAATAAAACAAAATTATTTCGGCAATATTCTTTATTGTATACGCTTTTATTATTCTTTTTAAATACTTTAAATTATGTTGCTGTTTCACAAAATACAAAAGACATTTGCTTTAAAAAATGTTCAAGTAAGACTAACCATAAGCAAAGTTGTTTCTAACCGGAAACGGTGTCCGTTCGAAATTGGTTCCGATAATAAAAACTTCCTGTTTTGGTTAGTTTTGTACTGAATTTTATTTTAAATAATTTATTAGACAAAAATAAATAATAAGTGTTAAAATTTTATTTTAAATAATTTATTTGACAAAAATAAATAATCACAGTTACTAAAAATAAATAATCACAGTTACTGAAAATAAATAATCACAGAGGGAAAATAATAAAATAGGTTGTTTCAGAAATCATAGTACTGTCGGATCGCATATATTATATGGCCGAAGTAATTTACTTTTACTTGTCGACGCCAGAGAAACTCCTGCAGGTAGCTATTGAAATGTGCTGCACTTGTATTTCGCATGGACCTGAATTTGTCTTTAGCGTGACTCCATGAGCCTTCAGTACGATTAGTGTGGATCGTATTGTCTACGGGATCCACAAAATTATACGTGTGGTTTACCACATCATGGTTAGGTAGGGCATTGTAGGCCCTGCCAACCATGCCAACGTTTTCTTTTCTCCATTCGTGTCCATTAGTAACACTTGCAAGGAGATAGTGCGCAACTACCAGAAACTAGAGGAAATTAAACTAAAGAATACCGGAAGTTGTTAAGTACGAAGTTTATTATCGGGTACGGATGGCGGCGTAACACCGTAGTAGCGCCGCAGAAACTGCTCTTAGAGTTAGTCGTACTTGAACATTGCCCAACAACCTTTAGGAGGAGGGAATCGATTCATTGCTATCGGTTGAGGAACCTTACTTTTGGAGGGATGTCGCGAATGTTATAATTGTGGTGCTAAGACACTGAACGTTGTCTACACGTAGTCCAGCCACGAATGTAAAAATGTGCAAAAGTTGAAAACCCGATAAAAGGAAATCAACCCGTACTCCATAAAAATGAATAACACATCGTATCACAAACTATAAACATATATTTCATAAAAAAACAAGACACATTAACAATACATAACAAGTATTTATTTATTTTATTTTATTTATTTTTTTCTCAAAAGATCAACTAATATTCTTCCGCACAAACGGAGATATCTATAAGAGGCTGTTTTTTGTTATTCCGAGAAAGTTGATCAGTCAGGATCAGAATTAAAAGTTCAAATGTAGCAATTAAGAAGGCTTATAGCCTTTATGAAAATGAAAATAGGAATTTTTTTTTTCTTACGTAATTCGAGGAAAACAAATGAGAAGTCCTTCTCCTCCCACGGGAGATCGAGATATGAAGGCAAATGTGTTAAAATCGCGGGGAACGATTGAATGAGATCATTTAACACGACAATATATAACAATATGAAAGTTTGATTTAGGACGAATTAATATAGTATTTCTTTTTTTGTTATTTTTTGTCTTTATGTCGTAAAAACATACCTTTTTGGTTTGACGGCAGAGGGAAGGATATTTTAACAGAATTTTAGATTCTGTGGTCCGTTCTTAACGAGCTGTTTTTTTTGTCCCGTAATCTCGACTTTGAAGAGGTCATATGATTGACTGGTCTGTCGTAATCAATTTTGTAGGACCATGGTTTTTCTTTTGGGGTCCGCTAGACAGCCATATTAAATGTCACTGTATTTCTTAAGCGTTAATTTTCGAATTCCACTTCTCCTATTTTTGATTTTGTGTGCGGGGATAAATTGCCCGATATGACAGCGAGGTGAGCTGTCAATCTCCTTTACATCCGCTCTTAACGCTGGCCAAGGACTTTTTCCTGTGCGGGTTAAAATTGTCCGATATGACTGCGAGGTGAGCTGTCAATCTCCTTCACGTCCGCTCTTAACGCTGGTCGAAGACCTCCTGTGCGGGGATAAATTGTCCGATATGACAGCGAGGTGAGCTGTCAATCTCCTTCACGTCCGCTCTTAACGCTGGTCGAGGACCTTCCCCTCGTGTTTCTTCTCGCTTTGATTTCCCCGCTCTCATGTGCATAGCTACAGTATTCTCTCATTTGATTGGTTGAGTCCTCCGCCTCCGCAAATGCGTAGGCTGACTTATGAAAGCCTGTCTGTCGAGCTTCCTGTATCCATTTTTTGACAAACGTCGCCCGCCTGCCCCTCTTTCTGTATGCGTAGGGGAACATGTGCCAACAAGCCCCCTGCTCCCTTTTTTATGCTTTAACACAGCCCCCCCCCCCCCAGATTTTGGACCATGAACGCATCAGTTAGCATTGTCTGTCCGCTGGGTATGCTTTCGAAGATGGGTTTGGCATTATGAAATCCTGAAAGCGGGATGGGATCTGGCCCCTGGTAGAGCGATTTAGCAATGTCTTTGCCTGCTGCGTCGCCTGACCTGTGTAGAGGAATGCGTCCCTCTGGTGGATTATGGGTGCTTCAAGTGGTTCACTCCGACTAATGGTCTGGTTATCCATTAAAGGTAGTGGAACCTGGTAATTCAAATGGTCGGGTCGTGGAACTATGCGACGTACATAGGCTCGGTGGACCCATTCTTGAACTCCCTTGTCATCCTGTACCAGCAGAACGGAATCGTTTGACTTCACCACGACAAACGTCCCTATCCATGGCAAATGAGAATTGTGTGCCATTGCTGATCTCGGTCGATGTAGCAAGATTGTATCACCGGACTGTATGGGGTCTTTAAATAGCAAGTGACTCAGACGACTGTCGAGTCTGTGATTAGCCTCATTGCTTGCTAGTGCTACACTGCTGTGCACCTGCCTTAATAATGCATTTATTTGCATTCCATAGGCCGTGTGGCTGGTTCCAGTAGTGCCCCTGTCGTTGATCTAAGGCAATCCCATGTTCGGGTGTCTACCCGTGATAACATAATGTGGGGATACCCCCGTCGCGCTGCTGATGGTAGCATTCATTGATGCCAACGATTCTAGAATGTCGGTCCACTAGCATCGCCGGTCTTCACATAACATGAATATAGCGTTTTTGAGGGTGCGGTGCTGCCTCTCAATGTTTCCTGAGCTCTGGGGCCGCCACGGGCAGGGCAGTTCCTGTTTGAGGGAGGTAAATTCGCAGAACCATCTGTACATCTTGCCTGTGAAATGTGTACCTCGGTCGGATGCAATTATACACGGAATTCCGCGGTGTCGCAGGGAAAAACTGTATAGACCTCTCGCTGCATCCAGGGCGCGGTCCCTTGCGCACGGAATCGCAGTCAGGTGGCGACTGAAACTGTCGAGATTTGTCAAAATGTACCGCTTGCCCTTGGACGAAGGCATCTCCACGAAATCTGTATGCATGACCTGGAAAAGCCTTTTGCCTCTTTCACAGTGGCCAGGCTGAGTATGACCCTGACGACCATAGTTCCCTTTCCATTTGGCGCATGTCATACATTACTCAACATACTCCTGTATGTCCCTGTTCTTGTATTCCCACTAGACATCTTTTAGATGGTGTCGCATGCGCGATATTCCTGAATTTTTAATACAGTCATGGGCCTGGTGCAGTTATGCACTTCTTGCTCGGTAAGGCACCACCAGCTTAGGCTTCATGTTACTATCCCGTATCATGAGAACTGATGTGCCAGGCTCCAGGTAGAATTTGCTGATGTGCTTCATAAACATCTCAGCTCTATGGTCATGCCCATCAATCTTGAAATTGCTGTCCAACTTCCCGTTGTGCAGAGATTTAACAATGCTCGCCAGTGTGTCGTCCGCTGACTGCTCTGCTGCAATGTGACTCGATCACGTAGGTTGTCGGCCACCGTGTCAACTTCGCAGCTAACTGCCAAAATAGCTCTGGTACATGCCTCCGTATTCTGTCGGGTGTGGTGGACTCGCATGAGCTGTACATTATGTCCCTGGATGTCGACTGCTACTTTCGTGAATAGGGAACCTGGTCCCCTATCCTGCTGAACGTTGTAGAAGTGATGTTTTTCTTTTATAATATTAGGCGTGGATTAGAGCATATCTCGTCCGTGCCGTGAAGAAAATCCTCTTCCTCTGAATGAGTATGTGTGTTCACTCGATCCTTGTCCATCGCTATGGCGGTGTGGGCCTGCACCGTTCGCTGGCATCTTTCACGATTGGGTGTTTCACCAGCTATTCGCACCTCTGTATCGTACATCCTATTTGGGGCATTTGGCTGTCGATATTTGACCATCGCTCTATTCTGTGGTATGCCTGCCTTTTATTTTGCTGGAATGGCTTTTTCTTGGCTTCGGCTGGTTTGGGCATTGTGTCCCCTCTGTACTTTGGTCTAGGTTTAGAATGTCCGCTTCTGTGCTGACGCCATTTTTGTGCCACGTAAGCTACCGGCTTCACCACCGGAGAAGAATTCAACTGAATGCCCCTGTCCAGATATGCATGTCCTACCAAAGAATACCCTCTCCGTGCTAACCTAATAAACTATATTAGTACACTAACACCTTTTTATCCAGTACACTTACGCATTCTCAACGTATACATCAACTCAATGTGACTCTTAGCACTAATTATTCTACCACATCAGTTAATAGCATTTCCACCCAAAGAACTCAGCCCCATAAGATACCCCCCTTCAAATAAGTTAAACCCACCCTTTAACCACTGAAAATCCGCATTTCAAACCATATAAAACAACACAAAGAATGAAGGGACATTACGTAATTAAGAATTTAAAATTTTGCACCCCAGTATCTAAGTTTTTTCACCTGTGTACTTCCGAATCCATAATGATAATGACTGCTGCTAAGAGTAAAAATATTTCTAAAAACAGAATTCTCTCGGAGACATTTAAATATTTGAATAATTAACTCCAACTGATACTCCACCTCCATCCAACAGTTAAGACGACTCGACTAATAGAATACCTGAATTATAATTTCTCTTTTTCAGATTTATGCGTTAAAATAATTCTTAATATCTTTTAAGTTTTTTCTTTCGAATCCCGATCTCCTTACTTATTGAAGACCCCCATTTAAATGTTCATCTCTTCAAACTTTTTGGAATATGAATAAATTGTACAAAGCGGGTAAATAAACCTTTGATAATTAATTTTACTTAACACAATTATTACATTAGCACTTTAATTTAAAATTCCCATTTGGCATTTTAAAATTAGACCCTCTAATTTATATTTCAGAATTTTTGATAAGTTGTAGAATTTGCATTATGACTTACAAAGCAGACCTAGTATAGAATATGGGAAGCTATAATTATGAATAATAGATACGTAGTAATCTATAGTGATAAGTAGTTAGATCAAAACCAAGAATAGGTTTAAGGCTCCCAAAATTCATTCCAGAATTGTCCGCAAAGGACTCGTGGCACATTTGATATAGTACTAAGTAAAATTCAGTTCTAAGTGACAGTCATCTGAAGGTTGAAGGTTCAATCCTCAGTGTGGGCGATACGAAGAATTGCGATTTACTGAAGACTGGCAGATGGAACGAGAGCATGCTACCCCCGTGGATTTAAGAAATAGTTCCGTTCGAAATTCCGTCCATATTCCCAAGTTCGACAGAAAGATTCCTCGACTTCGACAGTTAATATTTCAGAATTTTTTATTATTTGTAGAATTTGGTATATGACTTACTAAGCAGACCTAGTATAGAATTCAATACAATATGGGAACTTATAATTATAAATAATAGATAATGAGTGATCTATAGTGATAAGTAGTTAGATCAATAACAAGAATAGGTTTAAGGCTCCCGAAATTCATTCTAGAATTGTCCGTCGTCAGTTGATATAGTACTTAGTAAAATTCAGTTCTAAGTGACAGTCATATGAAGGTTGAAGGTTCAATCCCCAATCCTCAGTGCGAGCGATACAAAGAATTGCGATTTACTTCTTCCCAGTCATGGCAGATGGAACGAGAGCATGCTACCCCGTAGATTTAATAAAGGGTTCCGTTCGAAAGTCCGTCCAGATTCCCGAGTTCGACAGAAAGATTCCTCGACTTTGACAAGGTACACCTTATAAAGGTCGTAGGTTACATCGTTGTGATAAAAACACCCAAGATGAGAACAGTAGTCCGAATATACCAAATTCTACAAACCTCCAATTAATTCACTAAAATACATTATTTACTTATTGTACACTTTTAATAATTTTAGATTATTCCATCAACATATTTTCATCCCGATTTTACAGTTTCAATTATCATGCATCATAATTTTGAATTATTCCATCAACATATTTTTTAATTATCGTGCACCATCCTACAATCTTATCTTTAATCTAACTATATAAGAGCTTTATGCTTATTTGACAAATATTATCTTATAAATCTGTATAAGTTATTTTGATAAACTCTTGCATAAATACATTCGCTAATTTCCACCATTTAACTACCCCCTTAAATTAAGTAAATTTATTTGATGAGGTTGCATTGACTTCTCGGAAAATGTTTTCGTTCTTTCTAATCTTAAACTTTATAAAACTGTTTTCTTAATTGAAGCCAGTTACCCCCTTAAGCGTAATGAATCCAATTCCTAGAACATTTTATCACTCGGAGATCTGTTTAGCACTATCACAATAATTGATATTCATCTTTATTCTTTCGTTTATTTCTATCCTAAATAAATAATCTTAATTAAAACTAATATACATATACAACATCATTTATTATTATTATTGAATTCTAACTTCTACATCTTTGACGCTCTTTTTTGTTTGTGTAGTAGGATTATGCCCACGTGACTGCATCTTATCTATTGTTACTCACTAACTTTTACATTTTTTCCTTAAAAACTATTTTTTAATTGAAGACCCTTTTAATTAAATTTATTAATGTAAATTTAACCCACTAATCCCTTTTTGTCTATTATTTTATGACTTATGTTGAGATTAATTTTCTTCTAGATTGTTGTAGACTTTCTTAAGAATTTAATCTAAGATTTATACTTTTAACGACCTCTCCCATTTGTAATCTTCTCACCGTCATTTACTCTTGGCATTTCCATTTACTCCTCCTATCACTAGTAACAATTGTATCTAATTTTATTACCTCAAACTGACTTTTAAAAATAAGATTCACCTCACCCTCTCCCACCTTCGCCTCCATATCTCCGTCCATCCATCCATTCATCTCTCCCCAGTTCTCATATACACTCTCTTCCTTGTTCATACTGTTCTTACCTCTCCCTTTATTTTTATCTATACCTACTTCTATTATTCTTCGTTTTCCCTATCTCCTTTGCTGTTTTTTGTCCATTCTGCCTTTTCAAATTTATTTCATTACAACTTAAAATTTACTTGAATTACTACATTCTCATACGCTTCCGGTTCGAACAAACACTGCCACTTTTTTTTACATAACCCATGAAATAAAATGATGGCTTTTGAAACCAGTTATTTAATTTTTTCCCCGACAGATACTTCTGTATTTTGGGCTGATTCACGCCACTCACATACACCTTGGTATGTCTTTAATAGGTATAATAAATATCATACCACCGTTTATTACTTAATTTTAACTCATACTACTCCCTACATACTATACTAGATTTAAATAATAAATAAAAACTGATTCCATCAATTTAACTGACATTCTATCCGACATCCTGAATGTATTTGAGGAATAAAGGAACATCGAAATGGTTTTTATTTCAGCAGTGTTGTCTGGCTAGTCAGAATGCTGGAATAGATTACCGAACAACTCACATCTTATTCAAAATGGCGTATTAGCCTGACTCCTAGACCCTTCATAAATAAGTTTTTCTTTAAAATCTGTTAATATTGTGTTTTGTTTTATATATAACTAAGTAGAAACCTGATAACTATATTACATCAACTGTTTATTTTTCATGAGATGAATACGAAAATTGCGCACTAACTTGAAAAGACTGGTTTTGTTTAAACTCAAACAATAAAACAATCGAGTATTATTTTTAAGTACATTTTAACCTAACATAAAATAATCGACTGTTTTCTTTTTACTAAAATAAAAAAGAAATTAACGTTCCAACTTTAAACAACTGTTTTTTACTAAGTAAAATTACATTTTTACGGTATTTTTTGTTTATCAAACTATTAGGTGAAAGTACAGAATAGTTAACAAATCCCCTCCCCATGTTAAGAATGTGTTTTTAATAATGTTATTATTTTAGCACGGTTTGTACCGTGGTATTTTTAAAGACGATTTTCAAGTAAAATTACATTTTAAAAGTATCTTTTGTTTATTGAACTATTAGATGAAAGTACAGAATAGTTAATAAAATCCCCTCCCCGTGTTAAGAATGGGTTTCTTAATAATGTTATTATTTGAGCACGGTTTGTACCGTGGTATTTTTAAAGACGATTTTCAAGTTTAATTCTATTTTTAGGGTATTGTTTGTTTATTTGAATTTTAGGCAAAAGTACATAATGGTTAAAACACAGCTCAATCCCATGTTAGGAATGGGTTTCTAAATAATAATGTTATCATTTCAGAACGGCCCGTACACTGCTAAAGTACACAATACATGACATCGATTAATAACTTTGTATTTTATTATAATAACAAAACACAATAAAGAATAATGCCTTTTCTAAACTGATTTTTATTTTTTTAAAATAGACCATCGTTTACGTCATAAATAAATGAAACTGACGAAGACTTTGTAAGCATTACGAAGTCTTTGACTGTTTGAGAGATCTTTTTAGGATTCTAACTTTATGCGATTGTTTGTATCTTTCATGCACTTGATTCACCGGATATATTTGCCAGGTAGTTTTTGAAATTCGTTTTCATTACTCCGGTTGCTCCTATAATTAGTCGACTGATGTTCCTGAAATTCCAGTTTCTTTATATGTTGTAATAAGATCTTAGTATTTCGTAATCTTTTTGCTTTCAGCTCCGTTTAAGCTAGCATTATTAAGACACTGACTTGAATCAGGGTTGCTACTTTCTCCTTTTTGTCCCATATCTATATCTCAGATTTTACAGCTCCGATTTCTAGATATGTAGCTGTAGGGATTGCATAGTAATACTGGATGGTGTATGCTTATTTCGAACTATGATTTCAGGAAATGTTGCTACACTGTTGATTCAACGTTTTACAGATGGTCCAGTGAAGATATATGCAGCCTGTTGTCGCCTAGTACCGTAGCCATCCCACAGCAAAACCTTACAAATGGATTTAAGGTTGCTCACACTCTCCACTTCTCTGTGACAGAACCTGCACTTGTTATTGTTGCTGACACTACTCATCATTTTAAAGTCATTGGTCATCAAGCCATGATCTTGAGAAGTCGTTATCATTCTCTCTTGATGGTAGTGGAATAATCCTTCGAAATCAAAATAGACCATCGCTTACATCATAAATAAATAAACAAGGCGCAGACTTTTAAGCGTTACACAGTTTTTGACTGTTTTTTACTAAAATCAAAATCAAAGCTAGTTAGCAAGAATATGATTTCCCTAAAGTAGGATTTTGCATATGATGAAGCATAACAGATTTTATTTAAATGAAGCCAAGCATATTTCACAAGAATATGGTTTCCCTCTTTTTAAAAAATGTTATCTTTTCTTTTTGGCTGGGGATGGTGCATCCTACTGGATGCCAGATATTCACCTGCTATTTCAGACAATCCAGCCGAGAGATCTTTTAAAGATTCTAACCGTCCCTTTAAGTGTGATTGTTTGCATCTCTCTTGCACTTGGTTCACCGGGTTTAGCCACCAGGTAGATTCGTTTTCATAAGTCCGGATGCTCCTATAATTACTGGAATGATGGAGATCTTCCTGAGATTTAAGTTTATTTTCATATCGTACATAAGAACTTGGTATTTTGTAATCGTTTCACTTTCAGCTGTTTAAGCCAACATCATTTGGGACACTGACTTAAACTACGCTTGCTACTTTCTACTGTTTGTCCCATATTACGATGTTCAAGGCAACATCATTTGAGACACAGACTTGAATTAAGGTTTCCACTTTCTCCTTTCCGTCCAATAAAACTATGTCAGGTTTAACAGCTATGTTTTCAAGATAGCTTTAGGGATTGGCTAGTAATATTGCATGGTGTATTACTTATTTCCAACAATGCTCCTAGGACATGATGCTACACTGGATATTCAACTTTTTCCAGATGGTCCAGTGCACATTTTGTTATGTCACATTGTATAGTAGCCATCCAACCAGCAGAAACTTTTTGTCGTTACTGAGACCACTCATCTTTTTAAAGGCATTTCTCATTAAGCCTTTATCTTGGGCAGCCATTATCATTCTCTCCTTATTATAGTGGAGCGATCCTCTTTTCAGCCAGTCAACAGAGCCGTCCTTATCTATATATTCCTGGGATAGTTCATCCAGAAAATACTTAGCACGTTGTTGCTTGGCCCATTCTTCAAGTTCTCTGCAATAGAAGGTCTAGGTGCTTTTTGGGGCTATTTCTGTGGCAGGCTTGTTTTTACTTTCTGAATCATTTGTAAGACAGTCCTGTCCAACATATTTGGCCGCTTTGTGATAGAGGTTGTTCTACTTGCTCTGATTTCTTGGTGTTGGAATAATATCATTATGTTTTGGTTCTGGGAGCTCATCAGATATTGGCCGGTGCTCACTATGATGTTTCGATGTTGATGGACAATATCTGAGAGACCCATACCTCTTGCTCCTTTTCGCAGATATCCCCCTTGGTAAACATTCGTTACTGTACATTACTCTGTTTATTAAGATCGTTTTGTGGGCAATCAATAATGTCAAAGCTGTATGTAATCACTGGCATAGCTAGTTAGTAAATGGCAGTTACTTTATTTTTGTTTGTTAGCTGTGTTTTGCAAATTTTTCAAACACAGCGTACATATTTTCTGCAATTTTTCTCTTTTTTGTTTCATTTTACTTCAGTTGAAGTTCTCAGTAACTAAGGTGCTCCTTCCTGGAGCTGACAATTAATCTCTATATGAGATACATCGATATTCGTATATTCTATTAAAGTTCTCCTTTATTTTTCAAACGTCATTCGGATATTCTATTAACGTTCTCCTCTACCTTTCAAACTTTGAATTAGTACAGAAGTTAAGAACATTAATTGTCCTCTCTCAATTTACCAGTTAACTATGTTATAGTATATGTTTCTTTTGGTTTCTTGGTCTTACAGAATACCAGGAAAATAATTAATCTAATTTGGTAGAGTATCCAGCTAAGTACTGTTACTAAAAATAACATCACTAGGAGGTGCAATATTCCTTGTATGGGAAAAAAGTGTATCGTTTTGTTGAGGGAATCTTTATTGTGCTGTGAATAGCATGTTATTCTGAATAATAGGTCAGGGATTCTTATAGAGTGAAGCGTCCTGTTAGATTGTCCTGAAAAACCCCCTGTACAGAGAAAACTAAAACATTCGAAAATGATACCTAGTAAGTAGTTCAAACACCTGTTTCTCTCTAAAAAAGAACCACATGCTATACAAGAATATGGTCTTTAACCTGTATGTGTTCGCATGTGTCGCAACATAGCCTGTTTCCTTCAAAAAACAGAGCTGCATACTTGACACGAATATGGTTTCTCTCCAGTGTGTGTTCGCATATGGGCCAACATTGATGATTTTTGGGTGAAAGAAAAACCGCATATTTCACAAGAATGTGGTTTCTCTCCAGTATGTGTTCGCATATGTTTCAACATGTTAGATTTTAATGAAAAAGAAGAGCTGCATATTTCACAAGAATATGGTTTCTCCCCAGTATGTGTTCGCATATGATTCACCATGTTATATTTTAATGAAAAAGAAGAGCTGCATATTTCACAAGAATATGGTTTTTCTCCAGTATGTGTTCGCATATGGGTCAACATAGATGCTTTTTGTGTAAAAGAAAAGCTGCATATTTCACAAGTATATGGTTTCTCTCCAGTATGTGTCCGCAGATGTAGCAGCATACTCCCTTTTTTCGAAAAAGAAGAGCCGCATATTTCACAAGAATATGGGTTCTCGCCAGTATGTGTTCGCATATGGTTTAGAAGATCGTTTGTTCTTGAAAAAGAAAAGCCGCATATTTTACAAGAATATGGTTTTTCTCCAGTATGTGTTCGCATATGGTCAAGAAAGCCGTTTTTCCTTGAAAAAGAAATGCCACATATTTCACAAGAATATGGTTTCTCTCCAGTATGTGTTCGTACATGCTGCAGCATATTATATTTACTTGAAAAAGAAGAGCCGCATATTTCACGAGAATATGGTTTCTCAGCAGAATGTGTTCGCATATGAATAACCATACTGGATTTAAATGTAAAAGAAGAGCCACATACTTCACACGAATATGGCTTATCGCCAGTATAAGATTTGAATATCATTTTTGAAGTAAAAATATTTGAGATTTTTTACTACAATTTGTTTCTGTTTTTCTTCTATATTGTGCTTTTATGCCAGAAATGGAATTTAGAAACATTAATATATATTTTTTACTGTTTGTGACTTTGAAATTTAAGAATAATCCTTCACAATGATAATCGTTGAATGGCTTTGCATAACTGATATTTTTTTCTTATCTATAATTAATAATATATTAATATGACAAATGATCACAACTCAAAAGATTTTACCAGTGAGTGTCATGCTCATCTACCGCATTGACAGCTATCATATAATATATATATATATAAGCAAGCAAAAAATTTTGAAAATCAAACACTCTTTACTGCAATTATTTTACGAGTTCTTTTTGCTTGATAGTAGACACACCAATATTAGATATGCCCTCTTCTTTATGGAGTCGTTTCGCTAAAAGTAGACACACGAACATTAGTATGTCAATATTAGATTAGTCCTCCTTGAGCTCATCAGAAAGTACAAAAAAAGTCTTAGTTTTTAAACATTATACATCATAGTGTTACATGTGAGATAAAAGTAAAAAATAAACATTGTGTACACACATTTGCCTTTCAGCATTGCTACATCATGTGTGGCAGTTGGCCATCTTTAAACCTCAATTCAGATCTGCACTAATTTGCACAATCATTATTTAGTTTTATTTTTCTATTAAGGCTATTAGATATATCGATTTAAAATTGAATAACTATGATCCTCTTCCTATACAGATCGGTGAACAGAGACAATAACTGGTATATGGACATATGTATATTAATATTTAAACACTATATAAAAATCGGAAAGTATAATTTGTTCCAATACAGATCATATGAAAATATTTTAATAGATGATTCATGAAAACTGGCAATTTTTTCAGTCCATAATTATTCTATAATTTCAGTTCTTATAATTAGCAGTTGATGTTTTTTTTTGTTTTTGTTAAGTATTTTCGATGTGTGAATTTTTTTATTTATTAAAGGGTCTCTGGATGTCTTAGAATTAAGCACTTGCGATAAGTTATCCAGCTATTTTTCTGCTGAATAAGACTGGGCATAAAAGAAATACTGATACAATCGACAAGAAAATGTTACTCTAATATGTTATCATCAAATGTGATTTTATGACAGAAAGATTCATAGTTAAGAAATGATATTTCTCTCCCTTTAGACTTTTACCTTCAGGCAATTTACATCAAGTAATTTCAAAATATATTTTCTTAAGACACTTCCATACTTCAAGTCATCAAATTAATGAAGATCCATTCAAATACAACTGTGAATTTGTTATTCGTTTTGATTGCTGGAGTTTCTGCAAAAAATAAACAGATAAGGATACATTTTTTTTAAATATAATTTTTATACATGTTCTTTGAAAAATAATTATTTTCACAGGATCCATCAAACGCAGAGTTATTTTTTAAACGGTTGAGTAAATAATATGTTTCAGCTTTGTAGTCCAAGAGACAAAATTGAAGGGATTATGTAACATCTCATTAAAATCTCCCCAAATTCAATATACGTGAATTTCAAAATATGAAAAGATCTCCTGCTATATTGATCCATTCATAAAATAAATGAATATTTTCAAATAGTATTGAAGTAACAATTCAAGAATCCTGTGTTAATGAAATCCAAACTGTAATAAAATGTTTTATAGTATAAATACTTTTCATAGTTTATAAGAGAAATATAAACATTCTTTCAGATAATATTAAAATACATAAATACTTTATTGATAATAGCATTTGTACTAAGCACATTTTGTTAACAACACAGTTTGACTAATGTTTTGAACGTGTCTACTAAATCAGCCAAATCTTTGCTATCACTATTTGTTTTATTATTTTAACTGAGCTGGATGAAATTGTCTGTAAAATATCACAATCTAATAATTGCTGGAGCAATGAGAAAACATTAGAGGATGAAAAATGTGAGCCAGAAATAGCTTTAGCTTGGACTGTGAATGCCAAAATACACTTAAGAATCATTCTAGGTATAGTCCAACTGAGCTTGTATTTAAGTCAAATATTAAACCCATCTCAGTTTTGAATAATCGGTTACCTGCATTGGGAGCTAGAACAATCAGTGATATGGTTAGAACAAATTTAAATGCCGTACATGTAACAAGGAAAGGTTTCATTAAAGCCGAATCAAACGAAAGAATTCAGATTCCATGTAAGGACTTATGCAGATGAAGGATTTGTGGCAGGTCACCGTGTCTACTATAAAAGACAAAACTACAAAGAATGGCATATTTGAACTAAAGTGTTAAAAAAAAAAGGTCAATGTGTATTGATATGACATGTAGGCACATTTTTTCAGGATGATTCAATGTCACTTGATGAAGGTAGACACAGAAATAACGAAGTCTAAAGAATAAAGAAAATACAACTTGTTCAAATAAAATGAATGAAGTTTGGATAAGGAAGATGAAAGACAAATTAATAACAATTCTTATAGCAATAGAAAGGAAGTGAAATATCACAGAATAAAACTAAGTAACAAATGAAGTTATAGAATATAAATTTAAAGGGAGTGATGAGTGGTAAAAGGAATAGTTATAAGCACACCATCAAAGTCAATGGGAAAATATAGCAATTGGCGATATATAAAACCAAAAGCAGAGAATTAAAATCCTTTGTGTCTGTTGGGATTATGTTGTTCAATGGAGAGAACTTCCTCAAGTAACAAAAAGAGTAAGTCATCAGGAACATGCAGTTTTGCTTACTTATGAACAAAAACAAAGAAAAGATGTGATTGGTGATAACAATAAAAACTTTAAATGAAAAAAAGCAATGAAGACTCATCTTGTTGCACGTGGTTATGAAGAAGATTCCAATAACTTAAAAACAGATTCTCCTACGTGCAGCTGTGAGGCTATGCATCTCGTATTGTTAATGGCCTCGGTTATAATTTGGAAGGTAAAGACTCTTGATTTAACCTCAGCATTTCTGTTCTACTCGTGAAAACTGAAAAAGTCAATGTGTCACGACCTGCACCAAACCACAGGTACACGCACCAGGTTCTTTAGATCCTATAAAACAGCGATTTGGACGGTTCAACTTTTTTTAATGACCCATTTTCTGACGTTGAAAGGGTCAGATTATTATTAGCACCAGTTCTGAGGGTTGTATGTTCTGCTTATTGGCGCTACATGTGTCCACCACCACTGTCTTGTAAAACTGTAGATGTCCTGCTTGCATTTCTAGTGCTGCAGCGATTCCCTGTCTGATAACATGTAATCACAATGTCTGCATCTTCCAGTACTTAGATGCTACCACTGCCCCTTCGTCATAGTCACTTGAACGTTTCCTGTCAGCAGTTTCCGCCACTGATTACTACTTCCCATATTGTTGATCCGAACATCTGCAGGATAGGAAGTCAATTAACTGTCAGGTAAAGCGCGCTTATCAGTGATCAACGGTTGTACTGATAGTCCATGCTTGAATCAGACTTGTTTGCCTAAACTCGATGCAAGTGTGAAAAGAAGATCTGCCACATGCTAAAGTTTTCTGTCATGTGCTGAGATGCAGTTTTCCCCTATCTACCACTGACAAACATGCAGCAGCAGCGCATGTCAAGAAAATCAGTTGTTTACAAGAATGTGCCATGTAGTCATACACTTGTCTCAAAACTTAAGCCATGCAAGTGTAAGTTAACATTACGTATTAGAACGGGTGAAACTGAATAGCTCAGTTAGCATATCAGACACGATTACATGTTAGACAAAAAGGTCCAATAGGGATTTAAGAGCAGTTTGGACTGGGAACCCTCTTACCATTCTCTCCCCCACTGTCTGGTCAAGTAAGATAACAAAGCAGATTTCAGTGGCGGTGGTAACTATCAGTGTTACTCTTCGAACTGCCGGCAGGTTGCTGTTGTTGTTGCTGCTTATCTGGCGATGTGTGTGAATGTGCCAAGTGACTTGACATGCACGATCGGATGGATGTTACTATTATCGTCATGGTTTGAATCCTTTGTGAAACGTGAGATGAGGAATCGCTCGTAGACCATTTAACTTCAGGCTTGGAGTGTCGTACTAAGTAGAGCAACTGTTACACTGCCATATATTAAGACTAAGCCCTAAACCGCCTTGGTCCATCTAAAAGACGACTGCAGCGAATGGTAAGAATGCAATCATAGCGTTCTTCTCTTCTTGGTGTTTCCTTTTTTATGTCGAGAGTAAATGTCTGGCTGAAGTGAGCTTCACTCTACGCTGTTTCGACAGATTCTGTTCTTTGCTCTTTTCAGAATGTTATGAGGACAATGTGTTAGATGTTATGTTTCAAGGAAATAAACAAATAAACAAACAAAAACTGTAAAATATTATGTAATAACATAGTGTTCTCTTATAGATTGAATTAGTTGAGAGAATTTTCTCAACTTTCCTTTGGTACGTGACCAAAGAGCTTTATTTAAAAACAAAAAAGTTTTTCCTTTCGTTTGATTTAATTATAAAACTATGTCATAATTAATCGTTAAGAATTCGGCATACCGTTCTTCGTTAAGATTCAAAACTGATTAATGAAATCGACAATATTTTAAATTCCAATGAAAAAGTTGTTTAGTTAATTTAAATTTTTAAAACTTAAATATTTTTTACGTAGCTGATAAAGAAGTTGTTTTGTTTTCAAAATTTCATTTTATAATAATCAATAAAGTTTTTCAAAATCGTCTTTTTTGTCAGTCAAATTAAGTTATATCCCATACATCATCGTCATCTGGTATACAATTGGCAAATTGAATTCATCTTTAATAAACTAAAATAAGTTTTTTTACAGCCAGAAAATAATTGGTTGAAGAAAAAATTAAATGACGAATAGCAGAAAAGAAAAACATCAATATTACCCCCGATGTTGTCGTTTTATCAAGCAGAAAAATGAAAATTTTGTTGTAAAATTGGTTTTAGGTATACTAATGAATCCATTTCTAAAAAAAAATATTTTTTCATAAATAATGAAATTTTTATTAAAGTCGGGTAATGCCATAATTTTTTCCCGTCCTCAAACCAGTTTTAGAGAGTAATAATTATTATTACAGACATAAATAATTTTTAAAGAAATAAAGCTGTGAAATTAGCGAAAAACAATTTATTTTTCTTTCCCTACTCATTTGCGTTAAAAAAAAAAAAATATTTAATACAAGTTATACGTGTCGTATATCCAGATTCTGAGCAAAATAGCCATCTTTGTTTAACCTAAACAAGTAAATTAACAAAGAATGCTACTTTGCTCATGATGGGTATTTACCATAACTTAAAATGCCAAACATTCTATTAAATATTATTTTTAACGAAAATAGATCATAAATGATTAGAAAAAGCAAAATAAATTGTTTTTGACTAATTTCCCAACTGTATTGTCTTTAAAATAATTTATGTCGCTAATAGTAATGATTACTGGGTTAGGGTACGTAACAACGAAACTACTTATTATTTGCGACTGTATTCAGTGCCAAAATCGTTCTCATGGCACTCGAAAAACAAACATAAAAATACCCGATTTGAGACGATTCTATAAAATTACTGTTCTTTGTTTACATGCAAAATTAGAACATTGACTCAATTTCATATCAATTCATAATGGTTCGTACGCGCCCCTGTAGTAAAAAAGAACCACTAAAATCAATTAAATTCAAGTAATACTTACTGTTTGCAAACCTTCTTTCAAGAAAGAAACGCATATAAGATGTGTTAATTAAAACGTGACGTAATTAACGGGTGGAAGTCAGTATTTAAGATGGCAACCGGAAAAAAAGGTTCGCAGAAAATTAAAAAGGAAGAAATTTAAATGAATCATTTCAAAACAAGGTCAATCTCTTTGGTGAATATTACAAATAAAATGATTATTATTTTATTTGTTGCAATATTTTATAGGGGAAAAATTGAAGATTACAGACACGGTAGTTTTTTAAAATGCATCCTTTATTATGGCTTCCGGTTTCTGCGTAGCGGATTTGAGCTGATTCAAAATAGTTCAATTCTTAATAAACACATTATATTTAGGCTCTCCAGAACTGTTCGCG
The DNA here is from genome assembly GCA_963556195.1 of Sepiola atlantica. Taxonomy (NCBI): domain Eukaryota; kingdom Metazoa; phylum Mollusca; class Cephalopoda; order Sepiida; family Sepiolidae; genus Sepiola; species Sepiola atlantica. Next base: position 526,991 of record CAUVYP010000800.1, on the reverse strand, counting down.
ATCCCGCTGACATCCGGGTTATCCTACAGTAAATTTCAAGTACGGATGATCATAAATGATAAAAGAAACTTTTTTTTAACGGAAAATTTAGAATTGATATAAATAAAGTTTTGAAATGTCTAGCGCTGACAACTTCAACAGTTTTCCTCTAAGAATTTCTCTGGCGGCGCCGAATAAAACAAAATTATTTCGGCAATATTCTTTATTGTATACGCTTTTATTATTCTTTTTAAATACTTTAAATTATGTTGCTGTTTCACAAAATACAAAAGACATTTGCTTTAAAAATTACTATTAAAATACTAAGCTATTTTATTATATTTTCATAAAAAATCAAAACATGTTGCTGTTTCACAAAATACAAGACATTTCAAAACTTTATTTATATCAATAAAAAGAAGACATTTCAACATATTTGATTCATAAAAAAGATTTTGGGCATCTTTTACGAGACTCAGCAGAGTAAACACGCTAAAAAAACAAATTTACAACAAATAAAAGTAACTGTAAGCTGTAAAAGTTAGTTTCAAACTTGCATGTGCTATTTGTTTGTATTTTTAGACCGTTACAACCGCTATTTATTAGAAATCAATAGTTTTGTCACCGAAGGTTGGGAAAAACATGGCCACTGTTGGGGGGGGGGGGGGCATTTGGTAAAGAAAGCACGTGAATCGCCATCTTGAATTTTGTGCAAGCCTTTAGGAAAAAAACAATACAATTTTTTTTTTTACATCTAATAAAACCCCATTTATAATACGTAAAAATAAAAACAAATTACATAGGTAAATAGAAAAATATCTATTCTCGTCGCAGGTCAACTTCACTTGTTGCAAATTTATGCTTTTAAACCCTTTCTCGTTCTTTTTTTGGACCCCGTTCGCGACTGTGCTGAGCGTCGTAACATATACCCAAGATTTTTTTATTAAGGATTTGTGATATTTTCATAACAAAAAAAACTTATTTTATTATACTAAAACTACAATTCTAAATTTTACGTTTAAGAAAAAAAAGTTTCTTATATCATCTATGATCATTCGTACTTGAAATTTACCGCAGGATAACCCGGAAGTCAACATGATCGTGAACCCTCTATTTACATAAAACATATATTTGGTGCTTTTCCAGTTTTTCGAAAAAAAATAAAAAATGAAACAAACTGAGGAATATCTGTTTGATGTACGTACCTGTCACGGGCTAAATATCTCCTATACCAAAAAGCACGTAAATTAATCAAGTAGTTTTTTTTTATGAAAGAAAATTAAATTTTAGCGATGTACGAAGAAAAGTGTAAATATGACAGCCATTTTTAAAAGTTTTCAAAGGGGGATAATCGTAACTTTTGTGAATTTCCTTAAAAATTCGCTCCATTTGATCACGTGACGTCGAGACACCAGTTTTAAATCGAATTAAAAAAACGCGTTGTTGCCTTTTTTCACCCCTTTTTCGTTCTGTTAGCTGTCGTTATGTCCGAAATTGGCTAAACTAAACACAATTTCTGAAGACAAAAAAGATAAATTTAAAATTGCTTTTAGGAAGTTCACAAAAGTTACGGTTATTCCCGTTTGAAATAAACAAATAATAAACCTAATATTGATACTGATTTTAATGTTTTCACTAATTGATTTTTGTTTTCAATTTTTTATAAACACATGATAGTTGCATGACAATTTGTTTTTCTTTTTTATTATTACACATCATAAAATTTACGTATTCAAAAATGGCGAATTCATTTTAGTATTTGCAAACAAAAAAAAACTTTTTACATTTTCAATTATACAAAAAATACTGGTTAAACCCAAGATTTTTATGTCTTTGTGACTTCCTGTTTTATATGCACGTCATCTGACGTACGGATGACCAGAAATGAAAAATAAAACCTTTTTGTCAGCATTTCTTCATACGAATTTTAGTATTCCTTCGAATTATAGTTTAATAATTATAATAATAATAATAATAATAATAATAATAATAATAATAATAACAATAATACAATTGTTTACTATTTTTTTAAGTTTAATATAGTAATAAACAATTAATATTTACATTGAAAAAAAAACACCTTTTATTATTAATTTAAGTGTTTGAAACAAATAAAAACATATGCTATAATAATAAAACATTTTATTGAATTAATTTTAACAAACAAATTATCAAACGTAAATTATTTTTTTAACATTGAAAAAATTGAATTTTATTGAATTAATTTTAACAAATTATCAACAGAAATGGTTAACGTTATTAAGAAATTTATTTTTTCTTAATAACAAACAAATTATCAACCGAAAGTTCTTTTTTTCTCTCTTAATAACGTTAACCATTTAATTGAATTACTAGTGTCTCTTGTTTGTGTAAGATAATGAAGAGTGGCAAAAATGAATTGTGGACGAGTCCATTGTGGGTGGGACGTCGAGAAAGAAAGAAATCGACTTGATAACTGTTAAAAAGGAGAAGATTCCACAGTGCAAGTGAGACTTGAAAAGAGCCGGAGCGCTTGGTGATCGGAGTATCGAAGTACCGGAAGAATGGGAGTTTACCGATGTTCATGGCACCGATGAAGCCAATTAAGGCTATGGTACCCAAGCCCGTCTTGCTGTTAGGCTTTCGTGTCCGCTGACTAAAAATGTGACTGATAAGCAAGTTGGTACAGTGAAGGAATCCCTTGACTTGTATTTCATCAAACAGACAATTGGAAATACGTGTGGAACAATTGCTTAAGTTCACGCTCGGATAGACAATGCAGAGGAAATTGCTTTCCAATCGGATGTATATATGAACGTGTTTCTAACGGAAACCAAATCTGTGACCTCAGCAAGAAAAAGACTTTCATGAGACAAAAGTATGTCAAAAGATTTTTTTTAATATGTGTGTGCATAGCCGACGTAAACCATCCGGTGATGGGAAATAAAGAAAACCAAAGTTTTTCCATATACGTTCTGTTCTTTGTCATTCTTGTTGGATCTTACCGGGTACCCCGAAAGAACGGGTAATGCAACATTTGTAGCATAACCTCATGCAAATTTATATTCATACAGCATCTGGAATTATATCTGAAACTAACTTCTCAATTACTTTAATTTTAACAATGTTATCTTATGGGAAGGTAATCAATAATTAGTGATTAAAAAAGGAATTATATCTGAAACTAACTTCTCCATTACTTTAATTTTAACAACCTTATCCTATGGGAAGGTAACCAATAATTACTAATTAAAAAAGGAAACGGAAGTCGAAATTTAAAAAAAAGTTTTATAAAATTGAAAGTGTAAATATTAATTTTTGTTATTCAGAAATGCTAACAAGAACATTTTATTTTTTATTTCTGGTCATCTGTATGTCAGATTACGCGCACGATTAAGCAGGAAGTCACAAGAACATAAAAATCTTGGATTTAACCGAAATACTTGTAATCAAAAAGTGCCGGTTACAGTAAAGATAGTTTACATATCATTATTCAGAAGAGACATTTTTAGTTCGATTTAAAACTAGTCTCTCGACGTCATGTGATCAAATATGGCGATTTTGTGTTTTTAATTTTAAACTGGCGTCGACATACTAGTTTTAAATCGAAAAAAAAACGCTTTAAAATAAGTTAAAACAGAAATAAACTTATCTAGGTTAGTAGAAAAGTAACTTATCTTGCCTTTGGTAACATTTATTTGTTTCCAATTTGTTTGTTTTTTTCACCCGTTTTTCGTTCTGTTAGCTGTCGTTATGAATGCTTGACTATTATTCTATTCACTCTTGTACATTTCTAACTGCTATTATTCATTTCTGGTTCGCCTCTAGATAACAGCAAATCATTGCATGACAACAAATTTTCTTGGGGTGATTCCAGGTCGACGTTAGCACAGCGCCGGGTATCCCGTCTATATTTTTTTGTTCATATGCAAGCAAAGTAACAAAGTCGAAGAAAATATGATTCAATAAAACATTTATTGTATGCAGAACCGACTATGAAATAGCGTTCATTACAACATATACAAAGTGAGTGTAGGTGGAATGATGCATGTGCACGCACGCGTGTGTGTGTATGTGTGTCTGTGTACGTACGTATGAGTGTGCATATGTAAAGAAGGGGGACGTTGTCTCTCTTTTAAGTTTCAGACACGAAATGAATTCACAAAACATCTTTATAACAACAACGAAAAGGGTTTTTCACAAAAGTTACCTATACCGTTTGGTATAGGTTTAAAACGAACAACCAAAAAAGAAAAAGAAACTTGGACAGTGTCCGAGAGAGGAAAAGGAAATTAAGAGTTCTTAGGGCTGCTTGAGGTCTGCCATCAACTATCTTCAGGCGAAGATAGTATTTGCTGTGAGCAGGGTCTGGGATATAACTCCTGCCAATGCGAAAATCGATTCCAGATTTCAAATGCTGAAGGTTTATCTTATTTTCCATAGTTACTCAGTTGTAATTTAATTCATGACCCCCCGGAAGTAAGCGTGAAATCACAATCTACTGTGAGAGGAGCATCCTCGAAATCTTAAGCTCTAGCAGAGCGCTCCCTTGACCTCTCCTGTCAGTCCATAGGGACATTCGTTCTCAATTGACAGAGAGTGTTCAATCTGACTCATGTTGGGAAACTCCTAGATTGCTTCCGTCCTTCTCTCTTTATATTCAAGTTTCTCAGCCTGCTTCTAAATTCACTTTACACGCACCCTACCCGGGTGCCATAATCTCGGTGACATACCAGTTATAATTAGATCACCAATGTTAAGCAGCATTAAGCCTAGTTAGATCCATATGCGTGACAATTTGGGAATAACACGTCCTTCGTTGACAAGGTCCAGGTCAAGGTCGATATGCTCGACACAATTTTCAACTCGATCATCTACTTTCAGGAGTTCGTCTTCTTTCTGGAGTTTTTTTTATAATAATGATAATTCCTTTTTCGAAATGTCATGGATAAACTGATAAAATATATTCAGTTTATGGACGAATCCTTTTAGCAATTCATCCGTTTGATTTTAGCGTCAAACATTTTTGGTGTCAGATCGCTGCAAACCTGTTGTATGAGACAGCACTTCTTAGGGAAAATGCTAGCCTCGTCTGCCGTATAAGACAATACTGTTTAATGGGCATGCCTTGGTCATTTGCCGTATGAGAAGTGACTTCTTCGGGAGTATGCTTTGCTCGTCTGTCGTATCAAAGACCAATAATAAGAGGAAATCTATTCGAGACAATAATACGAAACACTTTATTAGAAAATCTCACGCGAAATCTATTTCCTATGAAATTGATTAGTGGACAGATTTTCTCACATGTTTTGGTTCTCAGTTTTCTGGGTGCATTCATTTTCTAGTAGGATTGATCAAAAACACGCACCTGCTCTAATTCAGTCTAATAAAGTGAAAAATGTAATTTTTTACAAATTCACCAAAAATAAACCAAGCATTTTTTTCGATAGGTTATTTTATTTATTGGCAAAGAATATTTGATTCAGAAGAAGAATATTTCAAGGTGTATTTGATTCAAAAGAACATTCAAAAGAATATTTGATTCAGAAAAAGAAGAAGATTCTAAAGTGTATTTAATTCAAATGAACATTCAAAAGAATATTTGATTCAGAAGAAGAACTACAACAACAATATTTTTAAAAAAATCAAAGAACAACAACAATATTGTGGTGGGTAGGGTTTTTCCCCAAACTACCATCCTAAATAATCAATGTTTTCAAAAAATCAAAGTGATAGGAACATGTTTCAATTAATGATTTTTAAACGTGTTATAATAACAATAAATAAGAACACAAGACAGGAATAGAAGGAATAAGAAATGTATTAAGAATACTTAATTACATACAATAAGTCAGTCGCAAATACAGTCTCTAGCCAGACGTACTATAAGTGGTGCACTAAGTGGTTCCTCTTTTGCTGGGCAAAGGTGTCGACTTTATAGTGACCTGACAAATACACCTGTCACTATGAGTGCACCAAAGCAGTCTTGATATTTTTTAGAAGATCTGGAAGATTTGTATTAATCTGAAAAATATACTTAATCAAATTGAGTTTCTCGTAGGTTGTGGCACCTAAAACTGGTTGTGAAATGGTATCAGCAACAATGAACTTGATTGACGCAGTGACTTTTTTGTACTTCATGGAGACTGCATTTACCCAGAACAGAAATGTTTGTGTCATTGTAGGGAGTGAGGCTAATAGAGGTTGGACTGAGGTTTGGTCACTGATACAGTCTGTTGTATGTTGGTTTGGGCAGTACATCGATTTTGAAATTAACGCTGTTGCCGTTAACATCCATGGATTGGCTTGTCCGTCATGGTTGAGTGTTGATGGAGAGTGCAGTTGCTGCTTGGTTGTAAGATCATTGTACCTCGTGCACGGAGTCGTTAATGGTGATCATGCATAGGAAGATATCAGATGAATCAAAGTCTGAAGAGTATGCTTCTACTCAGCGGACTGTCCTTCGGACATAGCAGCAGCTGGAAAAATGTCCTTTGCGATTGCAGTTTATGTATCACGTGTCATATGCTCATCACATGGGTGTGAACCAGCGCAGAATTTGCAGGAGTTGATCTATCGTTGCGTGTCATATGCTGGATCACATTTGGGTCAGGAGAAATTTCTCTCCTTTTGCATCTGTGTGTGATAGCTGCCCCGTTTGCATCATGTCCTCCTGTACTTACTAATTCCTTGGTCTGTCTTCTCATTTCTTTTGATGCTTGACCAGTCCGGATTGCTTGGTCCAGCGTAATGTAATTATCTCTCAACAGGCGTCCCTGACACATAGATTGTTTCTCCCAATAATGAGAACGTCTTTTATTAAAAAGTCCATCAGGTCCCCCAATTTAGTCTGCAAAACGTTGACAAAGTACTGTGACAAAATCATTGAACTTTTGCCATTAACTTCACTTGGTAAGAAATGTGTGTCTTCGGAAAGTCAGATTTTTACCAGGCTGGCAATATGCATCAAACTGCTGTATGATGTTGTCGATGTCAAGCTTATCTTCCACTGAGGTGAACTTGAAGGTTGAGTAGATATCTTGTCCTTTCAGTCCAATGCATGTCAGCAAAACTTAGATGTGGACCTTACCCGATATAGTGTCATATTTGGTGGCCATTAGATAGAGATTTAGTTTCTCATTCCAATAAAGGAACAAAATTGCGTTTACGCTGTATAGTGTAAACAAAAGCTTAAAACTTTACTTGACCAGAAAGAGAACAAAACAATAGTGCAGTTAAAATGAAGACATATGTTGATTGAAAAAAGTATTTTTTCGAACTTAACTGAAGTTTCGTTTGTTTACTACTCTCTTTGTCCATGTGGTTTTAATGGAAAGTGTTGAATGGAATAATGTCACAGACAAGACAAATTCACGTCGGACACAAATTTGTATAGTCAAACAGCATAATAAATTTTGTTAACACGTCTCTTTCAATCTCTCTCACATTTCTTGATCTGTCATACTAAGTACTAACTATTTCCGTTCATACTCAATATTTATATATATACAATATGTCAGAATACAAAAACAATCTATCCTACAGAAACGAAAATTCAAAATTTATACTGGAGCAGATGTGACCGTACTGCCATTCAGAGAAAATAAAAACATTCACAAAACAACAACTGTAAAAATCCACAACTCGATTATAAGCTTACAATAACACGTGTGAGGAAAATGCACAGCAGTCATTAAATACAAAAAAGTATGAAAACAAATAAAATTAATTGTAGCAAAAACAAAGTGACATAGATGAAAAGACAGCTCAAGATCTGAACCTAATTCAGAGAATTTTAAAAATAAATTTGTCGAACACAAACGACATGACAGAAAAATATGAAGACTGTTTCGGAGAAATCGGCACTTTGCCAATAACACATCATATCACAGTGCATCACCAGATAACTCCTGTAATCCATCCACCAAGATCGGTTCCTTTTTCTATAAAAGAAAAACTAAAAACAGAATTAATACACATGACAGAATATGGTATCATAGAACCTGTTAGTGAACCTACAGACTGGGAAAATTCCCTAGTCATTGTTGAAAAAGCTAACAGAAAACTCGGCAATTACCTTGTGTTTGTGAGCTGTGTTTTGCAAATTTTTCGAACAGCATACATATTCTCTGCAATTCTCCTGTCTATTTTGTTTCATCTTACTTCAGTAGAAGTTCTCAGTAATCAAAGTTCTTCTTCCTGGGGCTGACAATTAATATCTATATAAGATACATCAATATTCAAATATTCTATTAAAGTTTTCCTCTATCTGTCAAACATTGAGTTAGTAAAGAAGTTAATCCCATTAATTGTCCTCTCTCAATTTTCCACTTAACAATGTTATAGTATATGTATTTTGGGGTTTCTCGGTTTCACCGGATTCCAGGAAAAGAATTAATATAGTCTGGTGGAGTATTCAGCTAAGTGCTGTTACTTGAGGTAACATCACTAGTAGAAGGTGCAATATTCCTTGCATGGGACAGTGTATAGTCGTGCTGAGAGGATCTTATGTTATTCTGAATATTTGGTCAGGGTTTTCTTGTAGAGTGAAGCATCCTGTCACATTGTCCTGAAAAACCCTTGTACAGAGCGACCTAAAAAATTCAAAGATGATGTTGAGTAGGTAGTTCAAACACCTTTTTCTATCTAAAAAAAATCCACATACTATACAAGAATATGGTCTTTAACCTGTATGTGTTCGCATGTGTCGCAACATAGCCTGTTTCCTTGAAAAAGAAGAGCTGCATACTTCACAAGAATATGGTTTCTCTCCAGGATGTGTCCGCATATGCCGCAGCATACTAGAATTAAATGAAAAGGAAACGCTGCATATTTTACAAGAATATGGTTTCTCTCCAGTATGTGTTCGCATATGTTGTAGCATATTAAATTTTAATGAAAAAGAAGAGCGGCATATTTTACAAGAATATGGTTTTTCTCCAGTATGTGTTCGCATATGTGTCAACATACTGTATTTTCTTGAAAAAGAAGAGCTGCATATTTCACAAGTATGAGGTTTCTCTCCAGTATGTGTTCGCATATGTTTCAACATACTGTTTTTGCTTGAAAAAGAAAAGCAGCATATTTCACAAGAATATGGTTTTTCTCCAGTATGTGTTCGCATATGGGTCAACATAGATGATTTTTGTGTAAAAGAAGAGCTGCATATTTCACAGGAATATGGTTTCTTTCCAGTATGTGATTGCATATGTTTCAGCATGTTATATTTAAATGAAAAAGAAGAGCTGCATATTTTACAAGAATATGGTTTCTCTCCAGTATGTGTTCGCATATGTTTCAACACACTGTTTTTTCTTGAAAAAGAAAAGCCGCATATTTTACAAGAATATGGTTTCTCTCCAGTATGTGTTCGCATATGTTGCAGCATACTAAATTTTACTGAAAAAGAAGAGCTGCATATTTTACAAGAATATGGTTTCTCTCCAGTATGTGTTCGCATATGTTTCAACATACTGTATTTTCTTGAAAAAGAAGAGCTGCATATTTCACAAGAATATGGTTTCTCTCCAGTATGTGTTCGCATATGTTGAATCATATTAAATTTTAATGAAAAAGAAGAGCCGCATATTTCACAAGAATGTGGTTTCTCTCCAGTATGTGTCCGCATATGGTTTAGAAAAACGTTATTTCTTGAAAAAGAAAAGCTGCATATTTCACAAGAATATGGTTTCTCTCTAGTATGTGTTCGCATATGTCGCAGCATGCTAGATTTTACTGAAAAAGAAGAGCTGCATATTTCACAAGAATAAGGTTTCTCTCCAGTATGTGTTCGCGTATGGTGAAGAAGACCGTTTTTCCTTGAAAAAGAAAAACCACATATTTCACAAGAATATGGTTTCTCTCTAGTATGTGTTTGTACATGCTGCAGCATCTTACATTTACTTGAAAAAGAAGAGCCGCATATTTCACAAGAATATGGTTTCTCAGCAGTATGTGTTCGCATATGAATTACCATACTGGATTTTAATGAAAAAGAAGAGTCACATACTTTTCACGAATATCGCTCTCCAGTATTAGATTTTACTTTCATTTTTTAAGTAAAAATATTTGAGATTTTTTACTACAATTTGTTTCACTGTAGTTCTTTTATATTGTGCTTTTGTGCCAGAAATGGAATTTAGAAACATTAATATATATTTTTTATTGTTTGTGACTTTGAAATTAAGGAATAATTCTTCACAATAATAATGTTGAAATAGCTTTGATAGTAGACAAACCAACATTAGATATTTTAATAGATGATTCATAAAAACTGGCCATTTTTGCAGTCCATAATTATTCTATAATTTCAGTTCTCATAATTAGCTGTTGATGTTTTTGTTTGTTAAGTATTTTCGATGTGTGAAATTTTGAATTTATTAAAGGTCCATGAATGTCTTAGAATTAAGCACTTGCGATAGGTTATCAAGCTATTTTTCTACTGAATAAGACTGGGCATAAAAGAAATACTGATACAATTGACAAGAAAATGTTACTCTAATATGTTATCATCAAATGTGATTTTATGAAAGAAAGATTCACACTGTTAAAAAATGATATTTCTCTCCTTTTAGAGTTTTACCTTCAGGCAATTTACATCAAGTAATTTCAAATATTTTTTCTTAAGACATTTCCATACTTCAAGTCATCAAATTAATGAAGATCCAACAGTGCATTTGTTATTTGTTTTGATTGCTGGAGTTTCTGCAAAAAATAAACAGATAAGGATACATTTTAAAACAATATAATTTTTATACATGTTCTTTGAAAAATAATTATTTTCACAGGATCCATTTATTTTTTAAACGGTCGAGTAAAAAATATGTTTCAGCTTTGTAGTCTAATGAATATTTTCAAATAGTATTGAAGTAACAATTCAAGAATCCTGTGTTAATGAAATCCAAACTGCAATAAAATGTTTTATAGTGTACATACTTTTCATAGTTTACCAAAGAAATAAAAACATTCTTTCAGGTAATATTAAAATACATAAATACTTTATTGATAATAACATTTGTACTAAGCACATTTTGTTAACACAGTTTGACTAATGTTTTGTAACGTGTGTACTAAATCAGCCAAATCGTTGCTATCACTATTTGTTTTATTATTTTTACTCATGAGCAGGATTAAATTGTTCTGTGGAACATCACAATCTAATAATTGCTGGAGCAATGGAAAAACATTAGAGGATGAAAAATGTGAGCCAGAAATAGCTTTAGCTTGGACTGTGAACGCCAAAAATACACTTAAGAATCATTCTAGGTATAGTCCAAATGAGCTTGTATTTGGGTCAAATATTAAACCCATCTCATTTTTGAATAATCGGTTACCTGCATTGGGAGCTAGAACAATCAGTGATATGGTTAGAATAAATTTAAATGCCTTACATGCAGCAAGGAAAAGCTTCATAAAAGGCGAATCTAGCGAAAGAATTCAAAGAGCATTGATATACTATGTAAGGATTTGTGCAGATGAAGGATTTGTCACAGGTGACCGTGTCTACTATACAAGACAAAACTACAAAGAATGGCGTGTGTCAACTAAAGTGTTCAGAAAAAAAGGTCAATGTGTATTGATATGACATTTTTTCAGGATGCATTAATGTCACTTGATGAAGGTAGACACGGAATTACGAAGCCTAAAGAATGAAGAAAATATAACTTCTTCAAATAAAATTAATGAAGTGTTCGAGGAGGAAGATGAAGGACAAACTAATAACAATTCTTATAGCAATAGAAAGAAAGTGAAGATAGACACGGAATTACGAAGCCTAAAGAATGAAGAAAATATAACTTCTTCAAATAAAATTAATGAAGTGTTCGAGGAGGAAGATGAAGGACAAACTAATAACAATTCTTATAGCAATAGAAAGAAAGTGATGGTAGACACTGAATTATGAAGTCTAAAGAATGATGAAAATACAACTTCTTCAAATAAAATGAATGAAGGTTTGTAACAGGAAGATGAAGGACAAACTAATAACAATTCTTATAGCAATAGAAAGGAAGTGAAATATCAGAGTATGAAACTAAATAAGAAAAGAAGTTGTAGAATCTAAATTTAAATTGAGAACTTCCTCAAGTAAGAGAAGGAGTAAGTCATCAGGAACATGCAGTTTGTCTTCTGAAAAAGAACAAAGGAAAGATGTGATTGATGCGAAGAAAAGACAATTGGAAAATATGAAAGTTCATGAAGTATATGAATATGTGTCTAACATGGGGCAGCAAAAATGTATATCAACAAAATGGGTGATAGCAGTAAAATTTGAGAATTCCAAAAAGACTGTGAAGTCTTATTTTGTTGCATGTGGTTATGAACGAAGATTCCCATAACTTAAAGACATATTACCCTATGTACAGCTGTGAGGCTATGAATCTTGTATTGTTTACGACCTCGATTATGATGTAGCAGGTAGAGACTCTTGATTTAATCTCAGTATTTGTATAAGGTAATATTCTGGGGAGAGAGGTATTTCTTCGACCATCATATGACGTGTGTCTAGAATCACAGATGTGGAAGCTAGAAAGATGCATTCATGGTACAAATGAGTTCCTCATGAGTTAACTTGCTTGAAAGGAATGGTCAGTGCACACGACAATGCAGTTTCTTCGGCATGCTGCTATTGCTGACTTCATAGACATTCTACCAATACACGTGGATTATTTTATATTTTGTAGAAATGTTCTATTTCAGAAAAAAAGTGATCAGAAAATTTAAAAGGATATTTAAAATTGGAAAGCATGAACATGGAACATTTAAATTGTAGGGATTGAATGTTAAGCAAACAAAAAATGGGATCATGATAGATCAAAATCAATATTCTCAATAGACATAAAGAAAGGAAGATCATTAAGGAAAAATCATTAATAATGTCAAGAGGAGAACACAGAGCTAAAGAGATTGACAAGTTAGATTATGTGGGTATCTATTCAAACTGGACACGACATACTGTTTGATGTATCTAGAATGAGTAACATTGGAAAATCTCCAAAAATGAAGTTACTCTTCGAAACAAACTAATCAATAATAAAGTTTAAATCAAGGACATGTTTTGTATCTTTTACCAGCTTTAGTAACATTCGGATCGGAATATTTTTTGCTATCTAGATGCCATCTATGCTAGTTTGGAGGATGGATTTTCACAAGGTGGTTTTATCATCTTTGTTTGTTGCAAAATGAACAGAATGGCTCCTATATACTGGTCATAAAAAACCTCACTGTGTAACAAAAAGTCCATTAGCTTCAGAGACTATGGCGCTATGTGAAGCAGCTGATGCTGATATATTGATAGCCACTATGCTTCAGAAGACATTCGGACTACAGAAATTGTCAGAAGTTCTTTGTAAAACGGACAATGCGTCTCTAGTAGTGACTTTAAAGTTATAAAATCTTGTGAGTGACCGGCGTTTGAGAGTTGATGTGGCCAGAAGAATGAAATTGAAACTGAATGGATCAGTGCCGAGAACAGGTAACAGATTGTCTTACAAAGATGGGAGCCTCTTCTGAAATTCTGAATGAATTGTTACAATTTTGGACTTGTTTTACTTTTGTTGTTTTATATTTGTTTTATTTTTATGGAACTGTAGACGATTTCACAAGAGGACACCAATCATGTTGAGTTATCTCCTATTCTATTAGGATATAAGAGTTTTGTACATTTGTTCTTTGAATGATCTCTCTTGTTGTTGTTGATTTTTATTGACTGGAAAGACAAAGATGGCGATTTAGACAAACAGACGTGTGTCTATGATTATGTTTAGGTGATAAGTGAATAAATAGTGTCTGCAGGACCACTCTCACAAGTGCCCGCACCCTGCCAGATATGTGGAAGGTGCCAAGGCGATGCATAGCCAGCAGGTTGGATCTTGGCAACACATTTCACCATACACACAGACACAAGATTAAGGGCTGGGCTGCTCAACTAGCAAGCCAAAAAGTAGGGATACACATGCGCCATCCAGAGCCCCTTAAACTCTGCTGATAACACAGTCGGCTGGTGTGCTTATCAGTGATCAATGGTTGTACTGATAGTCCATGCTTGAATCAGAATTGTTCGCCTAAATTCGATGCGACTGTGAAAAGAAGATTCATAATCGTCTGATCTGCCACATGCTAAACTTTTCTGTCATATGCTGAGATGCAGTTTTCCCTCCTCTACCACCGGCAAACATGCAGCAGAGCATGTCAAGAAAATCAGTTGTTTATAAGAATGTGCCATGTAGTCATACACTTGTCTCAAAACTTAAGCCATGCAAGTGTAAGTTAACATTACGTATTAGAACGGGTGAAACTGTGAATAGCTCAGTTAGCATATCAGACACAATGACCTATCAGTAAGGTAGACAGAAAGGTCCAATAAGGATTTATGAGCAGTTTGGGCTGGGAACCCTCTTCCCATTCTCTCCCCCACTGTCTGGTCAAGTAAGATAACAAAGGAGATTTCAGCCTTTTCCTTTGTACGTTGATGTGATTAATTTCATGGTGAGCTTTGTATGATCAGAGCTTTTAACTAAACACATGAACGAGAAATTCCCAGTCGGCGTTGATTATGGTGCTGCTCTTTGTACACACTACCGTTGCGGATCAGTCTGGTGAAGTCCTTGGATCTGACCTCTGCTGCAATGTTAGCAACATTGACACTCATGCATCTCAGCTGAGGCAGTCGATGGTTGGAGAAAACGACCAAAACCAATCATTTGCAAGAAGTAAAAGTTGTAACAAGGTTTCCATAGGTAAATCTGCGGCAGGATCATCTCTATTCAGCGATCATCGTCAATATAGTGGCCAATTGTTGTTAGTTTGCCACATGAAAATTTAAAAGCTAAGCAAAATACAAGCGACCATAACCATTGCATGTTTGTCAACCGAGGCTTTCTGCCGCCACCCAATTGCGTCTTGTATGAGAAGAACCATGAGATTGGAGCAATGTGTGATAACTGCTGAAAGTTTCTAAGCTGGTACCACAATTGGTGTCATCGTGGTTTTATCAAAGGTGTCGCTTTCCATTCCACTGAAGCCTGCCATAGCAGTGGTGGTGGTAACCATCAGCGTTGCTCTTCGGACTGCCAACAGGTTGCTGTTGTTGTTGCTGCTTATGTGGCGATGTGTGTGAACGGGCCAAGTGACTTGACATGCGCGATCGAATGGATGTTACTATTATCGTCATGTTTCGAATCCCCTGTGAAACGTGAGATGAGGGATCACTCCTAGACGATTTAACTTCAGGCTAGGGGTGTCATACTAAGTAGAGCGGCTGTTACACTGCCATCTATTAAGACTAAGCCCTAAACCGCCTTGGTCCATTCTTACTAAGGAACGACTGCACCAAACGGCAAGAATGCAATCATAGCATTCTTCTCTTCTTGGTGTTTCCTTTCATTCCTTTTTTATGTCGAGAGTAAATGTCTGGCTGAAGTGAGCTTCACTCTACCCTGTTTCAATGAGTACTGTTATTTTCTCTCTTCAGAATGTGATGAGGACAATGTGTTAGATGTTATGTTTTCAAACAAAAGTTAATAAACAAACCAAAAACTGTAAAATATTCTGTAATAACATAGTGTTCTCTTATAGATAGAATTAGTTGAGAGAATTTTCTCAACTTTCCCTTGGTACATGACCAAGGAACTATATTTAAAAATGAAAGTTTTTTCCATCATTTTATTTAATTGTAAAATTATGTCATAATTAATTGTTAAGAATTCGAAATACCGTTCTTCGTTAAGATTCAATTGATTAATGAAATCGACAATATTTTAAATTCCAATGAAAAAGGTGTTTAGCTAATACTAATTAAAAAACTGAAATATTTTTACACAGCTGATAAAGAAGTTTTGTTTTCAAAATTTCATTTTATAATAATCAATAAAGGTTTTGTAAATTGAAATCGTCTTTTTTGTCAGTCAAATAGAGTTATATCCCAGACATTATCGTTATCTGGTATAGACTGATCCCCCTCTTTATGACCATCTCAAATTTTCAAAATTCTTCTTCTGCTTACAATTACCTATCATGTCGCGAGAGAATTCCGGGGTTTTTGGTAATAAATTTTTTTAAATTGAGATTTTAAGACGGGGGATTAGTCTTGTTCGTCTTTTACCATAGTCCGTTTTTCACAACTTTTTACGTCTTAAAATCTCAATTTTAAAAAATTTATTTCCCAAAAACCCGGAATTCTCTCGCGACATGATAGGTAATTGTACGCAGAAGAATAATTTTTAAAATTTGAGATGGTTAAAAAGAGGGGGATAAGTCTACGTTGATTTTACATTGAAAACTGATCCCCCGTCTTAAAATCTTAATTTTTTTTAATTTCTTTCCAAAAACTCCGGAATTCTCTACTGACATGATAGGTAATTGTACACCGAAAAATACTTTTTTAAAAATTGAGATGGTCAAAAAGAGGGAATCAGTCTACGTTCAATTAACATTGGAAACTGATCCCCCTCCTAAAATGTAAAATATGTGAAAAAATTGCAAAAACCCCGGAATTCTCTACCAGCCTGATAGGTAAGTGTATACCGAAAAAAGAAAAAAAACTGGTCAGTAAAAAGTTGTGAAAAACGGACATGTGACGAATTTATTGGCATTTTAAGTTATGATAAATACTCACTCTGAGCAAAGTTGAAAGAATTTGTTACCTCAATTCTGAGGGGTGTTAGGATTACCTATCTTTCTTTGAAGAGGGGTTAATTAGCATATGTGAATCACGTTAGCATAGAGATGGAGAGGTTGGGTATTTAATGGTTCAGTTGGGAGGGGTTGGGGTGTGTGTGAATACCAAACACGTGGGCAAGTTACGATTTTGAGTGTGTCCCCCTATCTCTTCCCTGCTTTTCCCAAGCCTACCTAATAAGTTACCAATTTGTTTTAACGTGACTAACGTTGAAATTAATTTTGGGTAGGCCTAAGATACTAATTTCTCTGATTACCTACCAGTGAATCTCGGCCGAGATTTATTTTATTTTATTTTAAGTTGTGTACGTTTGGCTTGGCATTCTGTCCAGGTAAGACAGTTTTGTTTTTTTTTGTTGTTTTTTTTGGGGGTTTTTCTCCCACCGAGAGGTATTTCTCCAACCATACTTATTTTAGGAGAACACTTTATTTGTTCCCTTGGGCCTATGAAAGGGTCTCGTTTTCATGCTATAATATATAAATGTTACCAGGCACAACGAGCCGCGACGCTAAAGAGGCAACGTCGCAACTTTGAAAAGCAGGTAAACGCGCACTAGCGTTATTTATTTATTCATTTTTTTTCCTGTTTGTTGCTTTGTTGCCTGTTGGCGTTTGCAATGGTTCAGTTTTCGTGTCTGTTGTGGGAATTCGAGCCCTAGCCGTTTTAAAGTTCCAACATTTTGCGACGACACTAACAGTGTTGGGTTCGTTTGGCTTAGCCAGAATTTCTGGAGTTATTATTTAAAAAAAAAATTTCTTGGGACCTAAAGTTGGAAAACGATGTCTTTATCAGAGTTAGACAGCTGCCGTCAGCAGCAGGCTGTGCTAAGAAATAAGATTAGTACAGAACTATGAGGCTTACATAGTGAAGCTACCTTGCCAACGGCAGTTTTTCAGGAACACCGGAAAATGATAATGGGATGGTTGGAACGCCTTGGCGAGTTGGAGGATGAAGTGACAGCTGTATGCTTGGACAGTCCTCCGAGTGTGGAGCTTAGAACTAATGATGACTCGTTGGATCATGCTTTCCGATTTAGGAAGAACACTTTCCAGAAATTAGACAAGTTGAGGGAGAAGTTTGAGGGAAGTCGAACGGATAGGCAACAAGAGAGTTTGGGGGGTGAAATTGACCCAGAATTTAGGGCTAATATGGAGGCTCCTACCTTTGATGGAGAGCCATCTGATGATAGATTCGCCTTCAAAAATTTCTTGGTTGGCTTCTGGAATTGTGCGGAGGGCTTTCGCTCCGAGTTGACAAAATTTCGCTTGTTAAAGAGTTGCCTAAAAGGTCAAGCTCTTCATTTGGTAAAGCACCTTTCCACCACAGAAGCTAATTTTCCTGTGGCTTTGCAGCTGTTGGAGGGAGAATATTTGGATATACCAAATATTTTGGATCAGATGTTTCAGTTGTTGGCAGCCAGACCAAAGTTGGATAGCCAGTTTTCTCAGGTTAAAATTTATCTCAACCAAATCAGGTGTGCTTTGCTGGAGCTGAAAAATAGCTACCAGTTGGACTTTTTGGAACCGGGCACACCGGGTTATTTATTAATAAGCCATATTGTGTTTGGCCGGCTACCAGTTTCCTTAAAAAGGGAGTTAATGAGCAGGACTGGCAACAGTTATCCCGGAATTGACGACATTGTTTCCTTATCTAAGAATTTAATCAAGGATCTAGTGAGATTGGAGGAGTGTTCTGCCCCTTCTGGCAATGCCAGGTTTCGATCTGATCGATTTGTTCCAGGCTCTTACTCGCCAAAAAGAGCTTTGGAGAATTTTTCCTCAAGGGGTGGTACCCCACTATCGACGTCAACCTGTAAGTTTTGTTCTTCAGGCGGACATGAGGGAAAACTATGCAAAAAATTTGCTAGTTACAAAGAGAGACTATCGCGGTGCAAGGAATTGCACCTCTGCATTGCATGTGCTGCAGAAGATCATTCATATAATGAATGTCCTGGTAATAAAAGGGGCTTCCCATATGGTTGTGCTAATTGTGGCTCGAAACGGCACTATACAATAATGTGTCCAAAAGATAAAGCCTCTTCTGAGAAAACTAGAGTGAATACCGGCTTCCAGACTTGTGACACTCAACAGATATCCATCCTTCCCATCTATAAGGTGGTTTTACATCGCGGCAAGAGACGGTATGTTTGCAATTGTATACTTGATTCTGGAAGTCAACGTTCATATTTTTCCAGAAGCATTCTAGAGGGATTAGATATTTCTATAGAATCATGTTATGACCGTCAATATACAATACAGACATTCGTGGGAGAGGAGAAAAAGAATTTAAGTGAGGTATTATTGCAGGTGGAAATGGTGCCTAACACCAAAAGACCTTTGCCTGTCCTCATTGACTCCTCCTTTAATTTAAAGTCTCAAACAGATGGGATGGATTTGATATATAGGAATTTAAGAGAGGCCCAGTTCAAATTAGCTGCTGGATTTGATAAAAAGGGACGTCTTTTTCCTATTCAAGGACTAGTGGGGGTAGATCTGCTGCAGTTTTTTCATCCTTTAAGCCTGATAAAGTGCCAGAATGGTGTAGCCTGGGAGACCCCAAAGGGTATAGTGCCTTGGGGGAATTCACTTAATTTCTTGAAAGAATCCCAGATATTGTCAATCGGAGAGGAGCGTTCACCACCCGTCAATTATGAAAACGTCCTTGCCAGCATGGGTACTGTTTCCACTACAGCGGTAAACTTTTTGCTGGCACCCCGATATAATTATGTAGATCCTTTTAAGGATACATTTGAGAACACCTCGGTAGAAAGAGGGTTGGACAGTTTGTTTAGTTTGGAACTTATGGGACTCACTGAGGAGGAAACTTTTTCAGAATTTGAACTAGGGAAGGTAAAGGAGTTCCAAAACTCTGTGGTCATAGAGGACCAGTGTTACTATGTAAAGCTTCCTTGGTGGGAGGACAAGATTGGCAAAGTTCCGTCTAACTATTCTGTGGCATTGGCAGTTTTGAACCGTGTGTTCAATAAGCTGGAAAAAGAAAATAAATATAGGGAGTATTTGGATGTTTTCCTGGAACAAGAGAAGGAGGGCATTGTGGAGAGAATTGTGGTTTCTCCAGAAAATTATGGAGAATACATTTGAATACCACATAGACCAGTATATAAGACTGATGAGCAAAGCACTACAAAAGTGCCGCCTGTATTCAATTGTTCATCAAAACCTAAGGGCGGAATCTCTATTAATGAGGCTGCCTACCCTGGGGTGAACTTGATGGGAAATCTCCTACAGTTGTTGCTACACTTCCGCTCCAATGAGTATGTGTTGCTTGGTGACATCCGCAAAGCATTTTGCAAATTAAACTCCTCACTGAGGAGGATAAGAATCGGTTTTGTTTTTTTCTTAAAATAGGAAAAAACTTGGTATGTTTTAGGTATACCACTTTAATATTTGGCTATAATGCCTCTCCATTTATATTAAATTTTCTTTTGAAGCATCACGCTGACCGTTATCCATCAGATGAATGTTCCAAAACTATTGGAGAAAATTTTTATGTGGATAACTTAATTAAAACCGGGAATGTACCTGAAACTCTTATACAATTATACACCAATGTTGTGAAGAGGTTGGAAGAGGGACACTTTGATTTGCGTTCCTGCAGTTCTAACTGCGAAGAATTAAGACAGAAGATGGAGGAGGATGGGCGTTTGCCTCAACACCACTCCCAATATGAGAAGGTATTGGGTTATAATTATAACCCTGAGAGTGATTCTTTGTCCTTGGCCACGACAGATAGTGATTCTGGGGCCAATACCAAAAGAAGAATATTGGCGGCGGTGGCAGCCAATTTTGATCCTTTGTCTTTATGTGTACCCGTTACAATAAGGGGCCGCATATTTATTAGTGAGTTATGGAAGGCCGGGTTGGGCTGGGATGAAACTGTTACTCCTACCCAACAGAGAAGTTGGCAGTCACTCTCAAAGGATTTATCTCAGCTCAGTTCCTTCACCTTTCCAAGAAAATCCCTGCGCGAAGGCTCTACTGCAAACCTAGCTTTGTTTTGTGATGCTTCCAAAGAAGCGTACGGGTTTGTAGCTTACGGATTACAGGACGATAGGTCCAATTTGGTTTTTGCTAAAGCCAAGGTGGCACCTTTGCAGGCAAAGTCCCTGCCCACACTCGAGTTGTTGGCAGTATATTTGGCGCTAAAATCATTAAATACAATTTTACTCTCTCTGAAGGAAATCACCTTTAGGGAGGTTAGTATAGCAGTTGATGCTCAAATAGTACTGTCCTGGATCCTGTCTCAGGATGTAAAAACAAAGAATATTTTTGCGAGAAACAGAGCCAGAGACATTACTGAAATGCGTCAGAATCTGAGCCAGCAGTTTGGAATAAACATTTCTTTCCGATATGTGCCCTCGGAGCAGAACCCAGCGGATCTGCTCTCAAGGGGAGTGTCAGTAAAGACCTTAAAAAAACGCATATTGCATTGGGTGCATGGTCCAACATGGCTGACCCGAACGCCAATAGAATGGCCTTTTGCCTCCTTAAACTGCTTAAAGGAGGAAAATAAGGAGATTGTGAGGGGGGCTACATTTTGTGGTGCCCTAATACAAACGGCAGAGCCTGTAATTCCCTTTGAGAAATATGAAACTCTGAGTAAACTTCTTGGAGTAGTAACAGGGGTATTTAAGTTTATTGGACGTTTGAGGCATTCAAGGGCTGACCCAGAAAAATTGGCTTGGCAGCACTTAATAAAAGGGATGCAAGGACAAGCGTTCCCACAAGTCAATGAATACTTGCTTAATCCGTCTGGTCAAGCCCCAGATTTGGTAACTTCTCTCAGCCTTTTTTTGGATGAAGGAGGTATAATTAGAACCAGGGGTCGGATTCGCAAGTGCAATGCCTTCAATTATGAAGTGATATACCCAGTTCTCCTGGATGAATCTCACACTTTTACCCAAATGGTAATTATAGATGCTCATAGAAAATGCAAACATTTGGGCATAGCGTCTACTCTGAGCCAACTACGCCTATCTGGATTTTGGATTCCTAGGCAAGACAGGCGGTGAAATCTACTTTAAGGTCTTGCAGGCTGTGTGTGCGTTATAATGCAATGTCGTTTGCATACCCCCGCATGACTAATTTGCCCAAATATCGGGTCAATTTGATCAGACCCTTTCTTCACACTGGTGTGGATTTCACAGGACACATCTGGGTGGGGGAGGGGGAAAATAGCCACAAAGTTTATTTGCTCTTATTTACATGTCTTACCACTAGAGGTATACACCTTGAAGTGGTGGACGATATGAGTGTATATTCTTTTATCTTGGCATTTATAAGATTCACAAACAATGTCGGAGTACCTTCTCATTTGTATTCTGACAATGCTAAGACTTTTACCATTGGCGGCAGAATTATTAAGCAGGCCTATGGCTCAGAGGAATATAATAGTATCTTCCACACTTATTCTGTCAAGCATCTAACAATTCCTGTGTATGCTGCTTGGTTTGGGGGAACCTGGGAGCGGCTTATTCGCACAGTGAAGACTTGCTTGTTCAAAACAGTTGGTCGCTCACAGGTGAGTTATTTCCAGCTTTTAACTTTTGTCTCAGATGTTCAGAGGGCTGTTAACAATCGTCCTTTGACTTATCGCTGTTCATCAGATGACGGGTTGGAGATAATTACACCTAATCATTTCCTGAGACCCTTTTCTGCGGTTAATATACTGTATAGAAAGGAAGAGGAGGATCTCTTTGACTCAGAACCCCCACTCAGAACTGATGTCCTTGAGGCTATGGGGGAGAGGGAACGGCTCATATTCAAATACAAAGAGCTATGGTTTAATGAATACCTACTTAGCCTTAGGGAATCGGCGAAAAATCTACACAATGAGTCCTATAACAATCAGATTAAGATAGGAGATGTTGTGTTAATAAAATCCCCCATTAAAACCAGACCTTTTTGGACTCTAGGTAGGGTGATGGAACTCATCCCTGGGGATGATGCTTTTGTCCGTACTGTGGTATTGAAAAGGGGTGATGGATCAACACAGATTCACCCCATAAAATTATTGTATCCATTGGAATTGGCTATAACGCACAGTCACAGAGCTTATGCTCCTGATACGTCGAGAGATGAGACGGACTCCTCTGTCCCAGTGGATTTTGTACCTGCAGATCAGGAATTGATATGTATCTGCCCTGGTTACCAGGAACCGGAGGATCAGCGACCAATGATCTGTTGTGATCATTGTGATCAATGGTTCCATTGGCAGTGTGTTGGTATAGTGAGGGAACCTCCAGAGGAGAGTCGGTGGAATTGTTCGGCGTGTCAGACGATGCTCTATCAGGAGTTAATATGGATCTGCCCTGGGTGTCAGGAACCGGAAGATTACAGACCAATGATATGTTGTGATCGTTGTGATCAATGGTTCCATTGGCAATGTGCTGGCATTGATGATGCTCCGGCAGAGGAGGATCAGTGGTACTGTTCTTCTTGTGCAGACCCGGAAGGGGGGTCTGACATTTAAGTTATTACAATGGTCAGTTAAAAAAAAAAAAAAGGGTTTATTTTATATTTATTTATTTTTTTTTACTCTTGAGTGGGAGAGTGAAAGAATTTCTTACCTCAATTCTGAGGGGTGTTAGGATTACCTATCTTTCTTTGAAGAGGGGTTAATTAGCATATGTGAATCACGTTAGCATAGAGATGGAGAGGTTGGGTATTTAATGGTTCAGTTGGGAGGGGTTGGGGTGTGTGTGAATACCAAACACGTGGGCAAGTTACGATTTTGAGTGCGTCCCCCTATCTCTTCCCTGCTTTTCCCAGGCCTACCTAATAAGTTACCAATTTGTTTTAACGTGACTAACGTTGAAATTAATTTTGGGTAGGCCTAAGATACTAATTTCTCTGATTACCTACCAGTGAATCTCGGCCGAGATTTATTTTATTTTAAGTTGTGTACGTTTGGCTTGGCATTCTGTCCAGGTAAGACAGTTTTGTTTTTTTTTGTTGTTTTTTTTGGGGGTTTTTCTCCCACCGAGAGGTATTTCTCCAACCATACTTATTTTAGGAGAACACTTTATTTGTTCCCTTGGGCCTATGAAAGGGTCTCGTTTTCATGCTATAATATATAAATGTTACCAGGCACAACGAGCCGCGACGCTAAAGAGGCAACGTCGCAACTTTGAAAAGCAGGTAAACGCGCACTAGCGTTATTTATTTATTCATTTTTTTTCCTGTTTGTTGCTTTGTTGCCTGTTGGCGTTTGCAATGGTTCAGTTTTCGTGTCTGTTGTGGGAATTCGAGCCCTAGCCGTTTTAAAGTTCCAACAAAGTAGCCATGTTAATTTACTTGTTTAGGCTTTAAATATTATTTTTACCGCAAACACAAAAATACTCGATTTGAGACGATTCTATAAAATTACTGTTCTTTGTTTACATGCAAAATTGGAACATTGGCTCAATTTCATATCAATTCATAATGGTTCGTACGCGCCCCTGTAGTAAAAAAGAACCACCAAAATCAATTAAATTCAAGTAATACTTACTGTTTGTTTGCCAACCTTCTTTCAAGAAAGAAACGCCTATAAGATGTGTTCATTAAAACGTGACATGATTAACGGGTGGAAGTCACTATTTAAGATGGCAACCGGAAAAAAAGGTTCGCAGAAAATTAAAAAGGAAGAAATTTAAATGAATCATTTCAAAACAAGGTCAATCTCTTTGGTGAATATTACAAATAAAATGATTATTATTTTATTTGTCGCAATATTTTATTGGGAAAATTGAAGATTACAGACACGGTAGTTTTTTAAAATGCATCCTTTATTATGGCTTCCGGTTTCTACGCAGCGGATTTGAGCTGATTGAAAATGGTGCAATTCTTAATAAACACATTATATTTACATAAAACATTTTTTTTTTTTTACATTTCTGAATAAACAAATAATTAACCTAATATTGGTATTTTTTGTTGTTTTCACAAATTGTTTTTTGCTTTTAATTTTTGATGAACACATATTTGCGTGAAAAAATACATTTCTAAAATTTCTTTTTTATTATTACACATCATAAAATTTACGTATTCAAAAATGACGAATTCATTTTAGTATTTGAAAACAAACAAAAAATTCGGCTCTCCAGAAGGGGTCGCAACCGCGCTGACTTCCGGATTATACTGCAGTAAATTTCAAGTACGGATTATAATAAATGATAAAAGAAACTTCTTTTTTTTAACGAAAAAAACAAAAAAAAACAGAAGGCATTTCAATATAATTGATTCATAAGAAAAAATTTATTAAAGATTTGTTATATTTTCATTAAAAAAAACAACTTATTTTATTATAATAAAAATACAATTCTACATTTTCCGTTTAAAAAAGTTTTATAACTTTATTTATATCAATAAAAATACAGATTTTTTGTATTAAATATTATTTATTTTTTCATAAAAATATAAACACACATATATTTGAGAATGTATTTTGCTTACAACTAATTTTATTATACAAAAAATACAATTCTAAATTGTCCGTAAAAAAAGTTTATTTTATCATTTATGATCATCCGTACTTGAAATTTACGACAGGATACCCCGGAAGTCATCGTGAACCATTCCAGAGAGTCAGAAATACTTGTAATATAAAAAGTTCCAGTTACAGTAAAGATGGTTTACATATCATTATTCAGAAAAGACATTTTTAGTTCGATTTAAAACTAGTCTCTCGACGTCACGTGATCAAATATGGCGATTTTGTGTTTTCAATTTTAAACTGGCGTCGACACACTAGTTTTAAATTTAACTAAAAAAAACGCTTTAAAATAAGTTAAAAACAGAAATAAACTTAGCTAGGTAGGTAGAAGAGTAACTTATCTTGCTTTTGGTAACATTTATTTACTTTGTTATCCCTTTTTCGTGCTGTTTGCTGTCGTTATAAATGCCCGACTATAATTCCATTCACTCTTGTACATTTCTAGCTGCTATTATTCATTTCTGGTTCGCCTCTAGATAACAACAAATCATCACATGTATATATTTTTTGTTCATATGCAAACATGCACATATACAAGCAAAGTAATAAAGTCGAAGAACATATGATTAAATAAAACATTTATTGTATGCAGAACCGACTATGAGATAGCGTTCATTACAACATATACAAAGTGAGTGTAGATGGAATGATGCATGCGTGCGTGTGTGTGTGTGTGTCTGTGTACGAAGATATGTGTATGTATACGTCCAGACAAAGTGTCTATTCACCATCTTTAATAGACAGTCTGAGTATTGTTTATGTATGCATGTGAGTGAAGAAAAGTTCTTATATCCCTGGATAGTGTCCTTGTGTGTTTGAGCACATAGTGATAGCAGCCGCCAGTCAGAATTAAGAGAAAGAGAGACAGACAGACAATCTGACTGATGGTATCTGTAACAGGTTGTGAGAGAGAAAGAGAGAGCGAATCTATAATTTATAAAGAAGATCAGTGTATCCCTGGCGTCATTACAAGGGCAGGTTAATCGAGTTTGGCGTGGCTAGTGGTATGTGTGTGTAATCGTGTTTAAGAAAATATTTAATGCTACAAGTACTCCCCTAGATTGAGAAGGGGTATTTTAGAAAACTATTTTCATGTATTTAATAATAAATGTAGGTTTTAAAGTTTTGTGGGAATGCGACTTTCCTACCAGATCTTTTCTGTGTTCATGTATTTTGTTTTAGTGGTGTATATTCACAGGGAGTATTGGATTGCTCCGTTGTGTCGGAATCGGTGCAGGTGGCATGTGTCGGTTTATGTGGCTGTGATTTTTCCATTAAAGAATATTTTTGTCTGTCAATTGAAACATTTTTGCCATTGTTTGTTATTGTGAAACATCTTCTGCCCTTTCGACGACTTTTCAGGCAATAGACGTCAGATATTCGAATAAACTTGTCGTCTTGTTCTCATGTGGTTTTGTGTTAAGTGTTTTTTTGTTGGTTGTGTAAAGTGGCTTAGTTATGTCTGGGTATTGGTCAAAGATGTTGATATATTCTTTTGTGTTGTGGGCGGCTGAACAGATTCCTGTTGGACCAAACTGTGTTAGTATTGCCTTCATCTTAGTGTATGTCATGTCGTCGGAGAGTGTTTGGTTGTACATGTGAAAAGACAGACAATAATGCGAAAGGAAATCGTCTCTTATGATCAGCATTCTGACGATTGCTTGCACAAATTACCAGACAAAGTTTCGGCGGAGTCCTAAATGTAGATTTCGTTCCTTGGTGCCGTACGTCTGGAATTTTGAGCCATTTGCTGCCAACAGTCTAAACATGGATGAATTGGTGTGTGTCAGGTTATGGTGGGATAACACTTATCTCTGCACCGATATCCACCAGAAATAAGTAATCACTGTTGCGGTCTTTCACATCAAACAAGCGACTTCCCCCAACCTCAATTATCACTATTATATGTGTAGTGTTACTGCCCCGACGAGTCACCGGTGAGGGGACGAGTTACGGCCCCTGGCGATGGCTCAGTTAGAATGTATTTTGACCGCCAATAAACCTTGTTACTTATCCTATACTTCTCTCCGTCTTACTACTTACTTAACCCAGCCGATAACATTACATAGTGTCAGATAAAGGATATAATTTGCGGAGACCAAAAAAACAAAGGAAGAGTATTAAGTCTGCACCATTTACTGCCGTGTCAAGACTGAACCAAGTGCCGATCTGTTAAAGTCCTTTTTATATTCAACACAACAACAACAATTACAACAAAGGCGCCCTCTGGGCCAATCCAAAACTTCACCCAATGGCTGTAACTTGATACATTACATTCCTCCATTCTTAGATGGATCACTAAACATAGTCTCTTAACTTAAATGGAGCTTTCCTTACACGCTCAGATCTCCGAGGAATAGGCGATGCTTTCTGTTTGAAGTCTATAGGTTCCATCTCAGTCTCATCCCGTTTTAATAATTCAGGAACTCCTTCTTCCTCAGTAGACTCCCTTGTACTGGTTGTCACCGTGTCCTCTGCGGCATCATTCATATCAGTCACATTCTCCTCTGGGACCCGGATTGTCCTTTTAATGATCTGGTCTGAATGTCTCCGTGTAACTCCTCTCTCGGTCTCTACCTCAAAATTGACATTACCCAACTGCCTCGTAATGATGCCCTGCAGCCACCGTTGACCAGTGCCAAAATTCCTCACAGGGACTGGATCATTCACCCCATGATTTCGGCACGGTGTCATGATTTTAGTACCCTTCTCCATTTTGTAGTTATACACCCTGCTCTTAAACTTCTTTGGCTGTAACAGATGAAAGGCTGTTCTTAATTGTCGCTTGAACAGCAATTCAGCTGGAGGAACCCCAGTTACTGTGTGTGGAGCTGTCCTGTAGTTAAAAAGGAATCTGTTGACTTTTGTTTCAAGAGATGTTTTTGTGTCTTTGTCCATCCTCTTCATTGTTTCCTTGAATGTACGCACACTGCGTTCAGCCTGGCCGTTGGAAGAGGGATGATAAGGAGCCGTGAATATGTGTTTAACCCCATTTGCCTCTAAAAACCTCCTGAATTCATCACTGGAGAAATAAGGGCCGTTGTCACTCACAACCAGCAGAGGCAAACCATGAGTCGCAAAGATTCCCCTCAACTTCTCAATGGTAGCTGCAGCAGTGGATGTCTTCATTATGCAAACCTCCATCCATTTGGAGTAGGCATCAACCACTATTAAGAACATGTGTCCAAAAACTGGACCAGCATAGTCTATGTGAATTCTTTCCCAGGGCTGACTTGGATATTCCCAACAATGAATCGGAGTTCTGTTGGGCTGTTTCTGATTTAGCACACAACTTTCACACCCCTTGCCGGTCCACTCAATATCTTCATCCAGTGTTGGCCACCATACATTGCTTCTAGCTAATGCTTTCATCCTCACAATGCCTGCATGAGTCTGGTGTAATTGCTGCAGAACTTTTCCTCTCAACTTAGGAGGAATAATAATCCTGCTTACCCACAGTAACACGCCATCCTCACAGGTCAGTTCCTCCCGTTTATTAAAATAGGGCTTTAACTGTTCACTCCAACTGACCCCATTCCAGCCATTCATGGTGAATTTGTATACCCGACTCAAGATTGGATCTTTCCTAGTCTCTGCTCTCACAGCTTCAACCTTCACTGGAGCTTCCACAAGGTCCATCATAAATATTTCATTAGTGGATTTAGATATATCTTTTTCCTGAGCCTCCAGTGGAAGACGACTCAAACAGTCCGCATTACTATTGAGGGCTCCAGTTCGATATTCTAGTTTGTAATTATAGGCAGCCAAGAATAGAGCCTAACGCTGAACCCGGGCAGCTGCCATAGCAGGAATTGGCTTGTTCTCTGCAAATAGACCCAACAACGGTTTGTGATCGGTGAACATCGTGAAGGGGTTTCCAAACAGATATTGATGTAACCTCTTCACTACAAAAACCAGGGCAAGCCCTTCCTTTTCAATGTGTGCATAATTCTGTTCAGCATCTGAAAGCGTTCGGGAGATGTAACATACTGGCTTTTCACTGCCATCTTCCATCCTATGAGCCAACACAGCTCCCAAGCCATAAGGAGAAGCATCCACTTGTACAAGTGTGGGCTTAGATGGGTCAAAATGAGTCAGAAGGGGTGCTGTACACAGCATTTTCTTTGTCTCTTCAAAAGCTTTTTGTTGGCAGGCTTCCCACTTCCAAACTGTGTCTTTCCTCATTAGACTGTGCAGTGGCTCAAGTCATGTGGACAAATTTGGTAAATGGCTGCGATAATAATTTACTGCCCCAAGATAGGCTTTCAACTCTGTAACATTCCTGGGTGTGGTGGCTCTTGCCATCGCAGCCACTTTCTCTGGTAGAGGAGCTGTACCATCCTTGCTAACCTTGAACCCTAGATAGGTTATTTCCTCAAGAAGGAATTCGCACTTGCTTCTTTTCAATTTGAGCCCAGCTATGCTCAGCGTATGTAATACTCTCTCTAGGTTCTTTAAGTGGCTGTCATCATCGGGACCTGAAATGAGTATATCGTCCACTCGTACCTTGCATAAAGGAACATCTTTCAATCGTTTGTCCATCCTGTTGAAAAATGCCTGTAGCACTGTGCACCCCGAACTGTAACCTTGTGGGTTGGTACAAACCCCTATGTGTGTTTACAGTTAACAATTCCTGGGTATCTTCCTCCAATTTCAGCTGCTGATAGGCATGGCTTAAATCCAGTTTGCTGAATTTTTCACCCCCTCTCAGTGTGGCAAATATATCTTCGGTTCGAGGAATAGGGTAGCTGACACATGGAGTTGCTGCATTGATGGTTTGCTTATAGTCCCCACATATTCGAGTCCCTCCATTGTTACTTTTAACAACGGGCACTATGGGTGCAGCCTATCTAGAATATTCTACTCTTTTGTAAATGCCTTGGTTTTCTAGGGGGTCTAACTCCTTCTTCACCCCTTCTCTCAAAGCATAAGGTACAGGCCTGGCTCGACAAAATTTGGGCTTGGCTTCTTTATCAATGGGTATATTCACCTGAAAGTCTTTCAGGCATCCCATTTCTCCATTAAATAAGGCATCATATTTTGTAAGTATTTTTTAAGCCTCGATGGGTTCTCCCTTGTTAAACAAAACAGCCTTTCCCAGTCCAGCTTTAACTTTTTCATCCAATCTCTACCCAGTAGAGTTGGTACCTCTCTTTTCACAACCAGTAGTGGTAAACAGTTCACTTGTCCTTCATGTAATACCTCTACAATTGTTGTCCCCTGAGGTGTCACCAGTATACGTCGTCAGTTTTACTGTGCTTTTTTAAAATCCTGAATCCTGCCCAGTTCTTTAAATTTTTTAGACTAATGACCGAACAAGATGCTCCTGTATCTACCTCCATGACCACTTTTTTTTGTTTAACAACAGCTCCGCCTTTACCGGTGGTGTTTGCAAGTTAGACACATTGTATAAATTCAATTCTTCTTGCCGAACCTCCCTCTCATCTAGATTTAACCTTTCCATAGTGAATCCTTTTTCAACTGTCTGGTCTTCATCCACCACATTCATTGGATCGCTCTTTTTAGTTATTTTAAATAATTTACCTTGTTGCTGCCTGCACTTTCTGCGGGTGTGTCCTGTCTCATGACATCTGTAACATTCACTATTTTTAAATGTACATTTATCTGCCGTGTGTCTGGTACTACCACATCTGTAACACACCCGTCTCAAGGGTAATTTGTGTATTGGGTTTTCATAATCGGGAAATGTTTCCTGCATTGATATAGAATATTTCCGGGCTGATTCAATTGACACTGCTATTTCAATAGCTTGATTCCACGTTAGATCCCTTTCGGTTAGTAGGCGTTCCTGGATTTTCACATCTTTAATTCCAGAGACTAAGCGGTCCCGTATGTATTCACCAACCCTCTCTTCAAAATTGCAGTGTTCGGACATTTTCCTTAATGCGGCCACATAGTCACTTATAGACTCTTCCTCCCTTTTGTCCCTCGTGTTGAACAAGAATCTTTCATGAATCACATTAGGTGCTGGTTTAATATGTCTCTGCATCAGCCCAACTAGTTCATCAAACGTTTTCTTTTCCGGACGATTATCTGCTAAACCTCTTAACACAGCATAGTTTTTTGCACCAATAACGGATAATAAAATCGCCTTTTTCTTCCCTTCACTCTCAATATCATTGGCTATAAAAAAAAAACTCCACACGTTCAATGTACTTAATCCAGGACTCCTCAAAATCGTTCCATTCCCGTAAAGTGCCCATCAACGCCATTAAAAAAGTTTTTTTTTATGCTTCTGGGAACTCCGAACACATCCAATGAGTGTGTTTACTTTTATTTTTCCTTAAAAACTTCCACCACATGTTGGTGTTAATCTTCCAAACCCCTTCCTCGCATATTCTTCTACTACCTCGTTGCCAATTATTAAGTCTGCACCATTTACTGCCGTGTCAAGACTGAACCTGTAATATCCAATCGTACATTTGGAAATGACAACAGTTATCTCCCTTGCACCATAACAATAGTAATCTGTAATTATCCCCCTTTGTTCTTTCTGATTGTAAATATAAACGACCCCGGACACGTCATCACACTCTTGACGGACCGGGCGAACTAGAAGTAACACGTTGTCGTTTGTTGTCCTTGCTTTGACCTCTGTTCCTTATTGCTTCGTATCACTTCTTGCTTTCAGCGTATAACGAGAACACAACACTGGCGACGAGAATTCAAACGAAAAAACTCACAGTAATCGAACACACGAGCTAACGTTTTATTCAAAAAAAAAAAATCCAATTTTTTTTAATTACAAAAAAAAAAAAAATGTCTTACAACGGAATACCCAATTTTCCAAGTTTTAGCGTCCACGAAAATCCGAGTACTAACGCAAATCGTTGGCAAAAGTGGTTGGAGAAACTTGAGAATGTGTTCGTGGCTTTAGACATTCAAGAAGACCGTAGAAAAAAAGCGTGTTTGCTACACCTTGCAGGTGACGAAGTTTTTGATATTTTCCACAATTTCACGGATATTCAAAAAGGCGTTGGTGCAACCATCGAATCGGATGGATCAAAAATACCAATCACATACGAAGTAGCAAAGAACTCACTGGCCGACTATTTCACACCGCAAAGAAATATGTCTTATGAGATCTTCAAATTTCGACGCGCATCGCAAAATGCTGACGAAAATCTAGACTCATTTCATGTGAGATTGAGGACACTAGCGTCCACGTGTGACTTCATGGATACAGATCGGGAGATACTCGCACAGATCGTCCAAGGCTGTTCATCCTCTAAGGTCAGACGAAGGGCACTTCGAGACAACTCCACGCTCAAACAAGTGCTAGATGAGGCCAGAGCAATTGAATTAGCTCGCACACGAGCCGCAGACATTGAACGGGAAGAGGTGGTTAATGCCCTGTCGTCACATAACAATAAACGCGACAGCAGGCAGTACACACGCAGAGAAAAAGAAAGAAAAATACCGACGAAAAACGCAACTACGGACACACACAAGGCAGTAATCGCCAGTTTACTCCGAGGACCCAGCCACGTGGCAAAGACGCCGGACGTGTCTGCCACTACTGTGGATACTCAGCAACACATGTGAAGTGTCCAGCGAAGGGTCAAGAATGTCGAAATGGCCGGAAAAAGAACCACTTCGCAAAAGTATGTAATTCAAAACCGGTAAGACAAATTTCTTACTCATATCGAAATGATATCGAATCCCTTTCTACGTCGAGTGATGAGTCTGTCTACACAATAAAAACTCCCACGTCGACAAAAGCACCCACAGCCACCATCCTCGTTAATGACTCCCCAGTGACCTTCGTTTTGGATACCGGTGCCAGTGTTAATATAATGTCTGGACGCACGTACGACGGTCTCCAGTACAGGCCGAAAATACACAACACTGCCACACAGATATTTGCATATCGGTCCAGAAAAGCCATGCCAGTCCGTGGATTCATCAATACCCCCATTGAATTTAAAGGAAAACGCTGCAAAGCAAAAATGTTCGTCATCGACAATGAAAACCCCTTGTTCGGACACGATTTACAAAATCTACTCGGTGCCCACTCTGCTGAAGCACTGGATATGATATCCTTTAATTTTACGTTCAATGTGGCAACATCTATCCCAGATGAATTCCCCTCATTATTCGATGGAAAGATGGGAAAGATTTCTGGACCCACTGTTAAGCTGCACATCGATACTTCGATCCCACCGGTGACACAGAGACAACGAAGAATACCCTTTCACGTGAGGAAGGACGTCGAGTCGGAATTAAAACGCCTCAAGGAGATGGACGTAATTGAGGATGTTACTGGACCTACCCCCTGGGTAAGTCCCGTGGTGATAGTCCCCAAAAAACCGAGTGGCGTGCGAATCTGCATAGATATGCGAAAAGCAAACGAAGCTATACAACGGGTCAAACATCCCATGCCGACCGTGGATGACTTGTTTGCAGATTTAAACCACTCAAAGGTGTTCAGCAAGCTGGACATGTCGAGCGCGTACCACCAATTAGAGCTGGGGGAGTCCAGCAGATACATCACCACGTTCACCACACATGCTGGACTATTCCGATACAAGAGACTGTTGTTCGGAGTAAATGCAGCCTCTAAAATATTTCAAAAGGCCATTGCGGATCTTTTGAGGGGCATTCCAGGAGTCAAAAACCTCTCAGACGACATTATCGTCTATGGACGTGACCAAGCCTCACATGATGCCAGTTTGAGGTCCACGCTGGAACGACTACAGAATGCCGGGGCCAGGCTAAACAGGAAAAAGTGCCTTTTCTCGGTGAAACAGATAACTTTTTTTGGACATACCTTCAGCGAAAAAGGGGTGTCACCAGACCCAGACAAAATTGCAGCAATTACAAACTGCAAATCGCCCACCAACGTTGGAGAAGTGCGCTCATTCCTGGGCATGGTCCAATATGTGGCCAGGTTCATCCCGCACTATGCCACTGTCACCGAGCCACTCCAACAACTCACAAGAAAAGACAGAGAATGGAGGTGGTCAGAGACAGAAGAGAGGGCAGTGATAAAATTAAAAAGGGCCCTGACTGGAGCTGGAGTTATGGTCTACTTCGACCAGAACAAGGAGACAAACATCCTGGTAGACGCGAGCCCCGTTAGACTAGGGGCAATGCTTACACAAGACGGGAAGGTCTTGTGTTATGCCAGCCGTGCTCTCACAGATGTGGAACAGCGATACTCGCAGACGGAGAGAGAAATGCTAGCCGTTGTATACGCTGCTGAGCATTTTCATCTTTATTTGTATGGGTCAAGGTTCACCATCACCACTGACCACAAACCACTTCTCGGTATTGTAAAAAGTCTCAAACCAGCTACATCCAGAATCGAACGATGGCGCCTACGCCTCATGCAATATGAGTATAGCTTGGTATACCGGCCGGGAAAAGATGACCAGAACCCCGCCGACTACCTCAGTCGACATCCTCACCACAAACCCGAGAGGGACAATTCAGCTGAGGCGTATATAAGATACGTGGCTCACCATACCATACCTAAGTCGATCACCCTCGAAGAGATGAAGCTAGCCACGGGAAAAGACCCCTTGCTACAGAAAGTGATGATTGCACTTTCAGATGGAAAATGGAACGACCCGCAGTTATCCTGTCTCGCACATGTCAAAGATGAACTATCTGCATATGATGGTCTCATCCTTCGAGGTCACCGCCTGGTGGTCCCGTCCACCCTGCAGAAGAGAACCGTAGACATAGCCCACCACACACACCAGGGCGTTGTTAAGACGAAGCAGCTAATGAGGGAAAAGGTCTGGTTCCATGGAATTGACAAGCTGGTGGAGGAGACAGTGCGCAACTGCATCCCTTGTCAAGCTACCAACTCAACATCATCACGCCGTGAGCCCATACGCACCACACCACTCCCTGCTGCCCCATGGACTGAAATCTCCCTGGACTTCGCAGGTCCTTTCCCTTCTGGAGACTATGTACTGGTCGTCATCGACGACTACAGTAGGTTCCCAGAAGTAGAGATACTCCCCTCGACATCAGCAAAAGTGGTCATTCCCCGCCTTGACGCAATCTTTGCCAGACAAGGATACCCCGATATTGTCAAGACTGACAATGGTCCCCCCTTCCAAGGGCAAGAATTCAAGGATTTTGCCACTCAAGCAGGATTCCGCCACAGAAGAGTTACCCCTGCGTGGCCAGAGGCGAATGGAGAGGTCGAACGGTTTATGAGAACACTAAACAAGTATGTTCGCGCCTCCACTGTGGAGGGTCTGAACTGGAAAACCCAACTAGTCCATTTACTAAGGCAATACAGGGCCACCCCCCACAGTACAACCAAAACTTCTCCATTCGAAGCCCTCACTGGAAGGAAGATGAAAATCGGCATACCTGCTGTTCTGAAAGAACCCATGTCAAAGCCGATTCACACTCACATAGCGGAGAATGATGCACGAGGGAAGAGGAAAATGAAGATCTATGCCGACACAAAAAGAAAGACAAAGGCCTCTCCTCTTTGCCTAAGTGACAAAGTACTTGTCAAGCAGAAACGTCTTAACAAGCTATCCCCACCGTTCGACCCGAATCAACTGACGATTATCGGCATAAAGGATAGCATGGTGACAGCACAAAGAGATGACTACCAAGTTACCCGGAATTCCTCTCACTTCAAGCGGATAAGTCCAGATAATCTTCCCAGAGAAAACATAGAATCAGACTCTGAAGATGAGTTATACTCATATCCACAACAGGAAAACTCAGACTCCAGACACGAAGGCCAGACGCATTTACCGCCCATAACAGTAACACCAAAACATAATCCACCAGTGGTAAGACGAAATCCAACACGGAAACGACTCCCGCCGATACGCCTTGAGGACTATATCAGATAGTTAGATGAGTGAGTAAAGTCTCTATTTCTGTCTTAGAAATTCCGTCAGCTCCCCTGAAGAAGAAACAGATTCTGATTCTGAAGAATCGAAAGACGATTCCCTCCCCCATCCTGCAGACGACGTAAGTAGTTTGCAATTGTGTATTTAAAAAAAAAAGGGGACTGTGGTGTAAATGAGGAAAAAGAAGAGAAAACAAGAACGACCGACCGCGTTTTTTTGCGTGGCTTACCTCGTGTGAAGAAGAAGGAAACAAGAATGGCCGACTTGTTTCTTTAAATGCCTACAGGGTGACTACGAGGTATGCAAATGAGATGCTCCTGATTGGAAATGGAAGAGATAAAAGAGGAGTGATTGGGGGAGGAGCTACAGTGAAGTTAGATTGCGAACAGAGAAGTTTGATCATAGGAGAAAAGTCGGATCCGTAGAGAGTGAAGAAAAACGTTGCAGAAATTCGTTTCGGAGTGGATAGAAAGCGGAAGTACGGCCAGCAGTGTCACGTATATCACAAGCTATTTCGGCGAATCGAGCAAATTACCATGGCTGAGTGGAGACTGAGCACTCACATGCTGAGACCCTTTACTGGGGAGGGTGACCTGATTAAGTGGCTGGAGAAATTAAAGATGGTGGCGAAGCTGCAAAAGATAGAAGATGTGGTCACCCTGCTGCCGCTATACTTAGAGGGGGAAGCCCTCACGATTTACCAGCAGATGCGAGATGAAGACAAGGAAGACCTTGCCTCAGTGGAGCAAAGACTGAAATTGGCCTTCGCTGAGGGCCCATTCGAAGCACTTGGTAAGCTTTCCAGTTTGAGGTGGACCGGCGAGTCGGTTGACGTCTTTGCGGCAGAGATCAGGAGACTGGCAGGGTTGGCTGGTTACGTGGGGAGGAGCCTGGAGATGACGGTAAAGCTGTACCTAGTTAACGGCTTCCCAGAGGAAATCTCTACGAACATGCAGAGAATCACTGGGATCCATACTATGGGAGTGGACGATCTCTTGGTTCACGCCAGAGTCCTAGTGAAAAATGTTAAAAGCCCAATCGTGGCTGCAGCTGTGGGTGGAAATATGTGCATGAGGCCTCACTTGAATGAGAGGCAGCCGGCGAGGCGACAGGAGGGGAGACCTGCAATCAAGTGCTTCCGGTGCCAGGGCCCTTATCTGATCAAGGACTGCAAAGAGCCGAGACCAGGGAAACGAGTGAAGGGGAGCTATTGCGCCAGTGGTTACCCCTTCTGTGCGGAGATGGCGCATGATGGAACGTTGCCTCGGTTACCGGTAGTAGTCAATGGGAAGAAAGCCATAGCCCTTGTCGACACAGGCTGTACTACAACGTTGTTAGCGAGGAATGTCGCTAGGTCATGGAGCGGAACCAGGACTATTAGGACCGTGGATGGCAGGGATGTGAAGTGCCTAGGTGAGACGACAGCGGAAGTAATGGTGCAAGGGGTGTCTATTGGACTTCGAGCCTTAGTGTTGAATCATCTGGTCGGTGGTGTTGACGTGATTATAGGTATGAGTGCAATTAACCGACTGGGGGGCGCCACGTTACGAGGGAGCCAAGTGACGTTCGGACGTCTCGGCGCAGTGGGGATGGCAGGAGTGGAAGGTGATAGAACCATCAGAATACCAAAACCGGAGGTTTGCTGCATTGAGGACAAAGATTTCCTGGCAAAATTTGATGGCGTGAGGTGGACGGTGGAATGGAAATGGATCTCCGGACCCCAGGAACTACAGAATAAAGTGGGCTGCTACGAAAACACCCTGCGAGGAGAAATAAGAAAAGGATTTGAGGAAGAAGTGGAGAGGTGGATAAAAGAAGGAATTCTGAAACCGTGGACAGGGGAAGAAAAAGGAGTGTT
The DNA here is from genome assembly GCA_963556195.1 of Sepiola atlantica. Classification (NCBI taxonomy): domain Eukaryota; kingdom Metazoa; phylum Mollusca; class Cephalopoda; order Sepiida; family Sepiolidae; genus Sepiola; species Sepiola atlantica. The sequence goes on along the minus strand of CAUVYP010000800.1, from coordinate 489,151 downwards.
GCCACTACTGGCGGTTGTTCAGCCTACAAAAAACAAGATTAGGCCCGTACTGGACTTCAGAGAATTGAACAGACACGTAGCCTGCCACACTGGAACGGGGATCGACGTATGTGAGGAGGTCATGAGGAAATGGAGAAGAATGGGACGGGCCACAAAAATTGTCGATCTGAAATCGGCATATCTGCAGATCCATGTAGATGAAAAACTCTGGCAGTACCAGCTGGTCCGGTACAAGGGGCGAGTGTATTGTCTGACGAGGTTAGGCTTTGGGCTGAGTTCAGCCCCCAAAATTATGACTGCCGTGCTGAAGACAGTGCTGAGCAAAGACCGTTCAGTGGAGGAGGCCACTAGTTCGTACATTGACGACATTCTGGTGGAGGAGGCAGAGGTGACAGCGGAGAAAGTAAGAAGCCATGTCGAGAAGTATGGGTTAACTGCAAAACCGGCGGAGGCCCTGGATGGAGGACGGGTGCTGGGGTTGAAACTAAGGCGAGATGGAAAAGAAAGCCTTGGCTTCGAACGAGGGAGTGTAATACCCGAAGTCGGATCTGAGCTGACGAAGCGAGAACTTTTCTCAGTCTGCGGGAGGCTGGTCGGGCACTATCCTATCGCTGGCTGGCTCAGGATAGCATGTAGTTTTATTAAACGACTAGCAGGCACTGCTGACTGGGAGGGCCGTGTAACGAAGGAGGTTATGAACATGCTGCAAGATATCATTGCGAGGGTGAGGAATGAGGACCCAGTGAAAGGGGACTGGTATGTCAGCAGCGGAGATGCGGGTGTGATTTGGTGCGATGCCAGTAACCTGGCGTTGGGCGTCGTACTAGAGATGGGAGGCGTAACTGTGGAGGATGCGGCATGGCTAAGAAAAACCAACGACTTCTCCCATATCAACGTAGCAGAACTAGATGCCGTTATGAAAGGACTCAATCTGGCCCTGAAGTGGGGATTGAAAATAATTGAAATTAAAACCGATTCGGCAACGGCAGCATCGTGGATTCGGTCGGCAGTAACTGGCGATAAGAGAGTTAAGACCAAAGGTGCTGCGGAAATGCTGATCAAGCGCAGACTTGGAGCGCTCGCCGATCTAATAGCGGAGTTCCAGTTAAGAGTATCTGTCGTGTTGGTCCCATCAGAAAAAAACAAGGCGGATTCGATGACACGCGTGAAGAAGGCCTGGCTGCAGGAGGGAAAGGAGGTCTCCTCGGTATGCTATGCAGGGGAAGAAGTCAAGGAGTCACACGAAATGCACCACTTTGGTCGGGAACGAACGTTATTCCTAGCCAAAGAGAGGTTTACCCGGAGACCACCGAGGAGGAGGTTAGGGAAGTGGTGGAGAACTGTCGAGAGTGCCAATCAATTGACCCTAGACCGTCCAGACACGAAACAGGACAGTTGCACGTTGCGGAGGACTGGAAGCGATTGGCTATTGATGTGACGCACTATCGCCACAAATTGTATCTCTCGATGGTCGACTGTGGACCGGGAAGGTTTGCCATCTGGAGAGAAATCAGGGCAGAAGCGGCATGGGCGATCGGAGGGGTCATCGAGGAGATATTTTTGGAGAGAGGGCCGGTTGAGGAACTCTTGATGGACAATGGGCCCGCTTTCCGATCTGAAGCCTTTAAAGGGGTATGCGATAAGTGGGGAGTAAGGCAATTTTTTAGAGCAGCGTATCGGCCGAGTGGCAACGGAATAGTGGAGAGGAATCATCGCACCATTAAAGCCGCTGCGGAAAAAAGCAACGTATCACCCATAGAGGCGGTGTTTTGGTACAACTTCTCGCCAAAAACCAAACAAGACGAGACAACTGTCCCTCATAGGGCCGTTTTCACATATAAGTGGCGGCACCCGTGCAACAAAACAGCAGGAATCGAGAGTGAGGAAGCCACTATCAAAGTAGGTGAAGAGGTATGGGTGAAACCCCCTAATGCACAGTGTACCACTCGTTGGAAAAAAGGGGTCGTAACGGGATTGCGGTCGAAGAACAATGTGATGGTGAACGGCGTTCCCCGGCATATCCTAGACCTGCGTCGCATGACACTGCCGGTACGCAGTGAGGGCAGTAAAGAAGAGGAAATCGAGGGCCACCGAGAAGCAAATGATGCGACTCTACCTGACTTAGACCCACGTTGTAGTGAACCTGAAAATGTTAACCCCCAAGAAGTTGTTCCCCAGAGGCCTCGACGTGAGAGGAGGCGGCCTGCTTGGATGGAGGATTACGAAGTATCCTATTGATCTCGAAGATCAAGGGGGCGTGTGGTGTAAATGAGGAAAAAGAAGAGAAAACAAGAACGACCGACCGCGTTTTTTTGCGTGGCTTACCTCGTGTGAAGAAGAAGGAAACAAGAATGGCCGACTTGTTTCTTTAAATGCCTACAGGGTGACTACGAGGTATGTAAATGAGATGCTCCTGATTGGAAATGGAAGAGATAAAAGAGGAGTGATTGGGGGAGGAGCTACAGTGAAGTTAGATTGCGAACAGAGAAGTTTGATCATAGGAGAAAAGTCGGATCCGTAGAGAGTGAAGAAAAACGTTGCAGAAATTCGTTTCGGAGTGGATAGAAAGCGGAAGTACGGCCAGCAGTGTCGCGTATATCACAAGCTATTTCGGCGAATCGAGCAAATTACCATGGCTGAGTGGAGACTGAGCACTCACATGCTGAGACCATTTACTGGGGAGGGTGACCTGATTAAGTGGCTGGAGAAATTAAAGATGGTGGCGAAGCTGCAAAAGATAGAAGATGTGGTCACCCTGCTGCCGCTATACTTAGAGGGGGAAGCCCTCACGATTTACCAGCAGATGCGAGATGAAGACAAGGAAGACCTTGCCTCAGTGGAGCAAAGGCTGAAATTGGCCTTCGCTGAGGGCCCATTCGAAGCACTTGGTAAGCTTTCCAGTTTGAGGTGGACCGGCGAGTCGGTTGACGTCTTTGCGGCAGAGATCAGGAGACTGGCAGGGTTGGCTGGTTACGTGGGGAGGAGCCTGGAGATGACGGTAAAGCTGTACCTAGTTAACGGCTTCCCAGAGGAAATCTCTACGTATATCACAGGGACAGAAAAGAAAACGATTCCTCCTTGACTGAGACAATTGTTTAATCGGTGAAACATACTTTGACTGAACTCCCTCCCCTTACCATACGTAAGCACGCGTACATTTAATTGAGAAAGAGAGAGGTGTAATATCCAATCGTACATTTGGAAATGACAACAGTTATCTCCCTTGCACCATAACAATAGTAATCTGTAATTATCCCCCTTTGTTCTTTCTGATTGTATATATAAACGACCCCGGACACGTCATCACACTCTTGACGGACCGGGCGAACTAGAAGTAACACGTTGTCGTTTGTTGTCCTTGCTTTGACCTCTGTTCCTCATTGCTTCGTATCACTTCTTGCTTTCAGCGTATAACGAGAACACAACAGAACCAAGTGCCGATCTGTTAAAGTCCTTCTTTTTATATTCAACACAACAATAAAAATTACCACAAAGGCGCCCTCTGGGCCAATCCAAAACTTCACCCAATGGCTGTAACTTGATACATTATTCTTTTGTGTTGTGGGCGGCTGAACAGATTCCTGTTGGACCAAACTGTGTTAGTATTGCCTTCATCTTAGTGTATGTCATGTCGTCGGAGAGTGTTTGGTTGTACATGTGAAAAGACAGACAATAATGCGAAAGGAAATCGTCTCTTATGATCAGCATTCTGACGATTGCTTGCACAAATTACCAGACAAAGTTTCGGCGGAGTCCTGAATGTAGATTTCGTTCCTTGGTGCCGTACGTCTGGAATTTTGAGCCATTTGCTGCCAACAGTCTAAACATGGATGAATTGGTGTGTGTCAGGTTATGGTGGGATAACACTTATCTCTGCACCGATATCCACCAGAAATAAGTAATCACTGTTGCGGTCTTTCACATCAAACAAGCGACTTCCCCCAACCTCAATTATCACTATTATATGTGTAGTGTTACTGCCCCGACGAGTCACCGGTGAGGGGACGAGTTACGGCCCCTGGCGATGGCTCAGTTAGAATGTATTTTGACCGCCAATAAACCTTGTTACTTATCCTATACTTATCTCCGTCTTACTACTTACTTAACCCAGCCGATAACATTACATAGTGTCAGATAAAGGATACAATTTGCAGAGACCAAAAAAACAAAGGAAGAGATCGGATATCGTAGTAAGAAAAACAAAGGATTTCTAAGAGAGAGAAAATTCTAGTATCGATAAACAAACGACTTACGGAAAACGGTCCCACAAACAACAAAAAAAAGTAAGAAAAGAGAAAACAGTAAGTACCTAAAGTTTTTTCTCATTTATATCGTATACTTTTGAAAAATGCCTCACACGGACAAAATGCAATATTCTGCTAATATACCACCCCCCGAACGAATTACTCTCGTTGGAAATGTTGCTAATAACTGGCGAAAATTTAAACGAAATTTTCTCAATTATTCGATCGCTAGTAGATTGTCTAAAGAAGCAGATACTTCATATCAGACATCGGTATTTTTTGCAACTATCGGGGAGGATAGTTACGATATATATGAAGGGTTGAAGTTTAACTCTGAGGAAGAAAAGACGGGCCTAGAGAAGGTGATGAAGAAGTTTGAGGATTTGTTCGTGGGCGAAACACACGAAGCTTACGAATCATATACATTCCATCCTCGCAAGCAAGAAGTATCGGAAGGTATCGAGACCTATATAGCTGCTCTTCGACAACTTGCAAAGAACTGCAATTTCGGACAGCTACAGGATAGGCTTATTCGAGACCAAGTCGTTTTCAGAGTTCGAAGCGATACCGTCAGAGAAAAGTTACTGTCTGATAAACAGCTTACTCTAGACAAGTGCCTACAAATAGGTAGAGCCTACGAAACTTCGAAACAACAGACGCAGACCATTTCCTCCGGTGCCGATGCAGCGGATCCTCAAATCAACCGGGTTACGAAGCGAACTTAAAAGACAAACTTCACCAAACAACCACATCCGAAATCGAAAATGCCTAGCAAATGCACACGCTGCGGGAAATTTCCATTCCACAATAGAAATGACTGCCCAGCAAAAGATGCACGCTGCACAATTTGTTCGCAGAAAGGGCATTATGCCAGATTTTGCAGAACCGGTAAAGTGAAGGTTAGAGAAATAAGAGAGGAAGAAGAAAATCATTTTTTAGGTCCTGTCACTCTCGAAAATATAGGTACAATTACCACTGAGGATAATACAAATTGGCAGGCTAAAATTAAGGTCACCACTAAGACCTGTATCAAAATTATAAATTTTAGGCTGGATACAGGTGCAGATGTGACCGTAATCCGAGACCGGTTCTTCAGGAAAAATTCCCCACTCATCCAACCCACAAACAAAAGACTGTACGGACCGGGTCATCATGAGATAAACCTCATAGGATAAGCTCGCAACAAGACCTTTATGTTATATAGAGTATGCAAGAACCTCTACTGGGAGGACCAGCAATCAAAACCCTCAACCTGCTGAAAGCAGTTAATAGAGTGACAAGCGAAGGACACCAGTATAAGAAAGAACTGTTCACAGGCCTAGGGAAACTGGAACATGTGTACCAGATAAGTTTGGATTCAGGAGCTCAGCCCTTTTCCATTGCTACCCCTAGAAGATTGCCGTTGCCTATGAAACAGAAGGTTCAGGAACAACTGAAACGTCTGGAGAACGAGGACATAATCCGTCCAGTCAAATTACCAACTGATTGGTGTGCCCCAATAGTCGCCGTCCAAAAAGCTAACGGTAAAGTTAGGTTATGCGTCGACTTTACCAAGCTAAACGAGAGTGTGAAACGGGAAAATTTTCCTTTACCCACTACAGACCAATTACTGGCCGAGCTCGATGGAGCCACAGTGTTTAGCAAGCTCGACTGCAACAACGGTTTCTACCAAATCGTCCTACACGAAAAATCGCAGGTCCTTACCACATTTATAACACCTTATGGGAGGTACTGTTTCAAACGACTTCCATTCGGGATAAGTTCTGGGCCAGAAATCTTTCATAGGGAGATGACACACATTTTGTCCGGAATACCAGGAGTCATCTGTGATATAGATGACGTCCTAATAAGTGGAAGAAACCAGCAGGAGCTCGACCAGCGACTAAACGCAGTACTGCAGAAAATGAAGGCTGCAGGAGCTACACTCAACGATAAATGTGTATTTTCTATCAGAAACATAAAGTTTCTGGGTCACATTATATCAAAAGAGGGAATACAAATAGATCCTGAAAAAGTAGCAGCAATTATGGATTTGCCCAGACCTGAGAATGTGTCCGAATTACGACGCTTACTGGGCATGGCAAACCAGGTCGGAAAATTTGCTAGGAATCTAGCCGAAACCACCAAACCACTCCGAGAGCTTCTTAGGAAAGAGTCAGAATGGATCTGGGATGAGCCTCAGAAAGTAGAATTCCAGACCCTGAAGAAGCAACTGAGTTCTGCACCAGTAATGATTCATTACAATTCCAACAAGCCGACAAGGGTATCAGCAGATTCATCTAGCTATGGCCTAGGCGGTGTACTACTGCAGAAGCAAGAAAATGACTGGAGACCGGTATTTTATGCTTCACGATCTCTGAGAGAAACAGAGCAGAGATATGCACAGGTTGAGAAGGAGGCACTAGCAGTCACTTGGTGTTGTGAAAAATTTGCGGACTACTTGGTCGGAATGCCAAAATTCACAGTTGAAACAGACCACAAACCACTGTTGGCACTGTTGAAGTCGAAGCGACTCGACGAATTGACTCCAAGAATTCAACGTTTCCGCATGAGGTTAATGAGATTCTCCTATGAGATCATATACACAGCGGGAAAATACCTCACAACAGCAGACGCTTTGTCCCGAGAACCTGGGAGTAGTCCCGTTATACAGGATATCCAGCAGGAGACAGAGACCGACTCATTTATCCGCTCAGTCATGGGAAATATCTCGGCGAGCGATAAACGATTGGAGGATACCCGACTAAAACAAAATACTGACCAGGTCTGCAGTCAGGTAATCAAATATTATGAGATGGACCACTGGCCCGAAAGAGCAAGGCGGGACCCTGAACTAAAACAGTACTGGTTTGTCAACCAGGACCTAACAGTTTACCAGGGACTTCTAATGTACCAGAGCCGACTTGTCATTCGTAATGTACTTCAAAAAGACATACTAGAGCGTCTACATGAGGGACACCAAGGTATTGTCAAATGCCGAGCACTAGCTCGCGAAAGTGTGTGGTGGCCTAGCCTCTCTAAACAAATTGCAGACAAAGTTGGGAAATGTGGTATCTGTGAAAAAGAATCACTAAAACCCACCAAATCACCTGCATATCCATGGCAGAAAATAGGAATGGATCTGTTCGAATTCATGGGACACCGATATCTTCTGATTGTCGATTATTTTTCCAGGTGGACTGAAATAGCCCATTTACGGACAACCACCTAAGCCACCGTAATAGAGCATTGCAAATCAATATTCGCTAGGCATGGGATCCCAGAAACAATCATATCTGACAACGGATCCCAATTCAGTTCTCGTGAATTCAGGAACTTTTTAAATGTTTTTGACTTCCTGCACCTCACAAGTAGCCCCCATCATCCGCAAGGAAACGGAGAAGCTGAACGTGCAGTCCAGACAATAAAAACTTATAGAAGAAAGCAAGTGACCCATACACAAGGCGTTACGGAGTCCTCCAAAAAGGAGCGCGCTCCAAGAGCACTCTCCTTTTTGCTGGAGCGAAGGAGAGGAGGGCTCATTTTATATTCAGCGGGAGTGGAGTGGGAGCAACTCCATTTAGTACAAAAGAACGGTGGCTTTATCGCTCCGCGTTCCTCGCTCCAAAGTTATCTGATTTTTTTTCTTTTAAACATTAGTTTTTTATTCAGCAATAAAAAGGAAAAGAAAAGAAAGTCTCAGAGTTTACTCTGAGTTATTTTTTAAAATTATATCTGGTAAATGTATATGCGATAGGGAGAGATAGAGAGGGAGAGGGAGAGGGAGAGGGAGGGAGAAATAAGGAAAACATTTGAAGTTAACAGATGTTTACATCTATGTGTTACATTTTTGATGGGACACTTTTCTTAAGGCAGAAGACAGACAATTTGGCACCAAATGTCTTTAAATGAGCCAGTAAGTCTATAGGATGTTTATTCTGATTGAATAAATAAGCCAATTTTTCTTTTCATTCGTGTTTTAAAATAAAGAATTTTAGGTTCAATTATACTATAGGGGCCGTTGGATTTTCTCGCCCATTTCGCTCGGTATTCACGCAAATGTTTGATAAAATCGATTTTGGAGCTGAAATGGTACATTTTGTCCTGACAAAAAATTCTAATTTATTTTTTAGCATATATCAAATTGAACTTGTATGCCACATTTTTACCAGTCGTCTTTTCGGCGACATTTTTTGTTATTCTTAAATTCACGACTAGTATGTTTTAACCTTTTCATGTTAGCTTTTAAATTCCGTTAAAACTTGCTTTTGTAAATAGAATGTTCAAAGTTTTTTTTGTGTGTAATAAAATGTTAAAGCAGTAAAAATATATTTAGTCTAAGGAAAAAACCCCAATAAAACCAACATTAAAACCTGGAATTAAAGTTATATATTCCAAAGGATGTAATCTTTATTTAATGTAGAAATAAATGTTTGCCTAAATACATTCTCAACACTTTAAAAAGTAAATGAGAATTTTATTTCAGAGCCAAAAATACAATTCAGACGAGCAGTCAGTTTAATCCAAAATTTGGGCGAATACCAAGCGAAATGAGCGAAAGAAAACAGCGGTCCTTATTCTACAATTAAACCGATGTTTAAACTTAATTAAATTAAAGAAAATATCTTAAATTTTAATTTAAAAAAGCAAATAATTAGACTTTCTGAATAATTTGTTGTTTTTTAGAACCGAAAGTAGATTAGATATCTTTGTTTATCTTAAAACATTTATTATCTAATATTAAAATTGTAAACAGTTTTTTTTGTTAGAGATTTCAAATATAGACGTTTCACTTTTTTTTTCAAATTTTTAATTTTAATAAATGTTTTTGCCTGACCTAAGAAAACTTGCTCCAGTTATTTTTTTTTGGGGGGGGGGGGGGAAGAGAGGAAAATTTCAGAGAAATGTTTTTTTAAAAAGAAAATAATCACTAATAATGTTTAAAAGTAAAACTTTATTTACTTAAAACAAATCTAAATTCCCTTCCAAAATAAATAGAAAAAAATATCGGGTCAAATTTTCCTTTCCTGAAAAAATAGGTTGTTCATGTAATGAAAATTATTATTTTTTTAAAATACTTCAAGGATTTTTCTATTTCTATTTTATACCTCAGGAAACGAAAATTTACGTATAATCCTATACTTCGTCCGACATGTTCTCCTATAACTCACAAAATATTAGCGAGATTTTGTCAAATATTATCTTACGGTCTTACACTTAAAGTGACATCCCCACCCATATTGATGAGATACTTTGACGTCCACCTCTATTCACTCATTGGCAGAATAGAACGTTTATGAAAGAAGGTACATTTTCATTATGGAGCGCTGAAAAAGAGCCGCTCCTTTTTTATAGGAGTTGGAGCAGGAGCGGCCCCTTTTGGAAAATGGGGAGCGTGAGAGGAGCAAGCTCCAATTTTGGGCGTTGGAGCAGGAGCGGGAGCAGCTCCAAAAGTAGTGGAGCACGTAAAGCCCTGCTCATACATAACACTGCTAAATTATCGCAGCACTCCTCTGTGGTCTATCCGTGAAAGGAAAGTTTCTTGAAAAGATAAAAATCTGTGAATTCTCCAAACTGCGAACTGCCAATTGCCTTCTGCCCCTCTTTCGCTCTCCACTTCACTCAGCTCACTGAGCATTTTTATTTATTTATATAAATTTACAAAAATGCAAACATATATAAAATGTGGCACAAGGCCAAAAAAGGGGGAGGGGACGGATAGGTCAACTTCTAACTTAAAAACGGACTCAACTTAGCTAGTTTCAATCGCGACCATCATTTACCAAAATACCACATTCATGCTATACATCCATCACTATCACCATAATAAACCATACTATGAAACCTACTTAAAACCCATATAAAAATATGCAACGGGGGAGGAGGGACCAAAATATATATATACAAAAATAAAATGGGAATATTTACATGAAAAAAAATATTTTTGTTAGTAAAAAGCCCCCCGATATCACAATGTGGCAGAGGTGCCGGTTTGCCGGTCGAAATCGAAAACTCGAAAAATAAAGATTTGATGCGGGCCCCAACGCTTTATTTAAATACACCTCTTCGAAAATATTGAAGGGTGACCCGCATCCCGACAAATCGGCAATCTGTCACCTAATTGGGGAGGGAAGGGGGATTTGATAAGGGGTAGAAAATAAAAAAGGGGGTTGGAAGAGGACAAAATAAAAGGGGGAGTAATGAAGACAATCACACCCTAGCTAAGTTGTTGAACTTAAAATTCAACAAAAAAATCTAAAAAATAAAATTAAATGGCTTAACCTAACTTAATTGAAATATATGTTCGTTTTTCCGACCCAATATTCGCCTAAGGCACGTCTAAATACCACTCTAATCTAGCCCCAGCCGTTCTACACAGTCGCGCACCAGTCACCCACCTTTCACCAAAATCTGCCGGAGAGAGTCTCACCCTCTCGGCCCTAATGCGAGCTTTCAGATAATATTTGAAAATCGCAATAAGGTCGCGAGGAGTGTAGGTCTCAGCTCCGTAGACTGTCTGGCATCTCGTCTTCCAAATCGTAACTCTCATAGCGACTAGCAAGCTCAAAAAGGTTGAACGTTTTTGACTATCAGTTGTCGGAGCCCAGTTGCTACATACATCAATGGGTTCCAGTTCAAAAGACGACACATTAAGAATACGAACCATGAAGCCTGAAACAAGCTTAATCAGCGGCACGACAATGCGACAATAAACGAAGGCGTGACTTACAGTCTCGTCCTCGTCGCCGCATCTAACACAAGTCGGAGAATTACTCAAGCGCGCTGAATGAAGCCTCTTACCGACCCAGAGTGCATTTCTAATCGTCAGCCAGGTCAGCGATGCCTCGTCGTTATCAAGACACCTTAACCCAGGCGCCCAAGGCCAGACTGAGCGAAGCTCCCCCCTCGTCAAATCGAGCCCCTCAATCCTATCTCCACGAACGGTCCCCCTCACCATTACCCGATATAATGCCTTACGGGACAACAGCAGAGTGTCAGAAAGGCCATCTGTCGCTCTTAAAAGAAATTTCAATGCGTGTCTACATTCGCGATAGAAGGAGCACTCACCTCGGGGTAACCTATGTGCCTCCCCCTCGTCCAAGTGCACACTTCTCAAAGCCGGGAAGGCTTTCTTAGCGTCTTCCTTCCAGAAGACACCGTTTCCCTCACTTTGTGTACTCATTCGGATTAGATAAAAGAGCCGAAGTGTGTGACATCGAATATCGATGCTCGGCATACCCAAACCGCCCTCAGAAGGATGAAGGCAACAAACCTCGCGACGGACCATATGGGCTTTTCCAACCCATAAAAAATTGAAAAGAGCCCTCTGCAAATCAAGCAGTGTATCCGACGGGAGTGGAAGTACTGAAAGACGATATAGGATAATCGGGTAAATGTGAGAAGCACATACGTCCGCTCTCCCCTTTAATGAAAGATTTCTACGGGTCCACAGGCCAGCTGTGGCCCTTATCGATTTCAGGACTTCCGACCAATTTTTCTCCAGCTGAAGATCAGGACCAAACCAGACGCCGAGTAGCTTGCAAGGTCCATCTGTCCAGCCAAAGGGTCCCTGCAAGGAAACACCCTTCCAGGCACCGATGCGCAAGCCAACAGACTTAACGCAGTTGATTTTGGCCCCTGTCACCGTTTCATATGTTCTGATTTCTCTGCCGACGACACTAATCTCGGCATTGCTCGTTACAAGCACTGTTACATCGTCGGCATAGGCAGCATACTTCAACGTGGTGCAAGCACCTGGCAAAGTAATTCCACGTAGGACCGGATTCACCCTTAGCCTGTTAAGGAAGGGTTCCAAAACAAGCACATAAAGCATCGGTGAAAGAGGGCACCCTTGACGAAGAGATCTGGATAACCTGAAAGCCTCCGACATCACCCCATTCACTTCTACCCTAACACTGGGGTTCGCATACAAGAGGCGAATCCAAGAGCGAAACTGAGGACCAAGGCCGGCCGCCGACAAAACAGCCTCCAAATACCGATGGTCCACCCTATCAAATGCTTTGGACTGATCTAAATTGATCAGCTCGGCTTCAGTGTCGACTTTCTCAATGATCAAGCGTATCGAATGCAAGTTATCCTGAATGGTCCGGCCCTTTACAGCACAAGTCTGTTCAGGGCTAACAAGACCAGGCAAAACAAGTTGCAGACGATTAGCTAATATCTTGGCCAAAATCTTTAACTCCGCATTAAGCATTGTTAAGGGCCGAAAGTTATCTAACCCATCCCCACCATTTTTGCTTTTGCGTATCAGCTTCAGTAAACCCATGGTTAAGTACTGGGGAATATTCCCGTTCCTAAACCATGAGTTAAACAAAACTGTAAGCAAGGGAACAAAAATGGGCGACATCCTCAAATACACTTCATAGGGCAAACCATCAATCCCCGGAGACTTGTTAAGGCCGACCTGCTTCAACGCTTCCTGAACTTCATCCTCTGTTATGCACCCTTCGCACCTAGCCGCTTCGGTCGCCTCAAGGCGAGAAAAGTCAGCCAAATAGGGGTCGAATTGTGCTAAAGACAGACCAGGTTCCCGAGTAAAAAGCTCTTGAAAATGAGAGCAAAAGGCCTCCAGAATACCTTCGTTTGTAGTCACGAGCCGCCCATCCGGTAATAAGACACGAGCGATATGTCGATCAGTTGCATGGCGAAACTCCTCTGCACGCAGTTCAGCGGCCATGTTTGTTGCTTCCGCAGACATTCTATTTAACCTATTCCTAATTACTAAAGCTTGATGTTCTTTGAAAGCCAATGAATTCAGCTTAGCCTTAATTATAGTAACACTAGAGCTACTCCCCACCTCAATCGCCCGATCTAATCTAGACTCTAGTGCCACTTTAACTGCCCTAGTTGATAGGTTGAGCCGTCTGCTAAAATCGGCAGTAAAGGACCTAATTACTTTCTTAAAATGGCCCCACTTCCTATTCCCAATTACAGCCCCCGTCAATTCCCGCTGTAAGGTTAGTAGAAGCTGGTCCCGGTAGCCCTTCACATCGAACAACGAAGTGTTGAGCTTCCAGTGACCATCTAATCTAGGCTTAGGTCTATCTAAGTTCACACGGACCCGAACAAGTCTATGGTCCGAGTAAACTATATTATGAAGACTTGGACATTCAACTACCCCTACGTCGACTCCCCTAATTAAGAACCGATCGATATAACTCGAAAGTTGTACCAAATCGGAGCCGCGCCTATTTGTCCAAGTCCATACCCTATCACGGGGCTTTTCATTCCGGAACTTATCGATAAGATCAAACTTATCGAGAAATTCCCGGAATATTTTAGCGTCCCGATCAGTGTTAGTACCCCTAGGCCGATTACGATCTAAATCGGGATCCAGGACCGCGTTCCAGTCTCCCGCTAAAATGACCGTCCGAGTAGTATTCAAGAACTGCTGGATTCGCCGAAAAAAGGAAGAACGCTCAGTATGGATGTTGGGAGCATAAACCCCAACGAGTCGAAATGCTTTCCCCTTTATGGTAATATCCAAAATACATAGTCTCCCTTCCGGATCCATGTAGAAAGGGTCACACGACGCATCTAAAGTCTTGCTTACCAGCCATGAAACCCCCCTTGCGGAAGAATTAAAGTACGCTGAATAAACGTGAAAACACTTACCCAACGCACCCAAATGGTCCCCTGAAATCAGGTGGGTCTCCTGCAAGCAACATACATCCACTCCGAGGCGCTGAAGGTCGGTAGCGACCCGAAATTTACGGTCATTTGCCCTCAGGCCCCGCACATTTAAAGTAGCTAGATAGAGAGCCAAAAAGATGCCTTAGGGTTGAGTTTGAGAAACGAACATAAATGAGGTCAGGATACCAACGGCTCTCCCAATGGACTCTTGGCCCATTTGGTCGTTAATCAGACCATCATAGGAGATGCCGCCGATATCACGAGGATATGTTAGTTTGGCTATCCTATACAGGGAGGGGTGAACTCTAATGGGTAGCCTTCCGAAACAGTTATTTTTCATTTCTCTTAGTTCACTGGATTTGAATATGGCAAGGGGGAGGTCAAAATTGAAGGCCGAGTTCGCCTCCTCCAACATCTCCCATAGAGCCTTTGCTTCAGCTCTTCTTCTTATAACTGTTACCACTCTTGTGGCGTTGGGGAAATTATTGGGGTCTTCTATCGATAAGCCTCCAACCTCCTTGAATTTTAATAGTCCGGTGAGGCTGGTGTTACGCATATTCTTCACTGTGTCAATTTGTATTTGCGTACATTTGCAAATATCCTTCCCGGAAAGAAAAGTAGATTTTTTAAAGTTTCTTTTTTCTAGTGAAGGACTCCTATGTCTTTTAGGAGTGGGTGGAGGCATGTCTTCCATGGGGGAAGGCGAGGGGGAGCTAGGCTCTAAGGGAGACGCTGGAGAAGGTGCGGGAAAGGGATGCTTTGAGGGGGATGCAGGTGGGGAGCTTCTGGGGGTCTGGGCAGGGGACACAAAAGGAGAAGGTCTAGGGGATTTTTTGGGAACTTTCTGAGGACTCAGGGGGGATTAATTTATAGGGCTTATCGACAATGGGTCCAGTTATAGGAGGGGGCATTGATTTGGGGGTCTGCGGGTTAGGGTTTTTTTTAGGGGCAGAGTCAGGAGTGGGCTTGGGTTTATTATTTACTTTTTTTAGTAAATTTTTTGCATTTACGTACGAGTCCTTTCCGGGGTCATGTTTCAACATCTCTTTTTCTCTTATTTCCTCCAAAGTGTGTCGTCCCGGGTTTTTTTTCCCTGGTACAATGACCCAGCCTTCTCTTTTATTTTCTGTTTCATCGTCATCATTTTTTTGGCTGTAGGCAGTGCCGGAAATTCTTCGTCGGACTCCTCATTTGACGACAATATTGGTAGTCCAATACGTGACGGTGGATTAATATGAGCTCCTTCTCTTGACTTACTGGTAGTCGCCTTAGGGGTCGGATCCTTCTTCTTTAGAGGGCAATCCATCGTTAGATGCCCTATTCCTTCGCAATACCAGCAAATAGGTCGACGTCCTGTCAGTATAATGGGTAATTTTTCCTCCCCAATGAGCATGTAGTAAGGGATGCTATCGTAAGCCTTCTTGTCGACGAAAATTTCAAAGGACCAAACTCCTGAAAATTCTTCATGGTTTACATCCGTGATTTCACCATATTTTAAGAGGTAGGCTCCTATGTGCTCCCCCTTCACATGGAAGGGCACATTAAAAAAAGAAACTGAGGAGCGTCTTCTTCCCATGTATTCCGTGCGTAGAATATAATCCGGGGTAATTATTGGCGTTAAGGACAGTTTGTTGCATGTGTCCTCGTCAGGGAACAAAGCCGACCATGTGTTGAAGCCTTTTGATTTTATCAGACGTTGTGGCTTAAATCCAACAGAGTGTAGTAGCTTTAAGATTAGTTCTGGTGTGGCTCTGATCGACTTCTTGATTTTTTTGTCCATGACAAAAAGGGATACAGTTCTTTTCTAGATCTCCTCCAATTTGGGTAGGTCCACCAGTAAACCGGTCTCCGTGACCATGTGTACGCACTTTTTTGCCTCTTCAACGTACTGTTCCACATTAATTTGAATCTTGGGTGGTTTTGACCACTCGGTTCCTTCGGACGTTGTCATTTCAGTAGCCATCTAGAAATAAAACTAGAAACTAGTGAGAGTAGAAAAAAAAGTGGAAAAAAAAAACCAAAAAAAAAGTGGGGAGAAAAAAAAAAACCCCAAAAAAAAAAAGTGGGAAGAAAAAAAAAATGCGTAATTCCAAATAACAAAATTCCAACAGTAACAAGGGAAAAAAAACGGTAATGTCCAACAAGTAACAATAATAACAAGAGTAACAATAGGAAAAAACAATCAAACGCGCAATAAAGACAAACCAATGACAAAGTATCCGAAATCTGTGAATTCTCCAAACTGCGAACTGCCAATTGCCTTCTGCCCCTCTTTCGCTCTCCACTTCACTCAGCTCACTGAGCATTTTTATTTATTTATATAAATTTACAAAAAAAAATGCAAAAATATATAAAATGAGGCACAAGGCCAAAAAGGGGGAGGGGACGGATAGGTCAACTTCTAACTTAAAAACGGACTCAACTTAGCTAGTTTCAATCGCGACCATCATTTACCAAAATACCACATTCATGCTATACATCCATCACTATCACCATAATAAACCATACTATGAAACCTACTTAAAACCCATATAAAAATATGCAACGGGGGGAGGGACTAAAAATATATATATACAAAAATAAAATGGGAATATTTACATGAAAAAATATTTTTGTTAGTAAAAAGCCCCCCGATATCACAATGTGGCAGAGGTGCCGGTTTGCCGGTCGAAATCGAAAACTCGAAAAATAAAGATTTGATGCGGGCCCCAACGCTTTATTTAAATACACCTCTTCGAAAATATTGAAGGGTGACCCGCATCCCGACAAATCGGCAATCTGTCACCTAATTGGGGAGGGAAGGGGGATTTGATAAGGGGTAGAAAATAAAAAAGGGGGTGGGAAGAGGACAAAATAAAAGGGGGAGTAATCAATACAATCACACCCTAGCTAAGTTGTTGAACTTAAAATTCAACAAAAAAAATCTAAAAAATAAAATTAAATGTCTTAACCTCACTTAATTGAAATATATGTTCGTTTTTCCGACCCAATATTCGCCTAAGGCACGTCTAAATACCACTCTAATCTAGCCCCAGCCGTTCTACACAGTCGCGCACCAGTCACCCACATTTCACCAAAATCTGCCGGAGAGAGTCTCACCCTCTCGGCCCTAATGCGAGCTTTCAGATAATATTTGAAAATCGCAATAAGGTCGCGAGGAGTGTAGGTCTCAGCTCCGTAGACTGTCTGGCATCTCGTCTTCCAAATCGTAACTCTCATAGCGACTAGTATGCTCAAAAAGGTTGAACGCTTTTGACTATCAGTTGTCGGAGCCCAATTGCTACATACATTAATGGGTTCCAGTTCAAAAGACGACACATTAAGAATACGAACCATGAAGCCTGAAACAAGCTTAATCAGCGGCACGACAATGCGACAATAAACGAAGGCGTGACTTACAGTCTCGTCCTCGTCGCCGCATCTAACACAAGTCGGAGAATTACTCAAGCGCGCTGAATGAAGCCTCTTACCGACCCAGAGTGCATTTCTAATCGTCAGCCAGGTCAGCGATGCCTCGTCGTTATCAAGACACCTTAACCCAGGCGCCCAAGGCCAGACTGAGCGAAGCTCCCCCCTCGTCAAATCGAGCCCCTCAATCCTATCTCCACGAACGGCCCCCCTCACCATTACCCGATATAATGCCTTACGGGACAACAGCAGAGTGTCAGAAAGGCCATCTGTCGCTCTTAAAAGAAATTTCAATGCGTGTCTACATTCGCGATAGAAGGAGCACTCACCTCGGGGTAACCTATGTGCCTCCCCCTCGTCCAAGTGCACACTTCTCAAAGCCGGGAAGGCGTTCTTAGCGTCTTCCTTCCAGAAGACACCGTTTCCCTCACTTTGTGTACTCATTCGGATTAGATAAAAGAGCCGAAGTGTGTGACATCGAATATCGATGCTTGGCATACCCAAACCGCCCTCAGAAGGATGAAGGCAACAAACCTCGCGACGGACCATATAGGCCTTTCCAACCCATAAAAAATTGAAAAGAGCCCTCTGCAACTCAAGCAGTGTATCCGACGGGAGTGGAAGTACTGAAAGACGATATAGGATAATCGGGTAAATGTGAGAAGCACATACGTCCGCTCTCCCCTTTAATGAAAGATTTCTACGGGTCCACAGGCCAGCTGTGGCCCTTATCGTTTTCAGGACTTCCGACCAATTTTCTCCAGCTGAAGATCAGGACCAAACAAGACGCCGAGTAGCTTGCAAGGTCCATCTGTCCAGCCAAAGGGTCCCTGCAAGGAAACACCCTTCCAGGCACCGATGCGCAAGCCAACCGACTTAACGCAGTTGATTTTGGCCCCTGTCACCGTTTCATATGTTCTGATTTCTCTGCCGACGACACTAATCTCGGCATTGCTCGTTACAAGCACTGTTACATCGTCGGCATAGGCAGAATACTTTAACGTGGTGCAAGCACCTGGCAAAGTAATTCCACGTAGGACCGGATTCACCCTTAGCCTGTTAAGGAAGGGTTCCAAAACAAGCACATAAAGCATCGGTGAAAGAGGGCACCCTTGACGAAGAGATCTGGATAACCTGAAAGCCTCCGACATCACCCCATTCACTTCTACCCTAACACTGGGGTTCGCATACAAGAGGCGAATCCAAGAGCGAAACTGAGGACCAAGGCCGGCCGCCGACAAAACAGCCTCCAAATACCGATGGTCCACCCTATCAAATGCTTTGGACTGATCTAAATTGATCAGCTCGGCTTCAGTGTCGACTTTCTCAATGATCAAGCGTATCGAATGCAAGTTATCCTGAATGGTCCGGCCCTTTACAGCACAAGTCTGTTCAGGGCTAACAAGACCAGGCAAAACAAGTTGCAGACGATTAGCTAATATCTTGGCCAAAATCTTTAACTCCGCATTAAGCATTGTTAAGGGCCGAAAGTTATCTAACCCATCCCCACCATTTTTGCTTTTGCGTATCAGCTTCAGTAAACCCATGGTTAAGTACTGGGGAATATTCCCGTTCCTAAACCATGAGTTAAACAAAACTGTAAGCAAGGGAACAAAAATGGGCGACATCCTCAAATACACTTCATAGGGCAAACCATCAATCCCCGGAGACTTGTTAAGGCCGACCTGCTTCAACGCTTCCTGAACTTCATCCTCTGTTATGCACCCTTCGCACCTAGCTGCTTCGGTCGCCTCAAGGCGAGAAAAGTCAGCCAAATAGGGGTCGAATTGTGCTAAAGACAGACCAGGTTCCCGAGTAAAAAGCTCTTGAAAATGAGAGCAAAAGGCCTCCAGAATACCTTCGTTTGTAGTCACGAGCCGCCCATCCGGTAATGAGACACGAGCGATATGTCGATCAGTTGCATGGCGAAACTCCTCTGCACGCAGTTCAGCGGCCATGTTTGTTGCTTCCGCAGACATTCTATTTAACCTATTCCTAATTACTAAAGCTTGATGTTCTTTGAAAGCCAAAGAATTCAGCTTAACCTTAATTATAGTAACACTAGAGCTACTCCCCACCTCAATCGCCCGATCTAATCTAGACTCTAGTGCCACTTTAACTGCCCTAGTTGATAGGTTGAGCCGTCTGCTAAAATCGGCAGTAAAGGACCTAATTACTTTCTTAAAATGGCCCCACTTCCTATTCCCAATTACAGCCCCCGTCAATTCCCGCTGTAAGGTTAGTAGAAGCTGGTCCCGGTAGCCCTTCACATCGAACAACGAAGTGTTGAGCTTCCAGTGACCATCTAATCTAGGCTTAGGTCTATCTAAGTTCACACGGACCCGAACAAGTCTATGGTCCGAGTAAACTATATTATGAAGACTTGGACATTCAACTACCCCTACGTCGACTCCCCTAATTAAGAACCGATCGATATAACTCGAAAGTTGTACCAAATCGGAGCCGCGCCTATTTGTCCAAGTCCATACCCTATCACGGGGCTTTTCATTCCGGAACTTATCGATAAGATCAAACTTATCGAGAAAGTCCCGGAATATTTTAGCGTCCCGATCAGTGTTAGTACCCCTAGGCCGATTACGATCTAAATCGGGATCCAGGACCGCGTTCCAGTCTCCCGCTAAAATGACCGTCCGAGTAGTATTCAAGAACTGCTCGATTCGCCGAAAAAAGGAAGAACGCTCAGTATGGCTATTGGGAGCATAAACCCCAACGAGTCGAAATGCTTTCCCCTTTATGGTAATATCCAAAATACATAGTCTCCCTTCCGGATCCATGTAGAAAGGGTCACACGACGCATCTAAAGTCTTGCTTACCAGCCATGAAACCCCCCTTGCGGAAGAATTAAAGTACGCTGAATAAACGTGAAAACGCTTACCCAACGCACCCAAATGGTCCCCGGAAATCAGGTGGGTCTCCTGCAAGCAACATACATCCACTCCGAGGCGCTGAAGGTCGGTAGCGACCCGAAATTTACGGTCATTTGCCCTCAGGCCCCGCACATTTAAAGTAGCTAGATAGAGAGCCATAAAGATGCCTTAGGGTTGAGTTTGAGAAACGAACATAGATGAGGTCAGGATACCAACGGCTCTCCCAATGGACTCTTGTCCCATTTGGTCGTTAATCAGACCATCATAGGAGATGCCGCCGATATCACGAGGATATGTTAGTTTGGCTATCCTATACAGGGAGGGGTGAACTCTAATGGGTAGCCTTCCGAAACAGTTATTTTTCATTTCTCTTAGTTCACTGCTTTTGAATATGGCAAGGGGGAGGTCAAAATTGAAGGCTGAGTTCGCCTCCTCCAACATCTCCCATAGAGCCTTTGCTTCAGCTCTTCTTCTTATAACGGTTACCACTCTTGTGGCGTTGGGAAAATTATTGGGGTCTTCTATCGAAAAGCCTCCAACCTCCTCGAATTTTAATAGTCCGGTGAGGCTGGTGTTACGCATATTCTTTACCGTGTCTATTTGTATTTGCGTACATTTGCAAATATCCTTTCCGGAAAGAAAAGTAGATTTTTTAAAATTTCTTTTTTCTAGGGAAGGACTCATATGTCTTTTAGGAGTGGGTGGAGGCATTTCTTCCATGGGGGAAAGGGGAGGGGGAGTTAGGCTCTAAGGGAGATGCTGGAGAAGGTGCGGGAAAGGGATGCTTTGAGGGGGATGCAGGTGGGGAGCTTCTGGGGGTCTGGGCAGGGGACACAAAAGGAGAAGGTCTAGGGGATTTTTTGGGAACTTTTTGAGGACTCAGGGGGATTAATTTATAGGGCTTATCGACGATGGGTCCAGTTATAGGAGGGGCATTGATTTGGGGGTCTGTGGTTTAGGGTTTTTTTTAGGGGCAGAGTCAGGAGTGGGCTTGGGTCTATTATTTACTTTTTTTAGTAAATTTTTTGCATTTACGTACGAGTCCTTTCCGGGGTCATGTTTTAACATCTCTTTTTCTCTTATTTCCTCCAAAGTGTGTCGTCCCGGGTTTTTTTTCCCTGGTACAATGACCCAGCCTTCTCTTTTATTTTCTGTTTCATCGTCATCATTTTTTTTGGCTGTGGGTAGTGCCGGAAATTCTTCGTCGGACTCCTCACTTGACGATAATATTGGTACTCCAATGCGTGGCGGTGCATTAATATGAGCTCCTGCTCTTGACTTACTGGTAGTCGCCTTAGGAGTCGGATCCTTCTTCTTTAGAGGGCAATCCATCGTTAGATGCCCTATTCCTTCGCAATACCAGCAAATAGGTCGACGTCCTGTCAGTATAATGGGTAATTTTTCCTCCCCAATGAGCATGTAGTAAGGGATGCTATCGTAAGCCTTCTTGTCGACGAAAATTTCGAAGGACCAAACTCCTGAAAATTCTTCATGGTTTACATCCGTGATTTCACCATATTTTAGGAGGTAGGCTCCTATGTGCCCCCCCCCTTCACATGGAAGTGCACATTAAAAAAAGAAACTGAGGAGCGTCTTCTTCCCATGTATTCAGTGCGTAGAATATAATCCGGGGTAATTATTGGCGTTAAGGACAGTTTGTTGCATGTGTCCTCGTCAGGGAACAAAGCCGACCATGTGTTGAAACCTTTGGATTTTATCAATCGTTGTGGTTTGAATCCAACAGAGTGCAGTAGTTTGAAAATTAGTTCTGGTGTGGCTCTGATCGACTTCTTGATCTTCTTATCCATGACGAAAAGGGAGACAGTTCTTTTCTGGATCTCCTCCAATTTGGGTAGGTCCACCAGTAAACCGGTCTCCGTGACCATGTGTACGCACTTTTTTGCCTCTTCAACGAACTGTTCCACATTAATTTTAATCTTGGGTGGTTTCGACCACTCGGTTCCTTCGGACGTTGTCATTTCAGTAGCCATCTAGAAATAAAACTAGAGACTAGTGAGAGTAGAAAAAAAAGTGGGGAAAAAAAACCAAAAAAAAAGTGGGGAGAAAAAAAAAACTGCGTAATTCCAAATAACGAATTTCAACAATAACAAGGAAAAAAACGGTAATGTCCAACAAGTAACAATATAATAATAATAGCAAGAGTAACAATAGGAAATAACAATCAAGCGCGTAATAAAGACAAACCAATGACAAAGTATCCGAAAGAGCCATCTAGCTTTCAAATTCTCCAAACAGCCAATTTGCAAAGGGGGACAACTCTGCTGACCACAGAGAGTTAATGAATGAACATTGTTGTTTTTCATTTTCCACTACATCCTCTGCAACACGGCAAGAGTCCTGCAGAGCTGTTAATGAATAGAAAACTAAGAACACGGATCCCTACCATTCCTCAAAGAAATTCATTTGATCAGCAAAACATCGAGGAACATAGAAGGGCAGGCACCCGGCTCAAAGCCAGACAAAAGCAAAACTATGACAAACGAATAGATCCAGAAAGTGTGGTTTGAGTTGCCCCACCTATGCAAATTGACAATTTGCAAAGGGTGACAACTCTGCTAACCACAGAGAGTTAATGAATTAACATTGTTGTTGTTCATTTTCCACTACATGCCTCCGTGATCTTAAAATCACATCTCACCACGCATAGTCGGCTATCCAGACCGGGTGTCTCCTCTCACGATTAGAGCGTCGCGGGGGTTCTTCCAACGGGGGCTCACCGGCTTCTTCCTCAGCATGTCCATTTGATGGCAGAGAGACACGACGTATGACAAGCACGTGTCGCGGCATCCCGTCAACACTCACATTGTTTACAGACTGTGCGTGCGTTACCCTTCCTCGTCCCCAACGTGTAGTGCATAGAGCTCCCGGTGGCTTGACCCACACTTCTTCACCAACTGTGATGGATCCTTGTCCCTCTTCACTCATGTTCGTTCTAGCAAGAGGATGACGGCACTCATACCGAAAGACTGACTGATGCGGCACTGACTCTTCACTTTGACCACTCTTTGGAGACATGTTGTATCAAAATACCGCCTCTTCTGGTGAGATTCGGCCTCTCTCTGCAACAGCCTTTATGGTTCGGTGATGCCTTTCGACAATCCCATTTCCTCCTGGTCGATATGCAGCCCGAAAAAATTGCCGGGTTCCCCACCTGGCACACAGCTCTGCAAAGTTTTCAGAGCGGAAGGCGGCACCATTATCCAGTAATATCTCCTCCACTGGCCCCCTCTCCAAAAACACCGCCTCCATGGCTCTGCAGATTTCACTCGTGGTTTCCGCTCTCAACTTACGCCAGATTGCCACTCTCCCAGGTCCACAGTCGACCATTGACAGGAATATATCGTTCCTATAATGCGTGACGTCAATGGCCAGCCGTTTCCAAGTTTCAGTCACCTGTAATTCCCCTCTCTCGTGCCTGGATGGGGCAGGGTCAATTGATCGACACTCTCTGCATTGTTCCACCACCTCTTTAACCGCCTCCTTTGTCACACTCGGGTTCACCTTTCTTGCAAGAAAAAGTGTCCTCTCTTTCCCAAAGTGGCGCATTTCATGCAGCTCTCTCGCTTCCTTACTAACGGCGCACACAGCCGCTGCATCCTTCTCTTTAAGCCAGGCCTTCTTTACTCGGGTCAGGGCATCTTCTCTGGTCTTTTGAGTTGGGACAAGCGTAACTGACACTCTCAGTCCAAACTCGCGAATCAAGTCTCCCAAAATTCCGAGCTTACGCTTGATCAGCATCTCAGCTGCTCCCTTGGTCCTTACTCTCCTGTCTCCTGAGACTTCTGACTGGATCCAGGAGGCCACTGTGGCCGAGTCCGTTTTCAACTCTGCATTTTTCAAGCCCCCCTTACGAGCCAGGTTCACTCCCTTTGCTGCAGCCTCGAGCTCTGCAACATTTATGTGGGCATGGTCATTCCTTTTGCGTAGCCAAGCGGCATCCTCCACTGTTGCTCCTCCAATTTCAAGCAGCACACCGAGAGCCAGAGTGCTAGCATCACACCAGATCACACCTTTTTTGCCCCGTTCGACATGCCATTTTCCTTTGACGGGGTCTTCCACCTTAACCTCCTCCACCACCTCGCGTATCAACTGCACAACATCCTCGGTCACTGTGTCATCCCAGCGGCCGCCTTTGGTCCGCCTTTTTATATAGCTGCATGCTACTCTGAGCCACCCGCAAATGGGGTAATGGCCAACCAGCTTCCCACATATGGAGAACAGCTCTCTCTTAGTCAGTCCGTCTGAGATATCGGGCACCTCATTACCCCGTCCGAACATCAACGTCCCCTCCTTATTCCTTTGCAGCTTTAGTCCTAGGGCTGTGCCATTTTCTAGTGGCTCAGGTGGCTTCGCAATCAACCCATATCTTCCAACGTGATTGCTAATACTTTCCGCGGACAGTTTTCCTTCCTCGACCAGGATGTCATCAATATATGAGCTTTTGGCCCTCTCCACCTCGTTATTTTTCCCCACCACTGTTTTCAAAATTGCAGTCATAATTTTGGGTGCAGAACTGAGCCCAAAACCCAACCTTGTCAAGCAAAAGGTTTGACCCTTGAACTTAACCAGCTGGTACCGCCATAGCCTCTCGTCTATGTGTATCTGGAGGTAGGCTGATTTTAGGTCCACAATCTTGCTTGCCCGCTCCATCTTCCTCCACTCTCGCATTACTTCCTCGCAAACGTCGATACCGTCCCCTGTGTGGCAAGCACTATGCTGGTTTAGCTCTCTGTAGTCCAATACTGGCCTAACCTTCCCTTTGGTGGGCTGGACTACCGCCATGAGTGGTAGGACTCCGTCTGCTTCCCCGGACCATGGTACAAGGATACCTTCCTCAATCCACCTCGCTATCTCTTTCTCAAATTCAGTCCTTGTGTAACCATTCAGAGTACTTTCGTAGCACCCAATTTGATTTTTTTAGTATTGGCGGGTCTGAAACCCAACGCCATTCCACCGTCCACTTATCTCCATCAAAACTGGCCTGAAAGTCTTTGTCTTTGATTTGGCACGGTTCCGCCTTCTTGGGTTTAACACTCTCCATCCCTGCCAATCCGACTGGGCGTTCGCATCCAAATGTGATCATGCCCATGCTAAACATAGCACCCCTAGTCGATCGATGACATCCAGGCCCAACACAACATCAACATCTGCAACAAGCCGCTCCATCACAATTGCCCTCACCTCAAGTTCGGTCTCTCTCACTATTATTCTCACAGTGCACATTCCTCGGCACATCACCTCACGGCCATCAACCGCCCTCACACTGGTCGTTCCATGCCAAGATTTAGCAACATCCGTTGTCACCAACGTGGTCGTGCAGCCGGTATCAATCAGGGTTTTGGCTCTCTTCCCGTTTGCGGTGACCTCCACCTGTGGTAATGCAGTCCTATGCGCCGTCACTTGATAGGGGGTAGCCACTGGCGCTATGGCACCCCTCTAATCATTTCTCTGTACCGTGCAGGTTCGGCTGATATGCCCAGTTTGTCCACAACGGAAACAGGTTATGCCAGGCTTAGGTTCTCGGCAGTCCCGTACAAAATGAGCCCCCTGGCATCGAAAACATTTCACTGGGGCTTTTCCAGGTGACCGCCCCCACGAGAGATTCTCCTTAACTGCGGACTTCCCTCCCATCAGGCTTACACTCGCGGTTGCCTCCAACTGGTGACTCTTCTTTGTCAGCACCCTGGCATGGGTCAGCACTTCATCCATGTTCATGCTCTCGATCATTGTCAGTCTCTGTAGCTCTGTGGACACACTATCAGGAAGACCAGTGACAAACGTCATTTTCACCGTTTTTTCAAGGCTCATCCCTGCATAACCCGCCAGTCCCGCTAGCCTCCGGATCTCCGTCGCAAAGACATCTACTGGCTCCCCTGTCCATGTAATCCTGCACATTTTGCTATAGGCGTCGAAAACGCTTTCTGCGAAAGCGGTCTTTAGTCTTGCCTCTATCAAATCTGCATCGTCTTGTTCAGCGTCATTCATTTCCAGGTAGACCGAAAGTGCATTTCCTTCCAAATATAATGGAATCAAGGTTGCCACATCTTCAATTTTCTGCAATCTTGCGACCATCTTCAATTTATACAGCCATCGCACTACGTCTCAATCACAAGCGTACGCCTTCAATACGTCACTGCTTAATTTGATTCTGTCACCCATCCTGTTATGTAGGTAGGCCGCCGAAATAGTTTGTGGTCTATCCGTGAAAGGAAAGTTTCTTGAAAAGATAAAAATCTGTGAATTCTCCAAACTGCGAACTGCCAACTGCCTTCCGACCCTCTTTCGCTGTCCACTTCACTCAGCTCACTGAGTATTCGCGCTCTTCACAAGAGTACAGTTTTTATGCTGCTTTTTGCCCCACCTATGCAAATTGACTGTCAACCAGAGCCATCTAGCTTTCAAATTCTCCAAACAGCCAATTTGCAAAGGGGGACAACTCTGCTGACCACAGAGAGTTAATGAATGAACATTGTTGTTTTTCATTTTCCACGACATCCTCTGCAACACGGCAAGAGTCCTGCAGAGCTGTTAATGAATAGAAAACTAAGAACACGGATCCCTACCATTCCTCAAAGAAATTCATTTGATCAGCAAAACATCGAGGAACATAGAAGGGCAGACACCCGCCTCAAAGCCAGACAAAAGCAAAACTATGACAAACGTCATCGGGCTAAAGATCGTCCTGCCTTTGAAAAAGGACAACCCGTCTGGGTCAAGATACCTAAGACCAGTACAGCTGTAGTAAGTAAAACTCTGTCACCAAGGTCAGTCCTAGTTAAGACAGATTCAGGACTAGACCGACGCAACAAAAGTAATCTGCGCCTAAGGAACGGAGAAACCAGCTTCTCTCAGGTGGCTACCCCACAGGAAGCAAACACCTTACCACGTTCCCCTCGATATGGATATATGTATAGCTGTGATGATGACTCACCAGATCTTCCCAGTAACCAAAGAAACATCCCACTAGCGAGTTCCAGAGGTCCTGACCAAGGGAAATATACAAGAAGCGGTCGACAAGTTCGACCACCTAAAAGACTGTCCTTGTAAAGAACTTTACAACCGAAAAGGGGATATAGTGTTACTGCACCGACGAGTCACCGGTAAGAGGACGAGCGATGACTCAGTTAGAATGTAATTTGACCGCCAATAAACCTTGTTACTTATCCTATACTTCTCTCCGTCTTACTACTTACTTAACCCAGCCGATAACATTACAATATGCTGGGATGGGTGTTTATTGTTGCTTGTAGTTGCAGGGGCTGTTACATTTTCTGACATTGTTGCCAAATTTAAAGTGATACCAGCAAATGCCACCCTGGTGTTTGTTGTAAGCGGACTTCTCTCTGCAACGGTTCATATGATGTGAACGACATCTTGGTTCTCTACTTTGAGTTTCGAGAGCTTTTACGATATACTGGAGTTCATTCATTTCAACTTTTAACGAATGCAGCTAATTGTGGTGACTGTTCGGAGTAGCAAGTCTGCCAACATGGCTATAGTGGTGATATCTACCATCGGCGCTAGTATTTGTATTGCACCCCGGGGAAGTTTGTCTCAACACAATCGCTGCAATATTTTCTCGGACATGTTTTTTTTTTTACCCGAGTTGGGTCTTCATATGCCGCAGCAGTTGTGAAGGTGTTCTGTCGCCGAGACTTATGCCAGTAAACAAGTCTCATAGCATGGTTTCTTCAGAGCGACCCAATCTCTTGATGATGGCATCTTCCAGGGATTCGTATGTGTTAACTGGTGGGACGTCGTCTAACAGGTCCATCACTTCGTCTACCACTTCTGGCAAATTTGCTTCTCTGTGAGTTTATTTTTATGACAGAAAATAATGTCTGCAATTGCGTGAACCAGTTCTTGATGTCGCTAGCGTGAAACTATCATACAGAAATTAGCCGGAAGTTCAAAGGCATCGTCAGTGGCAGCAGTATCCATAGTGAACGTTAAGGAAAAGAGAGAGAGAGCGAGAGAGAAAGAGAGAGAGATACAAAGAGAGAGAGAAATAGAGAGAGAATGAGGGAGAGAAAAATAGAGTGGGAGAGAGAAAAAGAGAGAGAGAAAGAGAGAAAAATAAGAGAGAGAGAAAGAGAGAGAGAGAGGAATAAAAAGAAAAGTTGTTTCTTTTCATAATTTACTTTTTTCTTTTTTCAAAATATTTTTGTTCCATGTAAAGTTTTTTCTTTACACACGTGTATCTAGTAAAGACGATACAATTGACAAGTTTTTCAGTATTAAGGATCTGGTTGTTATTCTTTTGAGAAAGTCACCAGAATCTTTTGTTGAGTAAGATAATGTGCTGTTTGTTTGTGAAATTGTTAAATTTACTTCATGCAGTACCTTTTTTTAAATCTGGAGACACCACCAACGGGAGTTCTCGGGAGAAAAAGAGAGAGCGAGTTTGTGCTTCCCTTTTATACGGCAGACCAAGACGGCCCGGACATTACGACAAAGGGAGAAAAATCAAGTTTTGCGCCACCTAGTGTTATGTGTGTGAAATTGAGAAGGGAGTTAATGCTACACGATAAAACATGTCCTTTTATTAAATTTATCCTCAAGTCTGGAATCTCAAGTCAACATAAAACAAGTTATGTTTTTATGTGATCGATCCTTGAACTTATATATAATTCTGACAATAAAGAGGAACACTCACCATCAGGAAAAAGAAGGAGATGCTTTGCATGTCGTATGCAGATTTAAATAGGCCTTCTCTTTATAGCTGCAAGTGTTTATGTGATTTGCATATGTGGATATCAGGGGATATAAATGAAGAAGACAGCTGGGAAGGAGGTGAAGCGATTTGGGATTGGAGAGAAAAGGGCAGAAAGTGGGTTGCACGAAATTTTATTGGAAAGGGAAAGACAGTCAAACTGTTTAAAGAAAAAGGCAGAAAGTGGGTTGCACGAAATTAGGTTCGATTGAATTACAGTCAAAAACTTTTTTTAATTTTATTTTTCTGACACAGTTAGGTAACAAGCTATTTCGGCTTAAAATGGACAACCGTTTTGACCTAAAGATAATTCCTGAGTTTGATGGGACTGGAGCAGTCGTTGAGTGGATTGAGAAGGTGGAATTAGTGTTTGACTTATCTGGAGTGAAGCGGCTCAAAAATGTCATCCCACTTCGGCTAACTGGAGGAGCATTCGCAGTTTACCAGCAGCTAACTCAAGAAGAAAAATCCGATGCAGCACGAATTAAGGGAGCTCTATTTACTGCCTTTGCCGATAACAGATTTACAGAGAAGTTTGAGGCACGTATATTGCGTCCGCGGTAAAGTGTAGACGTATATTTGGCAGATCTGCGGAAACTGTCAGTGCTATTTGGAGGAATACCAGATAATGTGCTTGTGTGTGTGTTTGTACGGGGGCTTCCCACCCCTGTGAAAAAGCTGTTGCGGTCCTCCTCTAGGGTGGACAATATGATTTGAGAAGAGCTGTTGGCTCGAGCTCGAGCATTGATCGAAGACAATGCTGAAGTGGGGGAACCAGTTGTGGCTGCGACACAGCCTACCCGAATCACTCAACCACCTGTGGGCATGGGGCAATCTGATTATACATGTTACAAATGCAACGACCCTAATCATTTTGCGAGAGACTGCATGCAAAGGAGGCAGACTACCCGTCAACGATGTTATCGATGCAACAAGACTGGTTATCTGGTAAGAGATTGTCCGGGAACCGAAGTTGGGGACAAGACATCAGCGCCAGTCTTTCCTCCAGTCAGAATGTGAACTCAGTGCTACCTGTCATTACCATCTATGTTGATGATGCCCCATGTCTGGGTGCTCACGTTCAATCTTAAGTGCAAAGCTATGTCGGTCTTGGTATAAGCAAAAGATGGTGGTAACTACATTGACCAGTGCTACGCAGTCCTGCTGCGGAAATGGCACTATTAGGATTCATACAGAGACTGGTAACGTTGCCACAATTAAGGTGCTGATTATGCAAGGTAAACCTCTTGACTTTGATATGTTACTTGGCATTGACGCCATTAAGGCACTCGGTGGCGTTCGCATCACACACTCTGGAGGTGTGGAATTTGGGGAGGCACAACCCATCTGTGCAGCACTTTGTATTAACGAAGCTGATTTTGTTGCCAAATTTGACGAACGGAAGAGAGTGTTGGTTGCAGCATGGAAATGGTCATCGGGTTATGCACCAGATAAATTGGAAACTCGGATTTCTGAATATCCAATCTCTAATGAATTATGGGTAGATTATGAATGCGAGTTGCAGACCTGGATAAACATTGGTTGGTTGTTGCAATATAAACAGGAGGAGTTTGGCCCCCAGAAGGGACTAACACCACTGATGGCTGTGCTACAGGCCAATAAATATAAGGTGCGTCCTGTGATGGACTATCGTGAATTAAACACCTATGTTGATGCATTCACTGGCGATGCAAAAGTTTGCGCAGAGAAAATTCGAGAATGGAGACAGTAAGGAACGAATATATCCGTTCTGGACCTCAGGAAGCCATACCTACAGATCCATGTTGAGAGATTTCTAGGCCGTGCCAGACAACCATATTTAAATGACAAACTATTGTCTAACTAGGTTAGGATTTGGCTTAAATGTGGCACCTCTTGTAATGCGGGCTGTGCTCGAGGCTGTGTTAGCCCAGGATGAGAAGATAAGAAAAACAACATCGGCATATATTGATGACATATATATATTAATGAGGATGTGGCGTCGGAAGAACTGTAAGGAAGCATCTGAACCTGTACGGACTTACTAGTAAGGACTCAGAAAAACTAAAAAATGGTGCATGAGTGCTGGGATTAGAAATTTGGGCAGAGCATGGCCAACTGCGATGGCGGCGAAGAACCAGTACTGTGGATGCGCCGAGAACTATGACACAACGATGTATCTTCTCCGTGTATAAATGGCTTTGAGTGGCTACATGCTTTATTAAACGTTACGCTACAACTGTTACACAGAACTGGGATGACAAGGGTAAGCGATACTCTACTGGAGTGTATGATAGAAGATACACTTGCCCGTGTACAGCAATCATATTATGTTCGAGGAAAATGGTTCGGGGCCACAAAGGAACTAGAGGTGTGGGTGGATGCAAGTCCGCTTGCTTTGGGTGTAGCTCTTTACGCCAGTGGAGCCATCATCGAGCTGGTTGCGACGAACAAAGGATACCCAACATGTAAACGTGACAGAACTGGATGCCGTACCAAAAGGACTAAATCTTCCACTTAAATGGAATGCCAATGTGTTACACATAAAAACAGACTATGTGTATGTGTAACGCTGGGTGACCAATGCGCTCACGGGAAAGTCTTGCTTGAGCACAAAACCCGCAAGTGAGATGCTCATAAGTTGGAGACTGGACACGATAATCTCACTTGTGAAAG
This sequence comes from Sepiola atlantica, assembly GCA_963556195.1. NCBI lineage: Eukaryota > Metazoa > Mollusca > Cephalopoda > Sepiida > Sepiolidae > Sepiola > Sepiola atlantica. The sequence goes on along the minus strand of CAUVYP010000800.1, from coordinate 457,589 downwards.
AGCTCGACATTTAGGTTGATCTAGCACTAGTAAGATCTGGCCAGAACCGAGCAGACTCCCTGACGAGAGTTCCACAGCGGTGGCTCAATGATCTGAAGAACAACACAGCTGAACGAAATTCATCGACATAGTGGACATCCTGGAATCAGGCGAACATTATATTTTGTGCGTAGAATCGACCCATCTGTGTCTAAAGCGTCAGTAAAGGCAGTTATTCGGAATACCAGACAATATACCCAACCCCAGTGCAATGGAAAAATGGAGGGCTCAGTGTGCAGGACGTACTGAACCGGCTAGGCATACACATAACGCACTACAATCATTGCCATCTTTTGACACTGATCGATTGTGGAACCATGCGGTGTTCAATCTGGCGACCACTACAACGGCAAGACACTGCACATGTGATCCGGCAGTTAGAATCAGTGTTTTTTAACGTGACCCCCAGCCGAGATTCTGGCTGATAATAGCACTGCCTTCTGCAGTCAACAGTTCATGAACGAGTGGGGTGTTAAGTTCCGACCACGCTGTGCATACCGGCTATCAGGAAATGGCCTTATAGAAAGGTGTCATAGGACAGTGAAGCGGGTTACTGCACGGAAGAGCTGTCCTGTAATGGAGGCTGTGTATTGGTACAACGTTACCCCCAAGGATGATGTGTCCGCATCATCAGCACTTGCCAATTTGTTGTACACATACCAGATCAGAGTGAAAGGAGTCAATGTTGTACCTCATCCGAATCACCATGGGGTATCTGCACTTTATAAAGATGAGGACACAGGTTGGGTCAAAACTCCACAAGGACATTGCAAGTCGAAATTCAGACCAGGTCGTGTCACTGGAGTGATAAGTCCACAGTCGGTGGTCGTCAATGGCACACCTCGACATGTAGCAGACGTGCGCCCACGTCTCAGTTTAGCACCGGTAGCGGACGACAATAATTACACATCGTCAGAGAGTATTGAATGAAGAGAACCAGATTTCGATACAAGTTGTAGTGGTTCTGCATTTGAAAGTGAGGGAGAGGACAGATTTTTCTTGGTTGAGCTGCCTTATTCCATTGCCAATTCAGGTCCGTGTACATCTGATATAAGAGAGAAAGAAATAACTCTCCCACTACGGAGAAGTACCAGGATAAAGCGACCAGCCACCATGTGTCACTTGTGTGATCATACGATTAGGGGGAAGTGTGACAATAAAGAGGCACACTCACCATCAGGAAAAAGAAAATTCGGTTGGAAATTGAATTACAGTCAAAACTTTTTTATATTGTCTTTTATTTTTCTGGCACAGTTTGCTAACATTACAACACGTCATCTACGATGAAAATAAAATAAGAAAAATATTTTTTTTGTGCAGGGTTTCCTTGTAATCATTCTTTTGTCATTTGTTTTTATTATTCTTGAAAAAGACCGAATATGTTAATATCAATTCAAGGAAGAGAGTGTCTGTCTGTTGAGTTGAGGTTAGTTGAATAACCCGCTGCTTCGTTAATTTTAGAATGATTGGAAAGCGAGAAATGAAACGAGATGTTATACAAATGGAGGACATAAATATATACACGTCTGCGATGATCAAATTTATTACTGGAACTGAAGACAAAATTAATATTGGCGGGAATAACAAAATATACAGTGGGCGGAAATAGCTTTTGATAGTGTCCAAATTCAATAATCAGCACTCAACAGCAGCAGATTGATAAACACTCGCACATTAATATAAGCACACTGTCAATATGTCAACACTGTCATCTTTTATTTCCCCATTAAAATATTAAAATATTTAAATGAATAAAAAATAATAATAATACCCTTAATATTAACCTGTAATAAAAAAAAACACGTGTTACTTGGAAGCCAAGCTTTATGCAACTAAAAAAGGAATACAAAATGGTGGCAGATATGGCCAGTTTTAATACGGGTCAGCTAACGACTTCCGGCTCTGGGAGCACGTATGGAAGCCCATACGAATGTAATATAACATTCTTCCTTGCTAGAAAGAAAAGAACATAGTGTCTTCAATGATTTAAGTTTTACCTTTTTTTTTACTTTTGTCTTTTATTTTTACTTTTTTACCTTTACGAAAGTAATATTACATTCCTTCAAAATATATATATTTTACTTGCTACTCCAGCCAATCTCCATATCGATTGGGAGGTTTTGGTACCCGACTGGATCGCCTTGGTTCAGGCTGGGCCAATGTATCATCATAGGCCCCGTTATGACATGGCTTTGGTACCTGACTGGATCGCCTTAGTTCAGGCTGAACCAACGTGTCATCATATCCTCCGTTATGGCATTGTATATTATCCTGTACAAAGTGGTTCCCTCTCTCTTGTTCCTCAATAGGAGACCTTATAATTATCTTGGCTTCGGGACAAGGTGCTAAGTCAGGAACAGACACAGTAGAGTTTCTTCCATCTGGGTACCTAATGTGTGCATAGGTCGGGTTACTGTTGGGAGCTCAACTTGGTTTATATAGGGTTCGTTTTTGTTCCTTACAAACCTTCTTAGCAGTACGGGTCTGTTAAGGTATCTCCATGTTAATTGAAAGACAACTCATACAACGTAGTGGGTTTTACGTGTGACCGTTTAAACATCCTTTATTGAACTAACAGGAGAGGGGGTACACTTTATTCGTCCTTCCTCAAACGGAGAGTTCCACCAAGGGGACGTTATTATCAATAACATCACATCCCCCTTTTCCAAACAAATGTTGGATCACTCTTACTGATTGTTCATTCCCTAAATCGTTGAGGTGGCCTGACAGTGCGGCCAGATCGAGATGTGTGATTAGGAGTAGTGTTATCCTCTTGGTTTGTTTAAGGTGGTGTGGCTGTACGTGGGATGTGGTTGTCATGTTGTTTGTGTGTTTTTTGTGTATTTGATCGTCTGGTGGGAAGGCTTTCTCTGGGGTGTTTCCACTCTGGGTGTGAGGCTTCCATGGGAACCCTGTGGGGTGTCAGGTGGGTAACCCTGCAGTCTCATGGAGGCCCGAGATGAGTCTTCCCTTAAATGTAGTCTATTCCTGCGGATTACTCTTCCTGATGGGGTCTGCACCATGTATGACCTGGGTTCTATGCATGATTGTGTGACAACTGCGGGAGACCATGTGCCCGCGTCCTTCTCCAGTATTCGTACATGCTGTCCCACCTGCAGATTGGGAAGATCTCTAGTGTGCTGGTCGTAGTATCTCTTTTGTTCCGCTTGCCTTTGGTAGAGGCGAGTTGTGACTTCCTCTCTTTGTGGAATGTGGTTGGCACATCTGACGGGGAGGTTCCCTACCAACTTTTTATTGTACATTAGTTCACCAGGGGACGGGACTGTATGATCCAGAGGAGTTGTTCGAAGGCATAATAATACCATGTCCAGGTCACGCCCACTTGAGGTGGCTTTCTTCATCGCCGATTTGATTGCCTGTACACACCGCTCGGCCAAGCCGTTCGATTGCGGGTATCTTGGCGATGATGGGTGATGCTCAAACCCCCTATCCTTAGCGAACTGCTTGAAGAGATCGGAGCTGAAATGTGGGCCATTGTCACTGATGATCCTCTCTGGGATCCCTTGTTCCCCAAAGATTTGTTTGGTTAGGCCTATGACGTCCTGGCTAGAGAAACTGCTTAACTTCCGAATAAATGGATATTTGGAGTAGTAGTCCACCACTACCATGACATCAGACCCGTTGAAATGGAACAGGTCTGTGGCCACTATCTGCCATGGTCTCACAGGGATCTCGTGTGGCATCAGTGATTCCGCACTCTGTGATTTCTGGTTTTCCTGGCATATGTCACATAGTTTGACTGCTCTGTCTATGTCCTTATTGATGTTATGCCAGAATACGCAGCTTTTAGCCCTCAGTTTGCACTTCTCGATCCCTTGATGTCCATAGTGGATCTTGTGAAGTACCTCTGCTTGCATGGACTGGGGTATGATTATACGATTGCACTTGGTTAAGATTCCATTCTCGATGGCCAGCTCATCCCGGTAGGGTCAGTATGGTCGCATTCTTGTTTCAATCTCTCTGCTCGTATCAGGCCAGCCTCGCAGAATCAAGTCCCTCAGCTCACACAGGGTGACATCAGCATTTGTTGCCTGATGTATTTGTGTCAATTTCTCTGCTGAGAATTGTACGAAGTCAACCCTGAGGTCGAGGTCGATTGTTTCCTTTGCTTTTTGTTAGGTTCTTCAGATTGATCATCTCCAGTGGTTTGTGATCGCTTTCGACCTATAATGAGCATCCGTAGAGGTATGTCCTGAAGCGCTCACATCCAAACACAAGCCTAGGCCTTTGTTTGATGCATCCACCTGGAGTACAGTCTGTTTAGTGGGGTCAAAGTATGTTAAAAGCATCTCTTTGCATATGATGTCTTTAATTTGCTGAAGTGATATCTGATGACTTTGAGTCCACTTGTATTCAGCATCATTCTTTAGTAGACCTCTCAGGGATGCTGTGAGATCTGACAGGTGCGGGATGAACGGTGCCATGTAGGTGATGATGCCCAACACCTTTTGTAGGTCGGTGACATTCATTGGGCTGGGTAACTCCTTGATTTCATCCACCTTGTGTGGGTCAGGGCTTATTCCATTTTGGTCGTACATCGCTCCGAAGAAGTGTAATTGGTTCTGGTCGACTGCACATTTGTCACTATTAAAAACGCGTCTTTTAGCTCGTGCTACTTTCATCAAGTTGTGCAAGCTCTCATCATGCTGTACCTTTGTTTTGCCGTAGATGATGACGTCGTCGACTAGCCCGAGGGTGCCAGGGCATTTTTCCAGTATCATGTTCATTTTTTGCATGAAGACATCTTGTGACATCACTAGACCAAAAGGCATTCACTGAAAGCAAAATCTTCCAAATGGTGAGTTGAAAGTAGTCAGTAGCTGGGATTCGGTGTCTAGCTTGACTGACCAGTACCCATTTTTGGCATCCAGTTTTGAGAAGTACTTTGCACCAGAGAGCTTGTGTGTAAGCTCTTCCATTGTGGGAGTTTTGTGGTAACATCGCATAATGGTTCTGTTTAGATCTTTTGGATCCAGGCAGAGGCGCAGTTTTCCATTCCGAGTGTCCCTCTGTCGCTGAATCATATCGAATGACAGTTCCTCGAAGCTTTCATAGAGCTCATCGTTTTCTCTCAGGCAGGTATTTACCGCGTGGACTTCCGTTTCTGTTGGTGCACACTTTTTTCCAATGATTTTTCAGTCCACATGCTGAGCATGTGGTACCCCATGCCGGGCATTTCCGTTTCTCTGGGGCTGGGCGCTGCCACATCGTTTGCAGTTGTTGCATCTGATGGCGTCTACCTCTTGGCTCCCTCCTTCCTGGAGTTCGGCAGTTGCTTCATATGGCTTATGGAAGCCTCGTGTACTCTGCCACTACTCAGAGCTTCTTGGAGTGTGAGTCCCTCACCCCTTGTCAGGAGCTGCCTTCTGTAGTTCCGGGTGCCTCGTTCCAGTGATTATTTGCTCTATCAGCCTTTCGTCGGTTTCCTGGGTGTCTCGGAATCTGCATTTCTTTGCCTGCAACTTGCACCTTGCTAGAAAGTCATCTATGCTTTCCTCGTCCGTTTGCGTATACCGACGCAGGTAGAAACGTGCGATGCGGAAATTTACATGGGGCTCCAGTCGTTCCTCGAATTTACTCCAAATAATTTTTGGATCATTTCGGTCCGCATCGTTTTCAAACGTCTACGTATTAAACCTTCTCAGGCCTTCTTCTCCAGTCAGCAACAGAATGTGGTCAACCTGTTTTTCTACTGGGGTATTTTTAACCGAAAAGTAAAGGTTGCACTGTTGTTTGAAAAAACGGAAAGAGTCAACCATGTTTGTCGACGTCCAACATAATATAGGCGCACACGTGTTCATCGCCATGGTAAATAATAAAATAGATTTGACACAAAATACAGTGGCGTTGGATATTAATATCGTAATTCACTTACTTTTAAAACACAGTATTTTTTTCTTTATTTTTTTTTCAAGATGGCGTCGTCCGTGCCACACGTGCTGTATTTCAATACGCTCCTTATCGCTTCTCTGCGTTTCTTTCTCTTTGTGTTTTCATTCTATTAGTTGCCGTTTCCTGTAGGCGTGCGTGGTTTTCGTTTTTTTTCTTTCCTTTTTTTCCGTTCGCTGCCACCATGTTATGGTATCTCCATGTTAATTGAAAGACAACTCAATACAACGTAGTGGGTTTTACGTGTGACCGTTTAAACATCCTTTATTGAACTAACAGGGGAGGGGTACACTTTATTCGTCCTTCCTCAAACGGAGAGTTCCACCAAGGGGACGTTATTATCAATAACATCACAGGGTTCATGAGTTATTAGCCAAGAGGGAAGTGAGTTTCCATGGGAGGAACGGCGCTGGAATGCGAAGAAACGTTCATGCAGTGTGGCGTTAGTTGCCGTACACAACAACGATCTCTGTGAGTGGAGCACCTCAGCAAGTACAAGTTCCCAATGCTTTTCAGACAGGTTACGCGATCTAAGATCTAAACGAATCGCCTTCCATATAATGCCATTAATTCTCTCTACTTGTCCGTTTCCGGTTGGATGATAAGGTGTGCTATTACTAGTGGCAACTCCTTTCTGGGAGAGATAAGATTTCAGCTCCTTGGACATGAAAGATGTGCCTCGATCTGAATGTATATAACTTGGCATTCCACATAGGCTAAATAGCAAATCTAAACATTTGATCACTGTTGCTGCATGCATATTGGGACATGGAAAAGCAAAAGGGAAACGAGAGTATTCATCAACTATAATTAATAAGTAACAATTAGTCGATACACTGGGCAGAGGACCTTTGAAATCAACACTAAGTCGGTCTATAGGTTTATTGCTTTTATAAGACTTCCTTTTGGTAAGCGATAGAATTGAGGTTTTAGCTGGTTGCAAATCCTACAAGAAGCACACATCTTCTTTACCTCTTCTGTAGAAAAGGGGAGATTCATTGCTCTTACAAAATGAAGCAGTCGAGTTATCCCCGGATGACACAGTCCATTGTGGAGATCAGCGAGTGTAGATGTATTAAAGGTTGTACAGGTGTATGCTCGGGAAAACGTGCCAGGGACCACATTATCTTTACCAGGACGATACTTGATAGTGTAGCTGAATGCGGCAAGTTCCGGTCTCCATTCCTGCATTGTTGCATTCTTAATTTTCGTACGTCTTTTTGTATCTATCTTCAGCAAGTTGAAGGATTTCAAGGCCTACTCTGCCAATAGGAATTTTCTCGTGTTTTTCAGAGGTTCAATTTTGTTAGAAAATTCATGTATCCATTTTGCATAGTACGTAAACATTCCAATTATCCTTTTAAGTGATTTTAAGTTCTCGGGTGGATGAAGCTCCTTTAATGGGTGAAGTCGCTCTGTATCAGGCTTGATGACATCATTCCCAACACAGTACCCCAGCACGTTAATAGAAGGCACGGACTTTACAGTCTTTGATTGGTTAAGAGTAAGGTTTCTCCGACCGACAGTGTCTAGGAACTGCTTTACATTTTCATCATGTTCCTCCTGAGTATGTCCTGTAATTGTTACATTGTCAAGGTACGGGAAAGTACCACGCAGGTTCCCCTCTTTTACTATACTGTCCATAGCCCGCTGGAAGGCAGCTATCCCATTTGTAACTCCAAACGGAATTCTACAAAACTGATACAAGCAACCATTTGCCTTAAACGCGGTATACTTTTTATCAGCCTCATTAAGCGGCACTTGGTGGTGGGCACTTTTAAGATCAAAAGTTGAGAATACCTTGTAATTTGCAAGATCATTCACCATGTCGTCTATCCTTGGCAATGGGTAGGCATCTAACTCAGTTTATTGGTAAATTGTTTGGGAATAATCCAAACAGATCCGCTTTTTATGTCGGTGGGTGGGGCATTTTGCTACCACTACTTGGGCTCGCCATGGTGATATGCTGGTTTCGATTATGTCCTCAGAGAGTAGATGATTAACTTCCTCTGCAATGAATATCTGATCGTCCTTGCTAAAACGTCCGGATTTGGCAGCTATTGGTTTGCAGTTTGAAGATACATTTTGAAAAATAGACGGCTCTTCTATTTTTGCTGCGGCCAATGCACAAAGGGGGGAGCTATATCCATAGTTAACTCGGGACGAGGCCCACCGTATTTAAAAGTTACACTTTGATGTTGACGCAAGAAATCCTGGCCAAGTATTAAGTCCGAACACAGATTTTTCAGAATACCAAGCCGTGTAGCACCGTAGAACTGGTTATTAAGATCGAGAGCTAGGTTAACAGCAAAATAGCCTTTGGAACGAGTATTCAAGGTTTTCTGAGCCATAGAAATGTCTTTATTGGACGGATAAACTTTTAGTTTTAGTTCCTGCGCAATTCTTTCGTTAAGATAGCTGTCAGTACTGCAATAATCTAGGAGAGCACTTACTCTTGTCCCGTTAATAGTCACATGTGTTGCAGCTGGCGCGAGTCCTTGTGGCATGTTGGTAAATTTGATCAGTAAGTGAGAACCGACCAATGTTGCCACTTAACTTGAAGACTTAGATTTGCACACGCGGGCATAATGTTCTTTCTTGGGGCATTTATTGCAAGTAGCCTCGCGGGCGGGACAGCTCTCTCTTGAATGATAGGAGAAACCACAAAAGAAACATTTACGATTCTTATATGTTGCAGCTGTAGCCGATTCACTGGGAGGAACTTGAGAACTAGAACAACTACATTCACATAACCGTATCAGATTGACATCCTAATAACTAAGGGGAGACAAGTACGACCTTTCTTTCAATTTGACTCAGCCCTTTTTTCGGCAAATCACGTTGACAGAGGTCTCCGACCAATCACAGACCAGAGATCATGCGTGACCACGCGTGATTTGAGCGATATAAAAGAAGATACGCCTTTCTTTTCCGCCTCTTTTTACCCGCTTCCCAGCAAGTAACAGGTCTTGTCAACAAAGTCTTTCTTTCCTTATGACCAGCAGTAAAGAAATCTCATCAGAATGACTCGAAGGGGCATGGGGCAGGAAAGCACTGCCGACTGCTGTCTAACAGTAACTACACGCCGTCTCCCCGTTCTTCCTCACCGTACACAGGACAAATTGTAAGCCTAACCTTTTTTTCTTTCTCTGTTCGTTCAAACGCCAAATTCCTACCCTTTCGTACCCGGCAAAAACAGGGGTACAGAGACGGCTCAATTTCCTTAAATTACGCGCACACTAAAACACGTGTGCTTTACAAGAAAAAACATTAAAAGACAATTTTATACAAACAGTAAACTGCTCATTTTCCTTAAATTACGCGCACACTAAAACACGTGTGCTTTACAGGAAAAAAACTTTAAAAGACAATTTTATACAAACAGTAAACTGCTCAATTTCCTTAAATTACGCGCACACTAAAACACGTGTGCTTTACAAGACAATTTTATACAAACAGTAAAATGAACATTTTCCTGTGCACAAAACTCAAGTTTTTCATTGTGGAATTTACACTATTTAATTGAACCACGTTGAATAAATTGTTATGTTTATATGTATTTTTGAGTGCTGGCTTTCTTACTTTTGTGTTGGTTGTTGGCGTATTTTTGCTCGTTCTTTCATTTTTAACGTTAAGAAGTCGTCAGAACCCCCACACCCGTAGTAATCCTGGGTCCACGACCGTAGCTAGGTAGGTATCCGGAGTTGCATACTCATCACTATTGTTACGTAAACACGAGTTATCTTCCCTTGACTTAGTGACTCCCACCACCACTCTTGACGGCAACCTCCCACTACTTGTATTAGTGGTAAACTGCTATGTATTTAGTGTAAATAAATTTCTTGTTAAGTTCACACGTGTGTCTCGTCTCTGTTAATGAATGCTTCAATAACAAGTTACTAACATGGTTTTATTTAATACTCACCTGTATCAACGCATAATATAAAAACTATTACGCTGGGCTATACCCAACGCAGAGGCTTGACTGTACGCCGTCAGAAGGTCCAGCGTTTTATTTTCCAGGAGCCTCTGTCGTATTGAAGGCGAGGATATTCCAGAAATGAATGCGTCACGCAATGCCTCGTCGCCACACTCCTCTGCACTGTGGTCGCGGAAGTTGCAATTCCTTTTTAGTTTTTCCAATTCTCGGAAAAATTCGTTAATCGTTTCTCCCGGCTTCTGCCGTCTGGTACTTCTGGTAGATCGGCCATGTTTTGAAATGGTTTAATATTTTAATTTTCTACACTTTCATTTTCTGCGAACCTGCTTTTCGGTCGCCATCTTGAATATGGACCTCTATCCATCAACCTAATCACTTTTTGATTAACGCATTTTATAATCATTTCTTTTTGAAAGCAGATTGTGAAACAAAAAGTAAGTATTACTTGAATTTAGTTCTTGTTTTTTACTACAGAAGTTCGTACTAACCATTATGGTTCCCTTGATTTTAGGTATGGATCTACGAAATAAGCTAACGTTTTAATTTGACATGTAAACAAATAACTCCCCCCACCCCCGCTTCTTATAATATTCATCAAAGAAATCAGCTTTTTTTCGAAATTGTTTATTTAAATGTTCTCCTCTTTAATTTTCTGCGGACCTGCTTTTCGGTCGCCATCTTGGATTTGACTTCCACCTGTCAACTTCATCACGTTTTAATTCACACATCTTATAATCGTTTCTTTCTTGAAAGCAGATAAATCATTCAAAAGAAAATTGTGAAACAAAATGTAAGTATTACTTAAATTTAGTTTTTGGGGTGGTTCTTTTTTTTTTAAATATGGGTGCGTAACTGAACCATTAAGTTTTCTCTTTTGTTTTGATACGAATGTCGAAATATTCCAACGTTCTATTCATGCACCTTTCTTTTTAAAACAAAAACTTTTAAAAATTACTTGACTTAATGAAATTTAGGGATGCGAGACCTTTTTTTGTAAATCAGAAAATTCAGAATTTCACTTTTTCTTTAAATGTAGAAAAGGCGATTTTTTTACAACAAAGTCTAATGTTTGCTGAATCGCTAGAGCTTTACGTCCTGTTTTTGTTTTCGTCATTCGATTTTATTTTTCTTCCTTTCCTGTTTTGTTTTCTCTTTTTCTATTCCTGTAAGTCTCGGCTTGTTTTGCTTTGTTTGCCCTAAACCATTTATGATCATTAATGACTGATACTCCCTCCTACAACTCACTTGGAGTCTTTCTATTGCTTACAGCCATGTTTGTTTTTCGTGTTTACTAAAAACAAAAAATCTTTGAACACTCTTTTAACACAAAAAAACTAATTTAAACGGAATTTTACGAATTGAAAGCACTAAAAAATGAAGTAAAAATATATAAGTCGATATTTTCAGTAAAAAAAGTATTGTAGATTAACCCCTTCGTTACCCTACTCGCCATCAAATGATATTCTATTTCTCTTAGCGATTATGTGGAAAAAATTGGCCATATTTTTTAGTTAACTGCCCTTAAAAGCTAGACAAGCTCGATAAGGACGGTGGGATCATTTTTCGTTAAACTTCAAATGCGAGGGAAGGGTGGCATTGCCCCCCTAGGTTGGTGAATTGATGGGGACCGTTCCCTCCACCCCCACTTCGAGGTTAGAAAATTCATCTCGAATTCAGCTTTTTTTAGCCATTGGCCACTCACATCCCTGTTTTTTTTTATGGATGTATGAGTTAATCTAAAACGTTCTGATTCTTTCTTTTTTTTTTGCTTTTAAGTCTAAAATGCATTTTTACTTTTCTTTTTGTTGCGTTTGGTATAAGAAATAACAAGTGAAGCTAAACATTGGGTTTTTTTATTGTTCTACCTATTTTTACTCATTTAAATTGGCTTTCAAATCTGCCGCAAAATTGTCTGTCACCTCTGTGATATTTGCAAGTAAAAATATCAAACTTCAGAGTCAGCCGCATGGAGTAACTGACATGACCAGTTTCTTCATTATAAACTCACCATCGTCCGTTACGAAATGATATGAGAAGCAATAATATAAATGACCATCATCATTTTGTATACAAGTATTCCTAAAGTGAAAAAATTTCTCACAAGAGTATGTAATGCATGACTACTTTTCTCATGCAGGTACGTTTTTTATTATGATCTCACTATAATCGTTACTAAATATATGAGAATCAATAATATGACTGACTATCAAAACTTTGTATACATTTTATACCAAGATGCTTTCTACTAAAATTCCAGTCCATCACTAAAGGTCAAATTATATTCTTTATCCTCAAATGAATCCCATCAAATAACTGAATATTTCATTCATATGAAGACTCAACTTAAATTAGAAATACACTATTAATCTATCAATATATCAATTACTTAAAATTAGACTCAAAACGAAATAAATCTGACAATACATAAATTATTTCCCTTTACTCAACGATTTCTATCCAGGAAAATAGTTTTAGTCTTTCTTTTCTGTGAGAATTTTTAAATAAAATAGATTTATGTTGAACTCTCTTCCTGCTGACTGTTTTCCTCCTGTCGATAATCTTGTTTTTCAAGACTAAGGTGAATAGGAATCCCCATTTCTTTGCGATAATCCTAAATTTTTTTGTTAGCTCCTTACATTAAGTGGCTTCATGCCTTGTCTAAAGCGATTTCCACAATAAATTAAAAATACTCTTGAAATTAGTCTAAACGGAAAATAAATCTGACAATATATGAATTACTTCCCTTTACTCAACCATTTTTATTTAAGAAAATAGTTTTAGTTTTCCTTTTTGTCAGCATTTTTAAATAAAATAAATTCATTTTGACTGCAAAATTATATCACATTCTTTTTTAGCTTACATTTAAAAATGTGAAGGATTTCTTTCTAGCGGGTAAACATGTTTGTCATGTCCATAGTCTAAATCTGGTTAGTCATAAAATTGTGTTAATCCAAATTTGGCCATTCACGTATTTATGTCCAGCCCTTAGGTTAAAATACTAAAAGAGAGCAATAACAAATATTTGGATGATTTATTTCTTTTGTAAACTTTAAAAACAAAAATATCACAACATTTTAGATCTCGTTAATGAAGGATTCAGACATTTTTATTTGGGAAAATAAAACTCATTCATTTTATTAATGCATCAGTATCACAAAAATTGTCCGCATATTTTGAAATTCATGATTCATGATTCATGGGACATTAAATAAGATCATAAACAATGACTTCAACTTTGCCTCTTTACCTACAAAGCTGAACCAGATCTTTCAGTTGACAATTTCAAAACTAACTGTTTACATTTGATGGACATTTAAAAAATAATTTTGTTTGTAACCAACGTGTATAAAATTATTATCTTTTATTGAAATGTATCTTTATTTTTTATATTAACAGAATCTCCAACAATCAAAACAAAAACACAAATACATTATTGGATTTGAATCGATCTTCACTTCATTGGTGACTGGAAATATGGAAATGTCTTAAGAAAAATATTTAAAAATTTCTTGCCTGAAGTTACAAGTCTGAAAGTGAACTGTTTGAATCTGGTTTCTCATCATCTGTGATAATATATTGGAAATATGTTCTTGTCAAGTGTATATGTATTATTTCTCTGCAGTGTTCAGTATGAAAGTAGCTGGATAACCTATCGCAAGTTGGGTGCATACAACTAAGGCATTCATGGACCCTTTAATAAATGCCAAATTCCAGATATCCCAAATACCTGAAAACTAAAGAAACATCTTGCAAATGGTTAAAACTTAAATTATAGCTGAATTATAGGCTGCGAAAAATGGTCAGTTTCGACGAATCATCGATTAAAATATTTTCAAATGAACTATATTAAACCTAACTGAGAATCTCAATGCATTGTGTTATATATATAGAATTTAGATATTAAAATGTATAAAAATGTTTATATATCAGTTACGGTCTGCTGTCACTGATCTGTATTCTTATTAATTTTTATATCCATAGATCTAATTGCCCAAAGCTGCCGCATAGAGGGGTACACAATTATCATGATATATAATATATTATAGTTGAAACATAAGAAAATGTAAAAAATCTGCATATATAGACGATGATTCTTACTAAAGTTTAAATACATAATCAGTTGAAAAATGTAAATGTTTCATAATTCATTTCGTTTTTTTCCTAAAGGCAAAATATGGAAAAATTCAGAAAAACAAATTGTACTAAAAAAATCTCAAATATTTCGACTTCAAAAACAAACGTAAAATCTTATACTAGAGAGAAACCATATTCTTGTGAAGTTTGTGGCTCTTCTTTTACACATAAACACAATCTGGTTATTCATATGCGAACACATACTGGAGAGAAACCATATTCTTGTGAAATATGCGGCTCTTCTTTTTCAATAAAATGGTATATGGTGATTCATATGCGAACACATACTGGAGAGAAACCATATTCTTGTGACTTATGTGGCACTTCCTTTTCAATAAAAAGCAATATGCTGAAACACATGCTAACACATACTGGTGAAAAATCATATACTTGTGAAGTGTGTGGTACCTCTTTTACAACTAAACAACACATGTTGCGACACATGCGAACACATACAGGAGAGAAACCATATACTTGTGAAGTTTGTGGTTCTTCGTTTGCACGGCAGAGCCATTTGTTGCGGCATATGCAAACACATTCGAGAGAAAAACCATATTCTTGTGTAGTGTGTGGCTGGTCTTTTTTACGCAAAGATAATATGTTGCAACACATGCGAACACATACGGGAGAGAAACCATATTCTTGTGAAGTATGTGGGTGTGCTTTTACAAATAAAGCCAGTATGATTAGTCACAAGCGAACACATACTGGAGAGAAACCATATTCTTGTAGAGTATGTGGCTCTTCTTTTTCACGCACAGATCATAGGTTGAAACATATGCGAACACATACAGGAGAGAAACCATATTCTTGTGAAGTTTGTGGCTCTTCTTTTACACAGAAAATACATATGCGGATTCATATGCGAACACATAAAAAGAAATCCAAATAAATGTAATTAAGGGAACGGCTAAAATCCTTAAGAGAGCACTCGGTTGGAGCCTATGAATAGCAGGTGATAGTCTGGCATTTGGAAGAATGCCCCGTAAATATTCTACCGATAACAAATAAGAAAATTTTTAAAAGAGATGAAAATGATAAATTTATATGCAATATTCGAATATATATGTATCTCAAATCAATATCAAGTGTTAGCCTCTAAAAGGGGCCCCTTGATTTCTTAGAAGTCGATTGAAGTAACATTGATTTTAACATTAAAGACAGACAAAACATATTAATGTTAATTATGTGTATTTCCCTTTATAGAGAAACAAGCTATTTTGCGATATAGGTGAACATATACTGAGAAGAATATATATTCTTGTGAAGATTGTTTTTTCTAATTCACAGAACAAAAACTTTTATTAAAAAATACAAGTTTTCGTTCTGTTTTAGTTTTATACGAATCAGTTTTACAATGTCCCAGAAAGGAAACTTGTATAAAAAATACAAGTTTTTGTTCTGTTTTAGTTTTATACGAGTCAGTTTTACAATGTCCCAGAAAGAAAACTTGTATTAAAAAAATACAAGTTTTTGTTCTGTTTTAGTTTTATACGAGTCAGTTTTACAATGTCACAGAAAGAAAACTTGTATAAAAAAATACAAGTTTTGTTCTGTTTTAGTTTTATACGAGTCAGTTTTACAATGTCCCAGAATTAAAGCTTGTATAAAAAAATACAAGTTTTTGTTCGGTTTTAGTTTTATACGAGTCAGTTTTACAATGTCCCAGAAAGAAAACTTGTATTAAAAAATACAAGTTTTCGTTCGGTTTTAGTTTTATACGAGTCAGTTTTACAATGTCACAGAAAGAAAACTTGTATTTTTTAATAAAATGTTCACAATAAACTTCGACAAAATCGGATGATTAGTTTAACATTATCTGGCGAATATACCAGAAAAATGCAAACAATTGCACTTAAAAGGACGATTAGAATCTTAAAAAGATCTCTCTGTTGGCGTGTTTGAAATAGCCAGTGAATGTCTGGCATCCGGTAGGATGCCCCATCCCCAGCAGAAACAAAAAGATAATAATATTTTGCCAGGTATGTTGATATACTTTTACAAATAAACGTCATATGATTAGTCACAAGCGAACACAATTGCACTTAAAGGTATAAGAAAAACAAAAAAGGAGAGAAACCATATTCGTGTTGAGAATGTGGAGTTTCTTTTACATAGAAACTACATATGTTAAGGCATATGCGAACACATCCTGCAGAGAGATAAATGTGAACTTTAATGCAATATTGGAATATCTATGTATCTCATCTAGAGATCAAGTGTTAGCCTCTAAAATGGGCCCCTTGATTTCTGAGAACTTCGATTGAAGTAAAATGAAACAAAAAGAAAGAAAGCATATTAATGTAAATGTAGACTTCCATTTCCAGAGAAACAAGCTATGTTCTGATATAGGTCAACATAGACTTGGAAGAAGCCATATTCTTGTGAAGATTGTTGTTTTGATTTACAGAAAGAAACATAGTTGCCGCATTGTGGAGAATAAGATTTGACTTTAGATGAAAAACCAATGTAGATTTTTTTAAATATTTAATCAAATATTGTTGTTTTTTTACAGAAATAAACAGTTGCCACATTGTGGTGAATAAGATTTGATTTTAGATGAAAAACCAATGTAGATTTTTTAATATTTAATCAAATATTGTTATTTTTATTTACAGAAATAAACAGTTGCCACATTGTGGAGAATAAGATTTGACTTTAGATGAAAAACCAATGTAGATTTTTTTAAATATTTAATCAAATATTGGTTTTTTTACAGTAATAAACAGTTGCCACATTGTGGAGCATAAGATTTGACTTTAGATGAAAGACCAATGTGGATTTTTTATATTTTATCAAATATTGTTGTTTTTATTTACAGAAAAAAACATAGTTGCCGCATTGTGGAGCATGAGATTTGACTTTAGATGAAATACCAATGTGGATTTTTTTAATATTTAATCAAATATTGTTGTTTATATTTACAGAAATAAACAGTTGCCACATTGTGGAGCATAAGATTTGACTTTAGATGAAAGACCAATGTGGATTTTTTATATTTTATCAAATATTGTTGTTTTTATTTACAGAAATAAACAGTTGCCACATTGTGGAGAATAAGATTTGACTTTAGATGAAAAACCAATGGAGATTTTTTAAATATTTAATCAAATATTGTTGTTTTTATTTACAGAAATAAACAGTTGCCACATTGTGGAGCATAAGATTTGACTTTAGATGAAAGACCAATGTGGATTTTGGAATATTTAATCAAAACACAAAAAACTATTTTAATATTGAATTGAAATAAAAATTCAACAGTATAACGTTTAATTAATGAGAAAAGAAGGTAAAATGTAAAAAGTTGATAAAATCTGATTATTATTTTTAAGTCTACTTCCAGCAAAACATCTATTGACTTCAAAATGTGAAATAAAAAATAGTTTTATTTCGTAATTCTTAGTAAATTAATTTGCATATTTCGTTTCATACATTTCAAATGTTAACAGAGTTACACACCATATTTATTAAATAAAACTACGTTTTTAATTTACATTCACTTCTAGAAAAACGGGATGATAAGTTTAACATTAATTTCCATTCACTTGGAGAAGATGGGATGATAAGTTTAACATTAATTTACATACTTTGCATAAAAAACAAGTAGTTTTTGTTGGTTTAAGTTTTTAAAGTAAAAAATATCTATTCTTCGTTTCTAAGTAATAATAAATATTTTAGTAGCAAGTAAATATAAGTTTGGGTTTTTGTTTATTGACTTTTCTTTTTACATGAGATCGGTTTTAAAGTAAAAAATATCTATTCTTAGTTTCTAAGTAATAGTAAATATTTTAGTAGCAAGTAAATATAAGTTTAGGTTTTTGTTTATTGACTTTTCTTTTTGCATGAGATCGGTTTTAAAGTAAAAATATCTATTCTTAGTTTCTAAGTAATAATAAATATTTTAGTAGCAAGTAAATATAAGTTTGGGTTTTTGTTTATTGACTTTTCTTTTTGCATGTGATCGGTTTTAAAGTAAAACATATCTATTCTTAGTTTCTAAGTAATAATAAATATTTTAGTAGCAAGTAAATATAAGTTTGGGTTTTTGTTTATTGACTTCTTTTTGCATGAGATCGGTTTTAAAGTAAAAAATATCTATTCTTAGTTTCTAAGTTATAATAAATATTTTAGTAGCAAGTAAATATAAGTAAGTGTTTTTGGTTTTTGACTTTTCTTTTTGCATGAAATCGGTTTTGTAAAAAAATTAATTGTTAAATGATGATTCGAGATTTTTTTGAAATACTAAACGAAAACGTATGTAAATTTCGTGAAATTTGAAAAAAAAATGATTTTTCTAACGACGACCTCGGGTATTATTGTAGAACGAAAACTTGTATTTTTTAATAACATTTTACAATATACTTCGAGAAAAATTGGATGATTAGTTTAACATTAATTTGCATACAATTGACATTGGATACAAAACGAGTAGTTTTTGTTGGTTTATTTTTTTAAAGTTGAAAAAAATATCCATTCATATTTTGTAAGTAAAAATAAAGATTTCTTTAGCAAGTAAATATAAGTAAATATAAGTTTTTCTTTTCTTTTAGCATGAATTTTGTTTTGTAAAAACTTATTCCAAAGTATTTTTCTGACGATCTCAAAGGAAAAAAAAGAGAAAACAGAAATTATTGAAAATAAAATTGATAATACTCGCCATCCTCTGTCGGCAGATGAAATGGTTACACTTTAGCATGGATATTGTTGCTGCCCCCAAATTTGGTTTTATTGTGTAAACTAAGGCATTTGTTTTAGTTTTCGATGAGTCAGTTTTATCATGCAAAACAAAACTCTGCCAATTTATTTATGGCGTCAACAAGGAAAGAAAAGAAGAAAAAACAAAGTGTTCATACTATATATATACCTATCGCCGCCCCAGTACACATACTATATACGTACCTATCGCCGCCCAAGTACACATACTATATAAGTACCTATCGCGGCCTCGGTACGAATGCTAAATAGTACCTATCGCCGCCCCGGTGCAAATGCTAAATACATACCTATTGCTGACCCGGTGTGCATACTACATAAGTACATATCGCCGCCCCGGTGCGAATGCTAAATATGTATTTTTCGCCACCCCGGTGTGTGTGCTATATACGTACCTATCACCACCCTGGTGCGCATGCTATATACGTACTTATTGCCGCCCATGTGCACATGCTATATACGTACCTATCTCCACCCCTGAATGCCACCCCGGTGCACATACTGTATATATACCTATCGCTGGCCCGGTGCACATACTATATTCGTACCTATCGCTGCCCTGGTTCGCATACTATATACTTACCTATCTCTGCGTAAGAACTCATATTAATGCGCCCCTGTCGTGTCAGAAAAACAAAATAGTGTTCATTCATGTATTGTCACCATATATAAATATTTTTAGTTAAAGAAGAAAAAAATAAATTTTTTGCCCCCCCCCCCCGAAAAAAAATTTTTTCATCCTCCCCCATACATATAAATATTTTTAATGAAAAAAAAAAATTGCCCCCCCAACCAAAAAAAAAAATTTTTGACCCTCCCCCATACATAGAAATATTTTTAGTTTAAAAAAAAAATAAAAAAATACGTATAAATATTTTTGATGAAAAAAAAAAGAAAAGTTTAAAATATTATACAAATCTATCACTGCAGCAGCTCTATCTAGGATACTGAGCACTTTTCTCCCGGACAACGCCGAGTACTTAGAAAATCAAGGAGGCGGCCAGATCAATACTAAAATTACTCTTACTGATTCCTCCTCCTGTTCATCTGCACAATATTCCGAAAAGAAGCGTAAATGGTGTTAAAATATTATACAAATCTATCACTGCAGCAGCTCTATCTAGGATATTGACCACTTTTCTCCCGAACAACGCCGAGTACTTTGAAAATCCTATACTATGGAAGCGCCCCTGGTGCCTATACTGCAGAAGTACCCCCTGTCCCTATACTGCAGAAGCCTCCGGGTCATATATTGTAAAAGCACTCCCGGTGCTGGGTCCTATACTGTAGAAGCACCCCTTGCCCCTATACTGTAGAAGCACCCCTGGTCCCTATACTGCAGAAGCCCTTAGGTCCTATACTGTGGAAGCGCCCTCCCATGGTGCTTATACTGCAGTAGCCCCCCAGCCCCCCCCCCGCCCCGGTCCCTATACTTCAGAAGCCTCCGGGTCCTATATTGTAGAAGCACTCCCGGTGCCTGTGCTGCAGGATGAAGATGTTGATACACCACCCCCGCCCCTCCCCAAATTCTCCCCCCTAGGATTTCTAGTTTGTTTCTTTCATAGGTTGCGGGCTGCGGCATTGTCTGATTGTGGAAATAATTATATTTATCATCTCACATTCAATATAAATATATATATATATATATATATATATATATATATATATATATATATATATATGGGGTAAGGTACACGATAAGTCATGAAAATGAAATGCCGTGGTGGACAAAATGTGTGAAAAATGACAAACGGAAAACTGGTTAAAGTGCAGGAGAAAAACAAAAACAAGAGATTTGACCGGTTTGGTTCGTGTTGGAGAACGTCTTCAGAAAAAGTGAAGATTTGAAAATAATTTTATTTTGAAGACAAACACATGGGAGAAAGAAAAGATGATCCGATTAGACCATATGAGAAGACTTTAAGTGACATTAAAATATGACAAGTGGGTGATACATACTTCTTTATTTCTTATTCTTTTATATATTTTTATTTATTTTCTTTTTCCTTTTCACACCTACTGAGCTACTATAGGGAAGGCGGTAGGCGGAGGGGGTAAAGGCGATAAGAGAGAAGAAGACAGAGGAACTAGCCAGGATAAACTCACATAGGAGTGGGCATGAAATTGATACACCGAACGCGAGCCCCCCCCCCCAACATTAATCAGAATATATCAGAGATAGGTCTACTAATTTGTCTCATATTAAGTATAAAGCAATAAAAATCTTAAATTGACAGTCTAGAAAAATCTACTTTACAATCAAACTAATGTAAATGATATAGTATGAGAAAAATGTTTTTTTAAGTGGAAGATGATATGAAATACATGTAAGAAAAATCCTTCGATAAGGTTACGTTTGAGAGAGATGTATTAAAATGATCTGATTATCTATGAGACTTGCTATTATCTAAACAATTATATATATATATATATATATATATATATATATATATATATATATATAAACTGTTTCGGTAATTTATATATATATATATATATATATAATTCCCGAAACAGTTTTTCATGGTAAACAACTGATGATCCCTTAAATAATGTTAGAAGCAAACTAATATAATAACTGTAAAAAATAAATTGACTTACATGAGTGATTTTCCACTGAACGACTTGGGACTAAAAAGTTGTTGTTTTTTTTAAATTTTGTTTATATAGTTTTAATGGTTGAGAAACTTCCGAGACTATATATATATATATATATATATATATATATATATATAGAGAGAGAGAGAGAGAGAGAGAGATATTTAATAAGGGTCGCAGTGTTGTAATGTGTTACATTGTTTTAGTGCGATTTTTGCTAGGTGCCTGCTTAGAGGTTAAGATCCGAGCCTGGGGTTGATGTTCAATACATACATATATATATATATACATATATATATATGGGAAGAGAAGGATGAAGGTAATCCGACGTGATGGGAAAATGAAAAAGGAAAACCAAAAAATGGATGTTTTTTATGTGTACATCAACGTTTCGTCTTTATTTATAAGACTTCATCAGGATGATAAAATAGAGAAAAAATGTGATGCAAGTACAGATACATGTAGGGTAGACATATTGGGAGGAAAAATAAAATGAAATAATGGCCCCTACTGGGTGGACGTCCGTATTTGTTCATTTCTATTTCTCCAACAAATACGGACGTCCACCCAGTAGGGGCCATTATTTCATTTTATTTTTCCTCCCAATATGTCTACCCTACATGTATCTGTACTTGCATGACATTTTTTCTCTATTTTATCATCCTGATGAAGTCTTATAAATAAAGACGAAACGTTGATGTACACATAAAAAACATCCATTTTTTGGTTTTCCTTTTTCATTTTCCCATATATATATATATATATATATATATATATATATATATATATATATATATATATATAACTTCTTTGTAATATAGTAGGAAAAATCCCAGCAGAGTGCTCGATTAATTAAAAATTAAAGTTAAAAATTAAGAGCATAATATTTATTTATTTTGGTACAGAAAAATTAGTACAACATTCGTACCGTCGGTTTACAGCTCGGAAAGTCTTAGCCATCCGCCTCTCTTCACCTTCTGTTGTCATCTGTTTTGGAAATATGAAGTCACATGACACTCTCGTTGGGACGCGTTATTTTCTCAGTGTGTTATGTATGGCTAAGACTTTCTGAGCTAGAAACCGACGATACGAATGTTGTACTTATTTTTCTGTACCAAAATAAATAAATAAATATATATATATATATATATATATATATATATATATATATGTTATGAAGCTGCTGTAACAAATATATATGCATATATATATGTATATATATATATATATATATATATATATAGAGAGAGAGAGAGAGAGAGAGAGAGAGAGAGAGAGAGATATAATAAAAGTTTTAAAAAGGTTGAAGGCAATGCGAAGTTCCGGATCGCTGGAAGCTGTGAAGAACAAAAACAAAACTAAATCGAAATAAGTCGGATATAGATCGGAAAAGGCTTGTTTATTTTTCTAGACGAACTTACAAGACAGCAAGGGTGTTAGTTTGTCGTATTCCGGATTATCAAGGATCAATTTGATATATTTCGAGAGATTTTTTTCTCCTCTCCTTGTCAAAGATAAATAAAAGAAAAATCCTGGATTCCCAGAAAATGCCAGGAGCGCTGGGGGGTTAAACCGGAAGTGTTCAGGATAAAGTATTCAGAGGAAAATGAAATAGGTCGTAATAAGTTCTGATAAGATAATAATTAGATATTATATCTTATATTATTATTCTTTTATATATATATACATATATATATATATATACATATATATACATATATATATATGTATTTGTATGTTGTTTCTATTTATTTAATTTTAAAAAATTTTTTTATATATATTTATTATTATTGTTATTGTTTTTTTTATCGTATATAAAACGTTGATTTTACTTATAATATATATGTTTGTCAACAGGTTGGTTCCGGCATTAGATGTTATATATGCTGTAAATAATTAATTAGTGTGTTATCGATGCAGTATATTATAATATAGTTATGTCTGGTTAAGTTTAATCCTTATTTATTGGTTTTAATTTTTCTTTTAGGTGTCTTTTGTTTAAGGTAGGGAGATAGATCGGTTTACTGGTTAAAGGGAGACAAATCTGTTATCTTTGGTATTAATTTATAAAGGAAATTCTGTTAATTGGCTTTGTTTGTTGAATTTATTTAACTAATCTCAGATTTCTTATTCAATTGTTTTTATGTTTTATTTGTTTATTTATTTATTTGTATAATGTTTGTTTATTTATTCATTAAGATGAGGTGGGGCGTGGTGTGGGGTTTGAGATCAAATAGTGGATGTCAGGTACTAATGTAATGGTCAATTCTTAATATAATAGGTATGATTTGTGTAAATAGTGTTTACTATGGGGGGGTTATTGTCTGTGGGATGGGTTCTGGGGGGAGTAGGTTATATGATGAAGGTAGAATTTAATTCGTGTCTCTGGTTCAAAACTGGATTATGTTTGGAAATGAGAATAGCTTCCATCAGTCTTAGGTCGCCTAGGTTCCTGGTCGAGGCTAGAATGGAAACGTTTATGTCTTGTTGTGTAGTATTGCATGAGGAAGTATGTTTGATATATTTGTGTTCATGTGTTCTTTTACGCGCTGGTGTAGTTGTCTTGTAGTATATCCAATATAGGAGTGGTTACAAATATATATATATTTATTTGGTAAAGCAGCTTCGTAACAGCTATATAGTGAGATTCCTATTTCCATTATAAAGTTGTAAGAAATAATTCATGCTTTTATGCATGAATTAACTAATAATTATGTTTATTATTATGTGTTGTGTGTTTGTTTCTTTGTACCTGTGTTTACGTTAACACTCTTTATATACATTTCCCCTTATGTTTCTGTCAAGAGTCTTTCTCAAATTGCAGTTTCCAGAGCTGTCTATGGTAATAAGCATCATACAATATCATAAAACCTAATTCGTGAATTCTCAGGGTCACCAAAAATGAAAGATGGAATAAAAGGGGTCACGAATCAAAGTGGGTTTCTTGTTATTATTTTTCCCCAGAGAATTGTTCAAGATATTGAATGTTTGTACACCGCATATGGTGTCATGACGTGTCCATATGTGTATGCAAGTAGTGTGTGTCTGTAATATCAAGTCCATGTGTTGAGGCAGTAACCATTTTGGCGTCTTGTCGAACCCAGGGCGAGTGACCCGGGAAAATGTATGTTGTGTCCCCAGAGAGGGGGGCGTGTGTTTGGCAGTGCCAAAGTAGGAAAGAGAGAGAAGTGTCGTCTCGTGCCACCGAAGTAAAAGTGAACGGGCGGATGGCGGTCACGTGTTTATATAATTATGCTAGCCATTTGAGATTCGCCTAAAAGAAGGCCACTGATTGGTCAAGCCAACGAGGAAGTAGTTTGCCTGAACCAATCAGCAGGCAGCTAAGAAGTCATTTATATTTAAACAATATGGCGTCTTGTAGGAAACTGTTTGTCTGTTTAACTTTTTGTTTTACATTTATTCTTTGTACATTTCTGTATTTAATTTTTTGTGTCTCTTATTTATGTTTTTTGCCTTTGTGTCTACAACTCATGGTTGAGTGTATTTTTGTCAAAAGGGTTAAAGCCCTCGCCACATGCAAGTGTTTCCAAACATTAGTATTAGCATGAATTTTAGTCTTTACTATGTTTATCTTGATAATGGCTAATCAACATGATTGTTGTAATAATTATACGGGAACGAACAGCCTTACACCTGGTATTCTCGAAGGCGGTGCTGAGGAGGTGTAAGAAACGAAAGATAAATAAATACAGCAAACACATAATCGTGTTCTGCCAATCGACATGCATCTTGTCTCCTTTTCATTGTACAACTCTTGATACGACTAATATTGGATTAAAGACTTTACCAAGGATCCAGTAAATTATATCAATGTCTTCTTTATTTCGCTTTACAAATTTTTAAGAACGCCCCACGTGAGTTCGCACCAGAAAACAACATGGTGTCAGAAGTGGGGTCATAGCTGCATCACCAACATCAACGTGAATTATTTCTAAGCTTTCTTGAATGGGTTGTGTTTTGTTACGATTTCTTTTTCCTGATGTTGTTTGAATTGGTTTGAATTGCTCCGGTTCGGATCCAAAAAGCATTTTGTGATTAAAACTGCGCCATATCTGCCCCTATCAATAAACATCATGGATACTCTCCCAGCTCCCAAACATTTCGATTTCAGTCAAGAAACCCTAGTTGAAGCCTGGAAGCGCTGGAATGAGGAACCAAATCTGTATCTGATGGCCACCGAATATTACAGGAAGCCCGGAAAGGTCCAGACCTCAGTTTTGCTGACATGCCGAAAGGACGAGATATCTACTCCACCTTCCAGTTTACCTCAGTGGAAGATAAGCTACACATTGTCAACGTCATACAGCAGTTTGATGCATATTGCCAGCCTCGAAAAAATCTGACGAATCTAAGACACAAACTTCTCACCAGCAAGCAAGTGAATGGAGAAAAGTTCAATGACTTTGTCATAGTACTTCGTCAACATGTCACAGACTGTGAATTGGGGGACCTGATGGACTCCTTAATTAAGGACGTTCTCATTATTGGAACAAACTATCTCCGTCTCAGGGAACGCTTGTTGAGAGAGCATGACATTACGCTGGACCAAGCAATCCAGGCTGATCAAGCACAGAAACGAGAAGCCAGACCAAGGAACTAGTAAGTACAGAAGGACATAATGCTAACGTGGCAGATATCACACACAGACGCAAAAGGAGAGAAATTTCCCCTGACCGTAACTCACCCAAATGGGATCCAGAACGTGTCAGGCAACGACAGATCATCTCCTGCCAATTCTGCGCTGGTTCACACTCACGTGGCCAGTGGCCAGCATATGACAAGCGATGCACAAACTGCAGTCGCAAATGACATTTTCCAGCTGCTGCTATACCATAAGCAGAGTCCGCCGAGTAGAAGCATACTCCTCAGACTCGGATTCAATCCCGGACCCATCTGACATTTTCCTAGGCATGATCACCACTAAGGACCCTGAGAACAAGGTACAACCATTCTACAACCAGGCAGCAACTGCACTCTTAATCAACACTCTCAACTATGACGGACAAGCCAATCTCTGTACATCAACGGCAACAGCGTTAATTTAAAACTTGATACTCGTGCCGAAATCGATGTACTGCCCAAAACAACATACAACAGATTCTATCAGTGGGACAAGCTCAATCCAACCTCTATTAGCTTCACTCCCTACAATGGCACAAACATTTCTGTTCTGGGTAAATGCACAGTCTCCATAAAGCACAAAAAGGTCACTGCGTCAATCAAGTTCATCGTTGCTGATACCATTTCACAACCAGTTCTAGGTGCCACAACCTACGAGAAACTCAATTTGATCAAGCGTATTTTTTCAGATTGATACACATCTTCCAGCTCTTCTAAAAAATATCTTCAAAAAACTCACCACATAACAATTGACCCTTCTGTTCATCCTGTGATCAACTTTCCAAGGAAAATTCCCTTTGCACTGCTACGCAAATTAAAAGTTGAACCAACAGAATGGGTAAACTCACTTGTGATCGTGGAGAAACCCAACGGATCCCTGCGCATCTGTCTTGATCCACACAACCTTAAAAAGGCTATACAGAGAGAGCATTTAAAAATTCCCAATGCGGGGGACATTTTTCGCAGATATGCACGGTTCAAAGTTTTTCTCTAAAATTGATGTCAGCAATGGAATCTGACAGATCCCCGTCGATGAGGACAGTTTCAAAATTCCTGACATTCAGCACTCCCTTCGGACGCTACAAATTTACTCGCCTACCATATGGCATACACAGTTACAGTGAAATATTCCAAATAGAAGTTTCCCGCATCATAGAAGGCATTGAAGAAGCCGGAAACATTCAGGATGATATAAAAAAGGGAGAACACAAAGTAATCATGGTAGAGAAAGAACGGGACACAATTTACAAACATAAAATATGAAATAAAACACTTGTAAGGACGAGATTATCCAAAGATAACAAGTGTTTATTAAATAAAAAAAATCAAATAAAAGTTCTGCTCCGCTCTGGGGAGTTTTTTTTATATGGAGCTGGTTTAGATAAAATTGAGAATGGTCGATCAGACCATAGTTATAAAAATTTGCAAATAAGGCAAGTTAAAACAAATTTGCAAATAATGAAAGTTAAAAATAAGTAATTTGTTTTTCATAGGGCACATACTTTTTTATAGCCTTTTTTGTGTGTTAATTGACACGCTGGGTGAAAAATCTTTTCACATGATTTTAGATCCTGACGTCAGTTCCTTTGCGGAGTTTCGTTAATGTGGCCAGCTTATGCTATCTCGTAAACCTCGTCTTTCCTTGTATATGGGAGTATAGCTTTCGATTTGAAGTGCTGGATAAGCACTTTTATATTATGCGTTGATACAGGTGAGTATTAAATAAAGCCATGTTAGTAACTTGTTATTGAAGCATTCATTAACAAAGGCGAGACACACGTGTGAACGTAACGAGCAATTTATTTACACTGAATACATAGCAGTTTACCACTAATACAAGTAGTGGGAGGTTGCAGTCAAGAGTGACGGTGGGAGTCACTACGTCAACGGAAGATAACTCGTGTTTACGTAACATCTCCGTTTTTTTTTCTTAGTTTTAACTGAAAAATAAAAGTATTTTTATTTTTTAGAGTTTTCTCATTTAGTCTCTGTATCGGGCTGGACATTTAATTGGTCTCCCTTTCTTTGTGGAGTTTGGTATTATTTTGTTTTCCGAGCTTGTTTTTGATACGACTTGTTTTCGACTATTTTCTTGGTTTAATATGTTTTCATAGTTGTGTTCGATTTTGAACTTTTGATTTTCTTTTGTTTTTAAAATATGACGTCTGTTGCGCCGTACATATTTTCCTTGTTCTGTTTTTATTAGATATGAACGAGGCTCTTTTAATTTTTTCACAACCTTACCTTTTCGGTTCCATTTTTTTTGTGAAAGAATACGGACAGTATCGTCTTTCTTTAGTTCTGGTAGCTCTCTGGACTTTTTATTTATTTCATGCTTTTTCATTGTTTTGTTATGCATGATATTCTGAAGATTTGTCCTTAGCGTTCTTTTCATCAACTGTTGGGCTGGTGACGGGGTTTTATCTTTTAATGGTGAAGTCCGTAACGCTAACATTGCTAGGTATGGGTCTTGTCTACTTTCAAACGATTTCTTTAATGTTCTTTTAATTGTTTGAATGTTTCTTTCTACTAAGCCATTCGACTGTGGATAGTTCGGACTTGTCGTGATATGCCTGAAATCCCAATCTTTAGCAAATTATCTAAATTCTGATGATCGGTACTCGGGTCCATTGTCACTAATCACTATTTGTGGAATGCCAAATTTTGCGAAGGTGTTTTTTATTTTATTGATCACCGTACTTGATTTGCAGTCATCAAGTTTGTGGATATCGAAATATCTAGTCGTGTAGTCTATTATCACTACATATGCTTTACTATATAAGTAAAATACGTCTGTCGCAACTTTGGTCCATGGTGTTACGAGTATTTCATGGTGTATTAGTGATTCTGACGGTTGTCGGTTTCTGTGATCTAGACAATGTGTGCATGTGCTAACCATTTCTTTTATTTGATTGTTTATGTTAGGCCAATATACGACCTCTTTTGCTCTTGTAATGCACTTTTCTATGCCCAAATGTCCAGTGTGGATTTTTTGTAGGGCTTCCTTCCTTAGGGAGGTTGGGACCACTATTCGTGTACCTTTAAATACTAGTCCTTTCACAACCGATATGTCATCGCGGACTGGCATATATGGTGCTATTGTGGGTGGCACGTCCATTTTTTCTGGCCAAGTTGATGTCGCATATTTTATGAGCATTTTTAGTGTTGGGTCTTTCCCAGTCTCCTCACGGTATATGTTGAGTTTTTGGTCGCTCATTGGATATTGTTTTATAATGGTATGGATATATTTGTCCATTTCTGTATCCGATATTTCTTGTTCGCTGTCTGATATGTATGCACGTGATAATGCATCAGCAATTACGGATTCTCGCCCTGGAATGTATATTACTTCGAATTCGTATTTCTGAAGCGCGAGTATGAATCTTTGTATTCTCGGAGGGCTTTTTGTAATGGATTTTTAAAAAATTTGCCTTAATGGTTTGTGATCATTTTCTATGAGAAATTTTCTTCCATAGATATATTGGTGGAATTTGTTGCAGGCGAACACTATGCTGAGCGTTTCCAATTCTATCGGGCAGTAATTTTGTTCTGCTGAGGTTGTCGATCGTGACGCGTATGACACGGGTAACCATTTTTCATCATGTTTCTGTTGTAACACTGCACCCAATCCATGTTTGCTGGCATCGGTGGTGATTTTAATTTCTTTGCTGGGATCATAAAATTTTAAAACTGGTAGGCTAGTTATTATCCGTTTTAGTTTTTCTATAGCCTCTATTTGAGGTTTATCAAATGACCACAGCGTATCGTTGTGTAGCAGTACTCTCAACGGTGTAGTTACCTCTGAGTACTCTGGTATGAACTTGCACAGGTAGTTGGTCATTCCCAAAAATCGTTGGATATCTTTTTTATTTTCGGGTAGAGGCATGTGTGTTATTGCCTTTATTTTAGAAGGGTCTGGTTTTATTCCTTCGTCAGTGATCAAATGACCTAAATATGTTAATTGCTTTGTTGCAAATTCACATTTATTTTTGTTTCATTTTAATCCAGCTTTGCGTAGTTGACTGAATACTTTGTCTAATGTTTTTATATGGTCCTCTAATGTTTCTGACCATATTATTATGTCGTCCTGTGAGTTCTTCGTTCCAGGTATGCCTTCTATTATTTTTGCAACTTGTGCTTGAAAAATTTCAGAGGCACTATGTATTCTTTTTTTTTTTTTTTTTTTTTTTGTCTGGTGCTTCGAACAGGCGTGTTCAGGCTTGCTGGTTGTTCAACTCGCCCTGGCTGATGTGAGGATCCTGTGAGACAAAGGAACCGCACCAGCATGTGCTTGCATGTGCACGATAGAATTGGTGTCGGCTTGCCTGCACGCCGTGTATCCGACAATTTGGGGTTGGTCCGGGATATTAGCGAGGTAGGCATCAAGAGAGCGCTTAAATTGTTCCACAGCAGCATTTTTTATATCCCGAATACACCTAGGCATGGCATTGAAGAGTTGTGACCCCTGTACAGGTAAGCTCGTTTCAAAAATGGTTCGTATTTTCCCACCAGTTTTTAGCGAGGGAACAATACAGTGCCTCCCGCGGCGTTCATTGTCTCGGGCTTGAATGTGGCCATTAATGTTCGGTACCTTTCCTTCCAATATCTTCCAGATGTAAATTATCCGGTACCTTTCACGTCGTCTTTGCAGCGAGAACATTTTTGTCTTCTTCAGACATGACCAGTAGTTCCGATCAGCTTGAATTTTCCGTAGAAAGGACCACTGAATGGCTTCAAGCTTTTGGATGAGCCTAGGGCTACTTGGGTTCCACAAGACAGAACAGTATTCCAAAACTGGAATGACCAAGGATTTATACAGCGTGACCATTGCACGATATTCTCTGGTTTTAAATGTCCTCAGGATCCAGGCAATGAGGTTCTTGGCTTTTTCCACAACTTTGTTTATTTGATTGCTAAAAAGACAATCACTAGACATAGATACACCGAGGTCCTTTACTTCTTGCTTTATGTTTATCATTTTTCCTGACGGAGTGTGGTATGATATCTCGCTTTTTAGCTGGTCGTTATTACCATAGCGGAGAAGCTCAAATTTCACGTCATTTAGCTCCATGTTATTGTCCTCCGTCCATTTGTAGATCTGATCGAGATCCTTTTGAAACAACACAGCATCCTCGGGAGACCGAACGGATTTTGTGGCCCTTGTATCATCGGCGAATGACCTGACTATTGACATGGCGATATCTTCATCAATGTCCCCAATAAGGATTAGGAAGATTATGGGTCCCAATACACTTCCCTGGGGAACTCCAGAAATGACAGGTTGTGGCTTCGAGGTTGCACCATCAACCATAACTGTTTGGAGGCGATTACTCAGGAAGGATTCGATCCATTTGAAGATGCTTCCACGAATGCCAAGATCAAATATTTTCTGCAGAACTATTTTGTGGTCAACTTTGTCAAAAGCTTTGGCAAAATCTAAGTAGACAACATCTGCATTAGCGCCATCATCAAGAATTGATAGAATGGTGTCAAACTGCTCAAGGAGTTGACTTAAACAAGATCTTCCAGATCTCATCCCATGCTGACTGTCATTGAACAGGTTATTTTCATTCATGTGTCTAACTATGTGTTTCCGTATGACTTTCTCAAAAAGTTTAATGAGGTGGGAGGTCAAAGCTATTGGTCTATAATTGGCAGCCACCGACTTGCTTCCACCTTTGTGAATGGGTGTAATAAGAGAATTCTTTAGTTTGCTTGGAACGACCTCTTCTTCAAGACTTTTCGTCCATAGAAATACGAGAGCATGGACCAAATGGGCCCTGCAGTTTTTCAGTAGTAATGCAGGAAAGCCGTCAGGACCCGCAGCAGCTGACGGAGAGAGTTCATCAATTGCAAGCTCAAAATCGGCTGCAGTTAGAGTAACAGTTGACAGTATAGAACTTATATCAAAAGTGCGATTATGTGAAGCTTGACTGCTTTGCATTGGTTTGCTAAAAACGTCTGTGTATTGTTTTGACAAAATTTCTGCCATCTCAGTACTGTTACCAGTAAGAACACCATTCTGGTCCACCAATGGACCAACTTTTGTCTTGACTTTGGACTTTTTCTTGACATATGAAAAGAAATATTTTGAATTACTTTTAATGGAGTTGACAGCCTTTCCCTCCATAAAAGCGTTAGAGTCAGCAAAAGACTTCTGCAGTTTCCTTTCAATATCCAAACATTCCTTGGACAGTTTGGAAATAACAGCAGGCGATGACACTTTCAAAAGACGCTTTTTTATCTTCCGTCTTCTTTTAGAAAGTGAGTGACGGTATCTTACCACCTTGGGCGTTCTTTTCTCGCATTCTGATTTACGCAATGGCACATGCTTGCAGCAGGCAGTGTAGACAATTAAATAAAAAGTGTCCAGCATTGCAGATGCACCCATGTCTCTTAATGAGTCTTCCCAATCAGCATGGCTTAGTTCCTCTGAAAGAGCAGTCCAATCGACTTCCTCGCTGAAAAAGTTTAGTGCATTGAACATTGTTCTTGGTGCACGATTATTCAATACCTCACTTTTATATTTAACTTTATATGTTGTTTGAAGCTGGATGAGACTGTGGTGAGATGTGCTTTGCAGTAAGGGTACATTGATGCTCTCATGAATCAAATCAGAATTATTGGTGAAAACAAGATCAAGGATATTCCCATCTTTGTGCGTGGGAGACAGCACATGCTGTGACAAAAAAAGCTCATTGCAGAATTCGTTCAGTGAATTTATCATCAATCGCTCAGCATTTGATGCTCCTGGAATAGCCTGTCCATCAGGCCAAGATACGTGAGGGAGATTAAAATCTCCACCGACAATGATATCTGGAGCAGGGTTTATTGTTGATAATATATGTTTGACTTTATTAAGAGGAGAACTAAAATCATTTGGTGTGGATGGGTGTCCATGGTAGCTGTCATCAGGTTGTCTATAAGTAACAAGAATGGCTAAATCTTCATAGGAGGAGTAAAGGCATAACATCTGCACACATTCAGACGCGTGAGAAAAAATTACATTACAGGAACATCCAATATCATCACGGACATAAAGAGCAACACCGCCGGTGTGCCTTCCACGTGTTTTGGCTTTTCTTGATGTGTCGCATCGGAAGAGTGTAAAACCTTCTATTTCAAGTTCGGCATCTCTGTGCGAATTTAACCAAGTTTCCGATAAGCCAATAAAAAGAGAATTGTCACTGTTAAGTTCATTTTTGATAAACGGTACTTTGCTTGGAACGGTCTGAGGACAAAGACCTTGAATATTTACAAAAGCAAAGTTATTTAAGAGTGGTGAACTGGATTCACCAAATTCATTCTGGGTCGAGGGAATTCTTGATAGTCCACCAGATTTATTCTGGGCCGAGTGAGTTGTTGGTTCGGAATCATAAACATTGGTTGATGGATTTGATTGGGAACTTCGGCTGGCTGTTGCCACGTGAATTGCATTGGCATTCGAGGAGTTGGCACATCTTGTTGTTGGTTGTGTAGTGCGTTGATTTGATTCGACACCAACAATATCCTCTGGTCCAAAGTGTGGAGGATTTCCGCCTTCAATAGGCGGATCACTTCTAAAAAATTGCACGTATCTCTTCCATTCTCTCGAGGTGTGGATATAACTGGGGACGAATTCTCAACTGACTCCTGACTCGTGGTTGGGACGGAGTTGCGCTGTGAAATTTCCCTTGCTTGTTCATTCCTAGTCGAGATTGGTTGGCGTCTAGTACCCTTAACATGGTTGTAAGTGCATGATTCGTTCAGACACTCTCCTCTTCTCAGAGAATCCTTGCACATTTTCGGGTGAAAATCTTTACATGCTTTCCCAAGGTTACAGCCTCTTGGTTGGCGTGTCGCATACTTTGCATATTTCGGGCAGACCTTGGGGTGTTTAAATTTACATTCTCTTCCTTTAATACCATGTTTACAGTTCCCATTTCTGAAGAAACGACAAATTGATACGTTTTCCTTTGGCCGCTCGTTCCTGTCTGAATCATCAGTGACTGACTGTTCATTGACAGTGGTAGTAATGAGGGCCTCAGGTGGGGGCGCGCCATTGGAAGGAAGGTGATTGTTTACAGTGGGTGGAACAGATTCAGTCTCGGTGGCTGAAACAGGTTCAGTGACAGTCAACTCGCACTTGGAGACATCTGTGTCAGGAGAAGGAAGCGGTTCTTGGGATAATTTAAAAGTCACTTTAGGCTTCGCACCTGTTTCTTTTGATTTTGATTTTAATTTAGTTTTCCTGTTCCCTGACTCCTCATTTGGAATTGTACTATCCTTACATACATGACATATGTAGTACAAAGAGGACAGACAGAGGGGATTGCATAACAGTTTAAATTTATCTGGACTCAGCCCATCATATTCTGTGTTATTCACGTTACCCGCCAGTTGTACCCAACACTTCCTATGTACCCCCTGTCCACAAATAGAACACTCTAGGAGGGGAATTTCGGACAACCCAATCTGATAGCGTTCATGGCACAAGGGACAGTTTTCAGGGAGCAAATTCTGAATACGGCGTATGATCAAGTGAGCAAGGGATTTTTTGGTTTTGATATCATTATTTGGAATTTGTAGAAATAGTGCGGTATCGCGCAATGACTGAAGTTTTTCTCGCTCGAACTCCCTTTCAAGCTGAATTAGACTCTTTTCATACTGGTATATGCGGAGGCAAAATTTTACAGAGTCACTTGGGGCATTGACACAGAGTTCCACAATTAGATTTTCAACTTCGGATTTTGCAGTTAGCAAATCATTCTCCAACGGATCAGGGTGCAGGCAAACCGACTCACTCGAGTTTAAGTCTGGGGTATCAGCACTCATAGTTACAGAGAAAGGGCAGTGGAACAAAACAGAGACAATAGAAAATCAAGATTGCAGACTGAAGATGTGCAGGGAACTCTAACTGGAAACAAAACTTCAGTAGCACAGCAGAGAGATCACACATTCAATTCAAAGAGTAGTATTTCAAAAAGCGTTGCCACCTTGTCAACGAATTCTAGTTTAAGTGTTACCTAGAAATCCTTATAGCATTTAGGCATCAACTTTTAGATGGCATTTTTTTCCAATGTTATTGTTTTTTTTTTTTTTTTTTTTTTTTTTTTAGAATTTCAAAAAGCGTTGCCACCTTGTCAACGAATTCTAGTTTAAGTATTGCCTAGAGATCCTTATAGCATTTAAGCATCAACTTTTAAATAGCATATTTTTTTTCAATGTTATTGTTTTTTTTTTTTTTCTTTTTTTAGCATTTCAAAAAGCGTTGCCACCTCGTCAACGAATTGGTTAGAATCAATGAAGTGAAGGCGAGTGAATATCCAACACTAACATACTAAAATGTTTTTGGTACCTATATATATATATATATATATATATACACATATATATTCCTTTTAATTAATGTAATTCGTAGTTTTTACTAACGAAGTAAGTTTGGAACAACTTAGTGAAAAGAAAAAATACATATTTACTTTCTTTCTGGTTTTACGAGAAGGAAAAATCGACGGGCATGTTTTTATTTATTTATCTTGCCTTTTCCGGCTCGGTTCAAAATTTCGTTTTGAAATAAGTTCGTCGTTTTAGTTTTAATTCTTTACGTGACGGTGGAGTTTTTTTTTTTTTTTTTTTTTTTATTTTGTTTTAGAAAAACACTTTGCTTGTCAAAATCAAATCAAATCAAATATTCAACCTTCTTGCTTTCATGTTGAGCAAATAACTCGAAAGTCCGTTTTTTCAAAATTCAAATTTTAGACAAAACATTAGTTTCCGTTTCTAACGTTTGCATGTAAATTATGTCTTGTTTATTTCCATGTTATTGATCAATTCACATCATTCGAAAGAAAAAAAAAAACGTAGGATTGAATAAATTCACATACCGTGTTGAATACATCGTCTTCTGAAATGGGTTAGGGTAACTCTCATTACATGTTTCGGCGATTGTATAAAAGTGACCATATGGCAGGCGCGTGAACGAATAACGACCAAATGGCGAATTAAATGTTAATAGCTTAGAGCTTTCTTCATCAACGGGTATTTGCCATTGAAGCGTCTAATTTCGTGAAATATTTTGGATTTTCCATTTCTGCAAATATTTCTTCGGCGGTGGGTAATTTGTAGTGTTCTCTTTTTATGGCCTTGTTTAGGTCTCTAGGGTCCAAACATAGTCTTAATTTTCTGTTCGGTTTCTCCACTATTACCAGAGAATTTACCCAATCTGTCGGTTCTTCAACGGGTTTTATTATTCCCATTTTTGTCATTTTTCTAACTCCTTTTTTAATTTTTGTTTCATCCCAAACGGTATGTTCCTTGGAGGATTTATGACGGGTTTTATGTCCGGAGTTATTGTTATATGATGTGTGACTGGTAATTTTCCGATGTCACCATAGCAATCTTTATATTTTTCTTTTAATGCTTCTATGTCCGTCTTGTTTATTTCATAAGTTCTTTTTATCAGTCCTAGTTCTTCCGCTGTTTCTGCGCCGATTACTGCGTTTGCATTTGTGTTTGCCACAATGAAATGCGAACTTACTTTTATATTTTTATTTTGTAATTGTATAACACAGCTCCCTATCGTGGGAATTTGCGTACAGTTGTAGGCGGTTAATTTTATAGACGTTTTATTTAATTTTGGCTTTGGTTCAATAGTTCTATATATTTTTGCTGGTAATACATTTACTTCAGCACCTGTATCGATTTTGAAGTTGATGAGTGTTTCGTTGCCTCGAATCTTTGCTTTCCATTTGTCAGTTTGTAGTGCGTCTACATTTTTTTTCAATATGGCGTCCATGTTAAACTGATTTTGCTCCACGTGGTCTGAATTGTGTGAGTGTCCGACATTATATAGTTTCTTCTTTTTCGTTCGACATATTCGAGCGAAGTGTCCTTTTTTGCCGCAATTTGTGCAGTTTTTATTGTATGCTGGACAGTTTCCTTTCTGATGTGACCCAGAGCAGTAGGTGCATGTCTCAATCCATTGTTGTGTTTTCGCGGGCTTTTTGTCTTCACGTTTGAACATGACTTTGGACGACAGCCTGTTTTTCTTTGGATTGCGAATTGTTGAGATATTTTCTGTTTCGCATGTAGCCATTATCTTGGCTCGTCTCTTCGTTTCTTCAGCACTCAGGCCTGCTTGTATCGCCTTTTGTAAATCCAGTGAAGGTTCTCTGAGCATTCTTTCTCTCAACATGTTGTCATTAACGCCACAAATTAGAATGTCTTTTATTAGTCTTTCAGTGAGGTCACCGAATTCACATTTGTCTGCCTTTTGCCGTAGTTCTGTGACGTACTCATCAAATCTCTGTGTTTCTTTCTGTTTGCACGTGAGAAATTGATATGTGAGAAACGTCAGGTTTTTTCTTGGTTGGCAGTGCGCGTCAAATTTTTCTATAACTTTTTTCAAGTTTAGCTTCTCTTCGTCATTTTCAAAGTTAAACGTATAATATATTTTCCTTCCCTCGGTTCCTATACAGGTCAGCAATATTGAAGTTTTCACCTTATCCGGTTTCTTGTCCGACTCTGTAGCTTGCAGGAACAATTGAAATTGGTTTTTCCAAGTTTCCCATTCCTGTCCGAGATTATCCGAAGAGAAATTTAATTCTTTTGGATGTGGTAAAAATTCCATTTTTCTTTTTTTTTTTTCTTTTTTTTTTGTTGAAAATATTGATATGCGGCTGTGAGTGTTGACGGTTCGATGTTTTATTCTGACACCATTTTATATTATGCGTTGATACAGGTGAGTGTTAAATAAAGCCATGTTAGTAACTTGTTATTGAAGCATTCATTAACAAAGGCGAGACACACGTGTGAACGTAACGAGCAATTTATTTACACTGAATACATAGCAGTTTACCACTAATACAAGTAGTGGGAGGTTGCAGTCAAGAGTGACGGTGGGAGTCACTAAGTCAACGGGAGATAACTCGTGTTTACGTAACAGGCACACAATTTTGATACGAGTTCATCCATCCGCTCCTGAAATCTGACTGTCTCATCTTTCCCGGATCGTTTTTTTTAGGTGACGAGATATAGGTGATCTTGTATCCAGAAAGGAAATTGTTGCCTTCGTTTATATGGCAAACTTTGTCGGATAGGATTTTCTTCTTTTGTTTTTTGTGTGCGGAGATACATCTTATTTCGATTTCTGCTTGGTCGGCAGCAAATCTTAGAAACGTCTCTACTCCACCGCTGCCGCGAACCAACTCCTCGTGTTTCTTCTTGTCGGCTTTCTCCCGCTCTCCTGCTTCTTGGCCTTTTCGCCAGGATCAAAGTGTAGTATCTGTTCCGATGGATACTACATCATATACACCGGTATCGTCTTGGCCTTCTGTGCTTGATTTCCGTCGGTCTATTGGTTTGTCCTGTGCAGTTCTAGGAGGTCCACCTCCAGGTGCTGCTTTCTCACCCTTTGAGAGGGGGTTAGTTTATTGCTAATCACCTGAGGCGCCCCTACTGGGAAATGCCGACGGGGCTGCCTAGGCATTTTTTGACGGGCACAGGTGCTCTTGCTCTAGGGTGCTGACTTTTCAAATCCCACTTTCCGACCTTTTGTCACATTTTACTTTGTGGGAGGTAGATAAATACCAGCAACAGGCTTTTCTCCAATTTAATTGGTTGCCCTTCATCCGCCCCCCGCAAACTGCGTGGGCTGACTTTACGGCTCTTGGCCTCTCGCTGTCTAGACTACATCCGGTTCTAATTTTTAATGTGCGTTTTTTTTTTGTGAATTGCACCATAGTTTTTTTTTTGTAGGAGAACATGTGCCAACAAGTCCCCTATTCTTCATTTCATGCTTTATGGGGCAAAATATGTGGATATAACAGTTTCTATTTTTCTGCTTATTCCGTTTGTTGATAAAATATTAAAGATGTCAATCCTATGAACTGTAAAATATTAGAGGATGTCAATCCTATAAATTATAAAATATTAGAAGATGTCAATCCTATAAACTATAAAATAATAGAGGATGTCAATCCTATATAAACTATAAAACATAAGAGGATGTCAATCCTATAAATTTGTTTTTTAAATTAATCGCAAATTATTAGTTTGCAAAATATGTCTTGTTTAATTTACGACTTTTTTTCAGACTTAAGGATTAATGTTAAGGTTAAAGAAGTTCGTTTATCTTGGGGGGGGGATAACACTAAATAAAATATACTAATCTCCCAAATTGATGTTTTGTTGTTTCTTGATTATAACACGTTTGTTAAAAAAAAGAAATACACACGATTATTCTTGCGAATAATCTTTTTAGTTATATCATATCTCTGAATTATTTATTTACTCTAAGTGAAACTAAAACATTTTAAAAAATCGGCCAAAAGCGAACTGGCCAAAAATATATTTGTGGATTTTATTTTTTTGCATTAACACTGGTCGAAATATCCAACTTTAGATTTGGCCGCCATGACACAGTGGAAAATTTCGATTTAACCAGGTTTTTATAATCTTTTAGTCGGTAATTATTACTATTACCGACGTAAATTATTAAAAAACAGCAATTTATTTTGCTTTACCTATTCATTTGTGACCTATTTGTGTTTAAAAATTATCATATTGAAAAGTAGTTTAAAGCAATTAAATTTGTCGTCAATAGAGACTGTGCGAAAAATATCCGGTTATGTACCTACTTCCTGTAATTGCTGAATGCAGATTATTTTACTCAGTCACATTGTTATGGCAAATTAAATTGTAAGCACGACCAGCCATTTTTTTTTTAAAAATGAGATTAAACGATTGTGTGTGTGTCGCCTTTTGTAAGTGTGCGTATGCGTATGCCAGTGTTAGATAAGGGTTATAATTCCCCTTGACTGCAACCTCCGACCAACGTTGGGATAAAATATCCCTGGGAGAAAGTTCAATTCTCGCACGTGAGAATGCAATAACAATTAGGTAGATAAGTGCAAAATAGAAACAGAGCAACAGCTTTTGTGAGAAGGAACACAACAACAATCGTATATAAGTTTAAACAGTTTTACTTGTGAGAAAACATGAGGGCAAATATATACAACAAATGGTGAGTTCAAAGTTCAGAAAGGAGGAAGTGAATTTAGGTTTGCGAAAACGTGCTTCGCGAACTTATCTTGTGGGAGTTCTGGTAACAGGTTGCACGTGCGCCCGCCTCCAATTCTGGCTCTTGTCGAGATGTAGTCACTTCAGTCCAAGATGGTTGGTAACAGGAAGGAGAGGGGGCTCTCTGCGAATGCCGTCATGGGCTTTGTCTCAGAAGGATCCAGCCGCGGTCCTACCAAGTGTTGAATTATCAATTTTGTCAGACTTTTAAAATCTATTTTAAGGGTTATCTCCCTTGTTCCATTATTATATGGGGGATGAGATTTCCCTTGGAGTTATCTGCCCTTCTACTTTCTTTTTGTATGTTGTTGTTCTGTCATAGAAAAATAAAGGCACGACACGCGTGGAAACCTACAAAATGTGTTTGTCTTGTTAACTGAATTGTCCTGCCATGAAGAATGTCTGAATGTTGCTGAGATCAAAAGGTATGTCTCACATTCGTGTGAACTTGGCTTTATATCGATAATAATTCTAAACAAAAACAAAATACAAGAACACAGAAAAGATCTGGTAGGAAAGTCGCATTCCCACAAAACTTTAAAACCTACATTTATTATTAAATACATGAAAACAGTTTTCTAAACTCCCCTTTTCTCAATCTAGGGGGAGTACTTGTAGCATTGAATCTTTTCTCAAACACAATTACACACACATACCACTAGTCACGCCAACCTCAATTAATCTGCCCTTATCATGACGCCAGAGATGCACTGTCTGTCTATCTCTCTCCCAATTCAGGCTGGCGGCTGTTATCACTATGTGCTCACACACACAAGGACACTATCCAGGCATGTAAAAACTTTTCTCCACTCACATGCATACATACACAATACTCAGACTGTCTACTATAGATACCCAATAGACACTTTGTCTCGACGTATGCACACACATATGTGTGTACACAGACAGACACACGCACACGAATGCATCATTCCACCTACACTCACTTTGTATATGTTGTAATACAAATCTGCATACAATAAATATTTTATTGAATCATATTTTCTTCGACTTTGTTACTTTGCTCGTATATGTGCATGTTTGCATATGAACATATATATATATATATATATATATATATATATATATACGGGATACCCGGCGCTGTGCTAGCGTCGACCTGGAATCACGCCAAGACAATTTGTTGTCATGTGATGATTTGCTGTTATCTAGAACCAGAAATGAATAATAGCAGTTAGAAATGTACAAGAGTGAATGGAATGATAGTCAGACATTTATAACGACAGCTAATAGAACGAAAAACGGGTGAAAAAACAAACAAATAGGAACCAAATAAATGTTACCAAAGGCAAGATAAGTTACTCTTCTACTAACCTGGATAAGTTTATTTATGTTTTAACTTACTTTAAAGCGTTTTTTTAGTTCGATTTAAAACTAGTGTGTCGACGCCAGTTTAAAATTGAAAACACAAAATCGCCATATTTGATCACGTGACGTCGAGAGGCTTATTTTAAATCGAATTAAAAATGTCTCTTCTGAATAATGATATGTAAACCGTCTTTACTGTAATCGGAACTTTTTTATTACAAGTATTTCTGACTCTCCAGAACGGTTCACGCTGACTTCCGGGGTATCCTGCAGTAAATTTCAAGTATGGATGACCATAAATGATAAAAGAAACTTTTTTAACGGAAAATTTAGAATTGTATTTTTTGTATAATAAAATAAGTTGTTCGCAAAATACATTCTCAAATATATGTTTGTTTATATTTTTATGAAAATATAACAAATATTTAATAAAAAAATCTGTCTTTTTATTAGTATAAATAAAGTTATGATCATAAATGATAAATTAAGCATTTTAACGGAAAATTTAGAATTGTATTTTTATTATAATAATATAAGTTGTTTTTTATGAAAATATAACAAACATTTAATAAATCTTTTCTCATTAATCAATTATGTTGAAATGCCTTGTTTGTTTTTCGTATGAAAATATCACAAATCCTTCGGTTAAAAAAAAGAAGTTTCTTTTATCATTTATGATCATCCGTACTTGAAATTTACTGCAGGATAATCCGGAAGTCAGCGCGGTTGCGAAACCTTCTGGAGAGCCGTATCTCTGATATAATTGAAAATGTAAGAAGGGTTTTTTTTTTGTTTTCATATACTAAAATGAATTCGTCATTTTTAAATACATAAATTTTATGATGTGTAATAATAAAAAAAAGAAATTAAATTTTTTTTAAATGCAAATATCATGTGTTTATAAAAAATTTAAAACAAAAACCAATTTGTGAAAAGAATTAAAAAAATACAAATATTAGGTTTATTATTTGTTTATTCAGAAATGTAAAAAAATATATATGTTTTATGTAAATATAATGTGTTTATTAAGAATTGAACTATTTTGAATCAGCTCAAATCCGCTACGCAGAAACCGGAAGCCATAATAAAGGATGCATTTTAAAAAACTACCGTGTCTGTAATCTTCAATTTTTCCCCAATAAAATATTGCGACAAATAAAATAATAATATTTTTATTTGTAATATTCACCAAAGAGATTGACCTTGTTTTGAAATGGTTCATTTAAATTTCTTCCTTTTTAATTTTCTGCGAACCTAT
Organism: Sepiola atlantica; assembly: GCA_963556195.1. Classification (NCBI taxonomy): domain Eukaryota; kingdom Metazoa; phylum Mollusca; class Cephalopoda; order Sepiida; family Sepiolidae; genus Sepiola; species Sepiola atlantica. The sequence goes on along the minus strand of CAUVYP010000800.1, from coordinate 414,969 downwards.
TTTTCCGGTTGCCATCTTAAATACTGACTTCCACCCGTTAATCACGTCACGTTTTAATTAACACATCTTATATGCGTTTCTTTCTTGAAAGAAGTTTGGCAAACAAACAGTAAGTATTACTTGAATTTAATTGATTTTGGTGGTTCTTTTTTACTACAGGGGCGCGACCGAACCATTATGAATTGATATGAAATTGAGCCAATGTTCCAATTTTGCATGTAAACAAAGAACAGTCATTTTATAGAATCGTCTCAAATCGAGTATTTTTATGTTTGTTTTTCGAGTGCCATGAGAACGAGTTTGGCACTGAATACTAAATACTCATTCTGAGCAAAGTAGCCTTCTTTGTTAATTTACTTGTTTAGGTTAAACAAAGATGGCTACTTTGCCCAGAATCGGGATACACGACACGTATAACTTGTATTAAAAACACAGCATATTGCTGTGTTTTTTTTTTAACGCAAATAAGTAGGGAAAGAAAAATAAATTGTTTTTTTACTAATTTCACAGCTTTATTTCTTTAAAAATAATTTATGTCTGTAATAATTATTACTCTCTAAAACTGGTTTGAGCACAGGAAGAAATTCAGACATTACACGACTTTAATAAAAATATCTTTATTTATGAAATGATTCATTAGTAAGACTAAAACCAATTTTACAGCAAAATTTTTCATTTTCATTATTGTGCTTGATAAAACGACAACATGTTTTTTCTTTGCTTCTATTAGTCATTAAATTTTTTTCTTCAAACAATTATTTTCTGTGTGTAAGAAAACTTATTTTAGTTCATTAAAGATTAATTCAATTTGGCAATTTTATACCAGATTACGATGATGTATGGGATATAACTCTATTTGACTGTACAACGCCCCTGAAGTACAGTGGTCTACGAGTGATCTCTTATCTCATGTTTTGAAACACGACGATAATAGTAACATCCATCCGATTGCGCACGTCAAGTCATTTGGCGTGTTCACACTCATCGCCAGATAAGCAACAACAGCAACCTTCCGGCAGTCCGAAGAGCAACACTGATAGTTATCACCACCACTGCTATGGACGGCATCAGTGGAATGGAAAGCGACACCTTTGATAATATCATGATGTCATCAATTGTGGTTCTGGCTTAGAAGCTTTCAGCAGTTATCACACATTGCTCTAATCTCGTGGTTCCTCTCATACTGGACGCAATTGGGTGGCGGCAGAAAGCCTCGGTGGACGTAAAGGTGCAATGGTTATGTTCGCTTGTATTTTGCTATGTTTTTAAATTTTCATGTTGCAAACAAACAACAATTGGCCACTATATTGACAATGATCGCTGAATGAAAATGATCCTTCAACCGATTTACCTATGGAAACCTTGTTTAAACTTTTACTTACTCTAAATGATTGGTTTTGCAACGGCAGTGTGTACAAAGAGCAGCACCATAATGAACGCCAGGTGTTGACTTGCAATTGACTGCGAATTTCTCGTTCACATGTTTCTGTCTACCTTACTAACAGGTCATCGTGTCTGATATGCTAACAAAGCTATTCACAATTTCACCCGTTCTAATACGTAATGTTAACTTAAACTTGCATGGCTTAAGTTTTTTGACAAGTGTATGACTACATGGCACATTCTTGTAAACAACTGATTTTCTTGACATGCGCTTGTTTGCCGGTGGTAGAGGAGGGAAACCTGCATCTCAGCACATGACAGAAAACTTTAGCATGTGGCAGATCAGACGATGACCAATCTTCTTTTCATAGTTGCATCGAGTTTAGGCGAACAAGTCTGATTCAAGCATGGACTATCAGCACAACCGTTGATCACTGATAAGCGCGTTTTACCTGACAGTTAATTGACCTATCCTGTCAGTTTGTCGATTTTTGTGGGAGGAGTGTCTGCCTGATGCTGGTGTCCATTGCTGTAATAAAGTGCATAGCTGACCACAGACCTGCCGACCATGCACAGCCTAGTGACTGACTAACAGCAGTACAGGGCCTGACGCTTACAAACACTGAGCCAACATTGTGTCCTTGCTTATATGTTTTACGAAGCATTTGGTGCACCAATCCATGAAAAAAGATAAATCACGAGAACCTCTCTTTTCAGTAGGCTATTTTCTTCTTTTTCCTGGATGCGAGCCACCTCGTGCATGTCTCCATGGCAAGAGGCGTTGGTTTATGTTTTCCTGCTGCTGTCTTGAGCTGATGTCCATTGGTGTAGAGAAATGCATCGTCGATTACAGACTGGATACAGTTTCAACCGACTGTGTTATCAGCAGGGTTGAGGGGGCTCTGGCTGGCGCCTGTGTATCCCTACTTTTTGGCTTGCTAATTGAGCAGCCCAGCCCTTAATCTTGTGGCTGTGTGTATGGTGAAGTTTGTTTCCAAGATCAAACTTGCTGGCTATGCATCGCCTTGGCACCTTCCACATATCTGGCAGGGTGCGGGCAAATGTGAGAGTGGTCCTGCAGACACTATTTATTCACTTATCACCTAAATCCAATCATAGACACACGTCCGTTTGTCTAAACCGCCATCTTTGTCTTTCCAGTCAATAAAAATCAACAACAACAAGAGAGATCATTCAAAGAACTTATCACAAATGAACAAAACTCTTATATCCTAATACAATGGGAGATAACTCAACATGGCTGGTGTCCTCTTGTGAAATCGTCTACAGTTCCCTAAAAATAAAACAAATATAAAACAACAAAAGTAAAACAAGTCTAAAATTGTAACAATTCACCCAGAATTTCAGAAGAGGCTCCCATCTTTGTAAGACAATCTGTTAGCTGTTCTCGGCACTGATCTATTCAGTTTGAATTTCATTCTTCTGGCCACATCAACTCTCAAACGCCGGTCACTCACAAGATTTTATAACTTTAAAGTCACTACTAGAGACGCATTGTCCGTTTTACAAAGAACTTCTGACAATTTCTGTAGTCTGAATGTCTTCTGAAGCATAGTGGCTATCAATATATCAGCATCAGCTGCTTCACATAGCGCCATAGTCTCTGAAGCTAATGGACTTTTTGTTAATGAAGTTTTTTTGACCAGTATATAGGAGCCATTCTGTTCATTTTGCAACAAACAAAGATGATAAAACCACCTTGTGAAGATCCATCCTCCAAACTAGCATATATGGTATCTAGATAGTAAACACTATTCCGATCCGAATGTTTCCAAAGCTGGGGAAAAAGATACAAAACATGTCCTTGATTTTAACTTTATTATTAATTTGTCTTGTCTAGTCTGGATAGATGCCAACATAAGCAAACTTGCCAATCTCTTTAGCTCTGTGTTCTCCTCTTGACATTATCAATTATTTTTCTTTAATGATCTTCCTTTCTTTATGTCTATTGAGAATATTGATTTTGATCTATCATGATACCATTTTTTGTTTGCTTAACATTCAATCCCTACAATTTAAATGTTCCATGTTCATGCTTTCCAATTTTAAATATCTTTTTAAATTTTCTGATCACTTACTTTTGAAATAGAACATTTCTAAAAATATAAAATCATCTACGTGTATTCTTAGAATGTCTATGAAGTCAGCAATAGCAGCATGCCGAAGAAACTGCATTGTCGTGTGCACTGACCATTCCTTTCAAGCAAGTTAACTCATGAGGAACTCGTTTGTATTATGAACGATGAGCTTAATTTAAACCATGAATGCATCTTTCTAGCTTCCACATCTGTGATTCTGGACACACGTCATATGATGGTCGAAGAAATACCTCTCTCCCCAGAATATTACCTTGCAGAAATGCTGAGGTTAAATCAAGAGTCTCTACCTGCTACATCATAACCGAGGCTGTAAACAATACGATATTCATAGCCTCACAGCTGTACGTTGGGTTTTTAAGTTATGGGAATCTTCGTTCATAACCACATGCAACAAAATAAGACTTCACAGTCTTTTTGTGATTCTCAAATGTTTCTGCTATCACCCATCTTGTTGATATACATTTTTGCCCCATGTTAGACACACATTCATATACTTCATGAACTTTCATATTTTCCAATTGTTTTTTCTTCGCATCAATCACATCTTTCCTTTGTTCTTGTTCAGAAGTAAGCAAAACTGCAAGTTCCTGATGACTTACTCCTTCTGTTACTTGAGGAAGTTCTCCATTTGAATTTATATTCTACAACTTCATTTCTTATTTAGTTTCATACTGTAATATTTCACTTCCTTTTCTATTGCTATAAAAATTGTTATTAGTTTGTCCTTCATCTTCCTCCTCCAAAACTTCATTCATTTTATTTGAAGAAGTGGTATTTTCTTCATTCTTTAGGCTTCTGTAATTCCATGTCTACCTTCATCAAGTGACATTGATGCATTCTGAAAAAATGTACCTACATGTCAGATCACAACACATTGACCTTCTTTTCTGAACACTTTAGTTGAAACACGCCATTCTTTGTAGTTTTGTCTTTTATAGTAGACGGTCACCTGTCACAAATCCTTCATCTGCATAAGCCCTTACATGGTATCTGAATTCTTTCGCTTGATTCGGCTTTTATGAAACTTTTCCTTGTTGCATGTACGGCATTTAAATTTATTCTAACCATATCACTGATTGTGCTAGCTCGCAATGCAGGTATCCAATTATTCAAAACTTAAATGGGTTTAATATTTGATCCAAGTACAAGCTCATTTAGAATGATTCTTAAGTGTATTTTTGGCGTTCACAGTCCAAGCTAAACCTATTTCTGGCTCACATTTTTCATCCTCTAATGTTTTTCCATTGCTCCAGCAATTATTAGATTGTGATGTTCCACAGAACAATTTCATCCAGCTCATGAGTTAAAATAATAAAACAAATAGTGATAGCAAAGATTTGGCTGATTTAGTACACACGTTACAAAACATTAGTCAAACTGTGTTGCTAACAAAATGTGCTTAGTACAAATGTTATTATCAATAAAGTATTTATGTATTGTAATATTACCTGAAAGAATGTTTTTATTTCTTTTGTAAACTATGAAAAGTATGTACATTTTATTACAACATTTTATTACAGTTTGGATTTCATTAACACAGGATTCTTGAATTGTTACTTCAATACTATTTGAAAATATTCATTTATTTTATGAATGGATCAATATAGCAACAGATCTTTTCATATTTTGAAATTCATGTATAACGAATTTGGGGACATTTTAATGTGATTTTCCATAATCACTTCAATTTTGTCTCTTGGACTACAAAGCTGAAACATATTTTTTACTTGACCGTTTAAAAAATAACGGTCTGCGTTTGATGAATCCTGTGAAAATAATTATTTTTAGAAGAACATGTATAAAAATTATATTTAAAAAAAAATGTATCCTTATCTGTTTATTTTTTGCAGAAACTCCAGCAATCAAAACAAATAACAAATGCACAGTTGGATTTGAATGGATCTTCATTAATTTGATGATTTGAATTATGGAAATGGCTTAAGAAAACATATTTTTAAATTACTTGATGTAAATTGCCTGAAGGTAAAACACTAAAAGGAGAGAAATATCATTTTTAACTATGAATCTTTCTCTCATAGCGAAACGACCTCGTAAGAAAAGATGACAGATCTAATGTTGGTGTGTCTACTATCAAGCAAAACGAACTCGTAAAATAATTGCAGTAAAGAATCTGAGTTTGAAAATGTTTTTGTGATATAAAATCAAATCTTTTGCTTGCTTATATATATATATTTATATATATATATATATATATATATATATATGATAGTTGTCAATGCGGTAGATGAGCATGACACTCACTGGTAAAATTCACGTTTTTGTAAAAGAGTTGTGAACATGTCATATTAATATATTAATTTAAGGTAAGATATAAGAAAAGAATCAGATATGCAAAGCAATTCATCCATTGTTATAATGATGCATTATTCTTATATTTGTAAGTAACATACAATAAAAAGCACAATATAGAAGAAATACAGAGAAACAAAGTGTAGTAAAAAAAATCTCAAATATTTTTATTTCAAAAATGATATTTAACTCTTATACTGGAGAGAAGCCATATTCGTGTGAAGTATGTGGCTCTTCTTTTTCATTTAAATCCAGTATGGTTATTCATATGCGAACACATACTGGTAATAAACCATATTCTTGTGAAATATGCGGATCTTCTTTTTCAAGTAAATGTAATATGTTGCAGCATGTACGAACACATACTGGAGAGAAACCATATTCTTGTCAAATATGTGGCTTTTCTTTTTCAAGGAAACACGGTCTTCTTCACCATATGCGAACACATACTGGAGAGAAACCATATTCTTGTGAAATATGCGGCTTTTCATTTTCCAGAAAAAACGATCTTCTAAACCATATGCGAACACATACTGGAGAGAAACCTTATTCTTGTGAAATATGCACCTCTTCTTTTTCATTAAAATTTAGTATGCTGCGACATATGCGAACACATACAGGAGAGAAACCATATTCTTGTGAAGTATGCGGCTTTTCTTGTTCAGGACAATCCAATATGTTGAAACATATGCGAACACATACTGGAGAGAAACCATATCCTTGTGAAATATGCAGCTTTTCTTTTACACAGAAATCATCTATGTTGACCCATATGCGAACACATACTGGAGAAAAACCATATTCTTGTGAAATATGCGGTTTTTCTTTTTCAAGGAATAACGATTTTCTAAACCATATGCGAACACACACTGGAGAGAAACCTTATTCTTGTGAAATATGCAGCTCTTCTTTTTCAAGAAAATCCGGTATGTTAAAACATATGCGAACACATACTGGAGAGAAACCATATTCTTGTGAAATATGCAGCTCTTCTTTTTCAAGTAAATACAGTATGTTGAAACATATGCGAACACATACTGGAGAGAAACCTTATTCTTGTAAAATATGCAGCTCTTCTTTTTCAGTAAAATTTAGTATGCTGCAACATATGCGAACACATACAGGAGAGAAACCATATTCTTGTAAAATATGCAGCGTTTCATTTTCATTTAATTCTAGTATGCTACGCCATATGCGGACACATACTGGAGAAAAACCATATTCTTGCGAAATATGCGGCTTTTCTTTTACCCGAAAATCATCTATGTTGGCCCATATGCGAACACATACTGGGGAGAAACCATATTCTTGTGAAATATGCAGTTTTTCTTTTACCCAAAAATCATCTATGTTGGCCCATATGCGAACACATACTGGAGAGAAACCATATTCTTGTCAAGTATGCAGCTCTGTTTTTTCAAGGAAACAGGCCATGTTGCGACACATGCGAACACATACAGATTAAAGACCATATTCTTGTATAGTATGTGCTTCTTTTTTAGACAGAAACCGGTGTTTAAACTACCTACTAGATATCATCATATTTTCGAATGTTTTAGGTCTTTCTTTTACAAGGGTTTTTCAGGACAATCTGACAGGATGCTTCACTCTATAAGAAAATCCTAACCTATCATTCAGAATATCATGGTACTCACAGCACAATAAAGATTTCCTCAACAAAACTATACACTTTTTTCCCATACAACGAATATTGTACCTTCTCCCAGTTATGTTACCTCAAGTAACAGTACTTAACTGAATACTTCACCACACTATATTAATTCTTGTCCTGGAATCCAGTAAGATCGAGAAACCCCCAAAAACATATACTCTAATATAGTTAACTGGTAAATTGAGAGAGAACAGTTAATATGCTTAACTTCTTTACTAACTAAAAGTTTGACAGAGAACTTGAATAGAATATTCGAATGACGTTTGAGAAATAAAGGAGAACTTAAATAGAATATTCGAATATCGATGTATCTCATATAGATATTAATTGTCAGCCCCAGGAAGAATAACCTTGATTACTGAGAACTTCTACTGAAGTAAAATAAAACAAAAAAGAAAAGTAAATTACAGAGAATATTTATGCTTTTAGAAAAATTTGCAAAACACAGCTCACAAACACAAAGTATGACTGCTGTGCATTTTCCTAACACGTTTATAGCTGTGTTATTGTAAGCTTATAATCGAGTTGTGAATTTTTACAGTTGTTGTTTTGTGAATGTTTTTATTTTCTCTGAATGGCAGTACGGTCACATCTGCTCCAGTATAAATTTTGAATTTTCGTTTCTGTAGGATGGATTCTTTTTGTATTCTGACATATTGTATATTTATAAATATTGAGTATGAACGGAAATAGTGAGTACTTAGTATGACAGATCAAGAAATGTGAGAGATTGAAAGAGACGTCTTAACAAAAGCCAATAATTTATTATGCTGAGTTCGCAAAAATACCTTTTTTTCACACAACATATTTTTTCCTTTACACTGCACTATTGTTTTGTTCTCTTTCTTGTCAAGGCTTTTAATGCAGATGAACAAGACGCCTCAATCTGATTACTCTGAAGTGAAGATGATAAGGACTCTGTCTTCTACAGCGGGTATCAAACCTTCAGCATTTGAAATCTGGAATCGATTTTCGCATTAGAGATGTGTGGTAGGTGTTATATCCCAGACCCTGCTCACAGCAAATACTATCTTCGCCTGAAGATAGTTGAAGACAGACCTCAAACAGCTCTAAAAACTCTTAATTTCCTTTTCCTCTCTCGGACACTGTCCAAGTTTCTTTTTTTGGGGTTGTTCGTTTTAAACCTATACCAAACAGTATAGGTAACTTTTGTGAATAAACCCTTTTCGTTGTTGTTACAAAGATGTTTTGTTAATTCCTTTCGTGTCTGAAACTTAAGGGACGGACAACGTCCCCCCTCTTTACATATGCACACACATATGTACGTACACAGACAGACATACGAACACACACGTGCATGCATCATTCCACCTACACTCACTTTGTATATGTTGTAATGAACGCTATTTCATAGTCGGTTCTGCATACAATAAATGTTTTATTGAATTATATTTTTTTCGACTTTGTTACTTTGCTTGTATATGTGCATGCTTGTATATGAATAAATATATATATATACGGGATATCCGGTGTTGTACTAGCTTCGACCGGGAATCACGTTAAGACAATTTGTTGTCATGCAATGATTTCCTGTTATCTAGAGGCGAACCAGAAATGAATAATAGCAGTTAGAAATGTACAAGTGTTAATGGAATGATAGTCAGGCATTTATAACGACAGCTAACAGAACGAAAAACAAATGAATGTTACCAAAAGCAAGAAAAGTTACTTTTCTACTAACCTGGATAAGTTTATTTCTGTTTTAACTTATTTTAAAGCGTTTTTTTAGTTCAATTTAAAACTAGTGTGTCGACGCCGGTTTAAAATTGAAAACACAAAATCGCCATATTTGATCACGTGACGTCAAGAGACTAATTTTAAATCGAACTAAAAATGTCTCTTCTGAATAATGATATGTAAACCATCTTTACTGTAACCGGCACTTTTTGATTACAAGTATTTCGGTTAATTCCAAGATTTTTATGTTCTTGTGACTTCCTGTTTAATCGTGCGCGTCATCTGCCGTACGGATGACCAGAAATAAAAAATAAAATGTTCTTGTTAGCATTTCTGAATAACAAAAATTAATATTTACACTTTCAATTTCATAAAACTTTTTTTAATTTCGACTTCTGATTTCTTTTTTAATTACAAATTATTGATCACCTTCCCATAAGATAACGTTAAAATTAAAGTAATGGAGAAGTTAGTTTCAGATATAATTCCAGATGCAGTTTTATGCTGTATGAATATAAATGTGCATGAGGTTATGCTGCAAATGTTGCATTACCCGTTCTTGCGGGGTACCCGGTAAGATCCAACAAGAATGACAAAGAACAGAACGTATATGGAAAAACTTTGCACACACATATTAAAAAAAAATCTTTTGACATACTTTTGTCTCATTAAAGGCTTTTTCTTGCTGAGGTCACAGATTTGGTTTCCGCTAGAAACTCGTTCATATATACATCCGATTGGAAAGCAATTTCCTCTGCATTGTCTATCCGAGTGTGAACTTAAGCAATTGTTTCACACGCACTTCCAATTGTCTGTTTGATGAAATACAAGTCAGGGGATTCGTTCACTGTACCAACTTGCTTATCAGTCACATTTTTAGTCAGCAGACACGAAAGCCTAACAGCAAGGCGGGCTTGGGTACCATAGCCAATAAAGCTTCATCGGTGCCATACACATTGGTAAATTCCCATTCTTCCTGTACTTCGATACTCCGATCACTAAGCACTCCGGCTCTTTGCATTTCTGAAACCGCCGCCTTTCAAGTCTCACTTGCTCTGTGGAACCTTCTTCTTTTTAACAGTTATCAAGTCGTTTTCTTTCTTCTCGACGCCCCACCCACAATGGACTCGTCCACGATTCATGTTTGCCACTCTTCATTATCTTACACAAACAATAGACACTAGTAATTCAATTAAATGGTTAACGTTATTAAGAGAGAAAAAAAGAACTTTCGGTTGATAATTTGTTTGTTATTAAGAAAAACAAATTTCTTAATAACGTTAACCAATTGCGGTTGATAATTTGTTTGTTAAAATTAATTCAATAAAATTCAATTTTTTCAATGTCAAAAAAATAATTTACGTTTGATAATTTCTTTTTTTAAATTTATTCAATAAAATGTTTTATTATTATAGCATATGTTTCTATTTATTTCAAACACTTAAATTAATAATAAAATGTTTTTTCAATGTAAATATTATTTGTTTATTACTATATTAAGCTAAAAAAAATTAAACAAATGTATTATTATTATTATTATTATTATTATTATCATTATTAAACTATAATTCGAAGGAACGGTTTCATCAATATACTAAAATTCGCATAAAGAAATGCTGACAAAAAGGTTTTATTTTTTATTTCTGGTCATCCGTACGTCAGATGACGTGCGCGATTAAACAGGAAGTCACAAAGATATAAAAATCTTGGATTTAACCAGTATTTTTTGTATAATAGAAAATTTAAAAAGTTTTTTATTTTGTTTGCAAATACTAAAATGAATTCGCCATTTTGAATACGTAAATTTTATGATGTGTAATAATAAAAAGAAATTTTTAAAAATTGTCATGCAACTATCATGTGTTTATAAAAAAATTAAAACAAAACCAATTAGTGAAAACAATAAAAAAAAATATCAATATTAGGTTTATTTTTTGTTTATTTCAAAAGGGGGATCACCGTAACTTTTGTGAACTTCCTAAAAGCAATTTTTATTTTATCTTTTTTGTCTTCAGAAAATGTGTTTAGTTTAGCCAATTTCGGGCATAACGACAGCTAACAGAACGAAAAAGGGGTGAAAAAAGGCAACAACGCGTTTTTTAATTCGATTTAAAACTGGTGTCAAACCAAAAACCATGATTAAACATTTGAAGATATAAAGAACTTGAAGCATAAAAACTTTCACTATAATGACCAGATTCGGCATTAAATAACCCAAAAAGGGTTGATATGCCGTAAAACAAAACTACCAAACCAAAACTACCAAAACTGGTGTCTCGACGTCACGTGATCAAATGGAGCGCTTTTTTAAGGAAAGTCACAAAAGTTACGATTATCCCCCTTTGAAAACTTTCAAAATGGCTGTCATATTTACACTTCTCTTCATACATCGCTAAAATTTAATTTTCTTTCATAAAAAAAACTACTTGATTAATTTACGTGGTTTTTGGTATAGGATACATACAGCCCGTGACAGGTGTTGCATGAGGGACTGAATAAGAGTTTCACCTCTGGGTCAAGATGTATTTTTTCTTCTGGCCATCCTTCCAGAATTACTTGCTGCAACTGCTGCAAGCTTCTGTCTTCCTTCGTGGCTGAGCGCAGTTCAAGCAGCCTTCTCTCTCTGTTACAGGAATATATTCTGCTTCCTTGACATCATCTTCATCGTCCATATCTTCACTGCCCAATCCATAGATGTATGCTCTTGATAGCGTGTCTGCAAGGAACATTTTCTTACCTGGATGGTACAGAACTGTAGCATCGTAAGCCTGTAGTCGCATCAGCATGTTTTGAAGTCGTTTCGGGCATTTCACCAATTCTTTTTTCATAATCGCTTCCAGTGGCTTATGATCGGTTAGTACTGTTATCTGTCGACCAAACGTATATTGATGAAACCGTTCACATGCGTAGACTACTGCTAGTAGTTCCTTTTCAATCTGTGCATACCGAGTTTCTGTGTCGGTCAGTGCACGGCTGATATAGGCTAGGGGTTGACCTTCTTGTAGTAGTGCAGCCCCCATGCCCTTCTCACTTGCATCGCATTGGATGACCAAAGATTTGTTGGAGTCATAGTACCTCAACACTGGTGCCTCACTCACTACCTCTGTAATTTTCCCAAAAGCCTCTTCATGGCACATCTGCCTTCACCAAATTTCGAATTGGGGCCATCACATCAGATATGTGTGGTAGAAATTTTGCCAGGTAATTCACGAATCCAACCACTCATTGCACTCCTTGAATGAATCCAGCAGCTCGTACTCGGACAGAATTATCAATGACTTCAGAGATGTGTTCAGGGAAGAATTGGGTCAATTACCAGGAGAGGTACATTTGCAGGTGGATCCAGGAGTAACACCAAATGTTGCAGCAACACGGAGAATACCAGTGGCACTTAAAGACAGGCTAAAATTCGAGTTGGAAAAAATGGTTAAGAAGAATGTTATTGAACCAGTGAGCGATCCAACACCATGGGTAAGGGCGTTAGCACTGGTAACTAAGAAAAAATACATCTTGACCCAGAGGTGAAACTCTTATTCAGTCCCTCATGCAACAACAGGTACGCACATCAAACAGATATTCCTCAGTTTGTTTTATTTTTTTTATATTTTCGAAAGTATCTGCTAAACTGGAAAAGCACCAAATATATGTTTTATGTAAATATAGGTTCTTTGCAACGGTTCGCGATCCCGCTGACTTCCAGGTTATCCTGCAGTAAATTTCAAGTACGGATGATCATTAGGGACCTCCAATTGCATGTGAAGAACGGTGACGTCACTATTTCATGTGTACGTTAAGAAGTCATACATTCGTTTTGCTTTACCGATTGCAAAAAAACTCTCTCAAATAAAGTTATACTTGTTTTAAAGTAAAATAGTTTAGTTAAAGGTTACATTATCAAATTCTGAAAGAAACCCTTCTTCATTGTCCGATGAAACTACGAAATTTTCTTGTTTTACGACACACGGGGTAGTGTTTACTAAACATCGCGTGAGACATGGCAAGATATTATCTATGTACGGATGAACAGAAGTGAAACAAATTACTTTACTACTATGGTGTAAACAAAATTAACGGTTTGTTTTAACCATTTTTTTCTTCCTTGAGACAGATTATTATTTTTTTTTTACTGAAAAATAAAAATTAAACTAAAAATGAAAATGGAGAAAGTATTGTGGTTTGTTAATGATTAAAAATATTCGTCAATTGAATAATAAAAATTCAAAGTAAAAATAAGTTTATATTTCGAAATGGATAAACATTTTAATTTCAAAAAAGAAAAATGATAAAAAGTATTATAAATATATAATAATAATAATTACTTTTGTCAACGTTTTTTCTTATTAGTGTTACTGTTTACAAATTAGCGTGCGGCGTGCACCAATTTTACTCTAAAATGTATGCGCATGCGCGTGGGACAATTTCACTTTAAAAATTGACGTGTTAATTATGGCTAGTATTGCGTTCCATAGTTGCGGCAAAATCAGTTAGTGCAAAAAAATTTTCTTACTTCTAGCAAATGAAGTAGTTTTTTCCAAGTACATAATATGACATCCGCCACAACTTTTGTCTTTTACGATTCATAATACTTCGGGCTATATTATATTAAAATATTTTGAAAAATTTCGAACACGAATATGTTCAAAAATGATGTTTAAAACCGATAAACTCGATCAATACGATCAAATGAATAAATGTCTCTGAAAATAAAAATTATTTCGTAAAACTTTTTTTTTTTTTGCATTTCAATAAATCACAGTATATTTTATTGAGAAAAGGTAAAAAAAAATTCAAAACATAATAATATTGCTTTTATTTCCACTTTTTATTTGTGCATTCACGGACCAGTTTACTAAAACAGTTTACGTAAAATTTAATAAAATTAATCCAATGTGTTTTTTAAAAGAGTTTAGTTTTATATAAGAAAAAAAAATCGCCGGATGACAATACATTTCGTTCAATATTTCATAAAATGAAACAGGGGGGGGGGGGGAATCACGTAAAAAAAATATTTTCCCTAATATATTTTAGGAAAACAGCATTTTAAAGATAAATTAGTCCTATAATGAATAAGTATTGAAAATTTCGTGAAGATCTGGCCATAACTTGATTTATGCGAGATTTATTAAAAATGTGCCTATCACAGCGCACATAAATGCTTATACATAAGAACGTTAGTTTATCACGTAAAAAAAAGTACACAACATTTTAACTTATGCTGGAAAAAATTCTAAAAAATCATCAGCAGTTTATTTAATGTATCCTCTTTTGAATGGTAAAAAAGTTTTGTTGATAATCTTAATCTAAATTAAAGTTACATCGTGTTATATATAGGGGGGGGGTAAATAGTTCACAACCAATTGGAGGTCCCTAATGATCATAGATGATAAAAGAAACTTTTTTTTTAAACGAAAATTTAGAATTGTATTTTTAGTATAAATAAATACGTGGCAGGTGCGAAGTACATGCAGGACCACTGACTTCCGGTGAAAAAAGCTTGAAGAAAGTGTGTACGGATGCCTCAAAGTGATACAACAATTTTTTTTATTCATAATGATTTAAGACTTTCCTTTTTGTCATATAAATTTTAGACTTTCTTTCATCATAATCTAATAATGTTAATTATGTTAATAATACAGACTATTTAAAAAATAATTTATTTGTTTTTATTTGATTGTTTTCAAAACATTTTTTAACAACAGTGAAAACCTTTTTTCTTAGAAATGGAAATGCCCTACCCCTAAACCCTCCCCCAAAACATTATTTTCACTAAATATTTCAACAAAAAAAAAAACATTGAATGAAAAAAAACACATTCCGTGGCTCAAAAACATTATTTCTTGAAAAAAAAAGATTATTCTATTTTGTTTATTTTTTCAATGAAATTTTTTTTTAACTTTTGAAAACAATCAAATAAATTATTTTTCAAATAGTCTGTATTATGTTAATTATTAGAATATGATGAAAGAAAAGTCTGAAATTAATATGAAAAAAAGAAAAGTCTGAAATTAATTTTAATAATTAAAAAAAAATAGTTGTATCACTTTCAGGTATCCGTACACACTTTCTTCAAGCTTTTTTCACCGGAGAGGCCTCCATGTACTTCGCATCTGCCAAATACGTTGTGTTTTTTTTAATGAAAATATCACAAATCCTTAATAAAAAATCTTTTTTATGAATCAAATATGTTGAAATGTCTTCTTTTTATTGATATAAATAAAGTTTTGAAATGTCTTGTATTTTGTGAAACAGCAACATGTTTTGTTTTTTTATGAAAATATAATAAAATAGCTTCGTATTTTAATAGTAATTTTCAAAGCAAATGTCTTTTGTATTTTGTGAAACAGCAACATAATTTAAAGTATTTAAAAAGAATAATAAAAGCGTATACAATAAAGAATATTGCCGAAATAATTTTGTTTTATTTGGCGCCGCCAGAGAAATGCTTAACGGTAGCTTTTGAAGTTGTCAGCGCTAGACATTTAAAAACATTATTAATATCAATTCTAAATTTTCCGTTAAAAAAAAAGTTTCTTTTATCATTTATTGTTATATAACAGATCTCACTCTATCCGGAACTAATGTTGGACAGCGACATGCTGAGCGTTCACCGTTTCCGGAGAGCTACAAAAAGGAAAACAAGAAAAAGGGGCTTGGCGCTAGTGGGAGAGAGCCGCCATCTTTTTCCCCAGCTAGCGACCAACGAGGAACACGTAGAAAAAAGGTCACTCCGTCGCCGCCGTATCAAGAATTAAGATAACAACTTAATCGTCGCCGTCGCCGCCGTCATCAATAATTAAGATAAACAACTTAACTGTCGCCGTCGTCATCAAGGAATTAAGAATAAAAAGAACGATCTTTGCTTTGGGGTAAATAAATATATTTGATTAATCCTATTCAAGTTGTCCGTGTTTCCTTGCGACCCATTTATCATCATCCGTACTTGAAATTTACTGCAGGACACCCCGGACGTCAGCGGGATCGCGAACCCTTCTGGAGATCCTAAATATAATGTGTTTATTAAGAATTGCACCATTTTGAATCAGCTCAAATCCGCTGCGTAGAAACCGGAAGCCATAATAAAAGATGCATTTTAAACACCTACCGTGTCTGTAACCTTCAATTTTTCCCCAATAAAATATTGCGACAAATAAAATAATAATAATTTTATTTGTAATATTCACCAAAGAGATTGACCCTGTTTTCAAATGGTTCATTTAAATGTCTTCCTTTTTAATTTTCTGCGAACCTTTTTTTCCGGTTGCCATCTTAAATACTGACTTCCACCCGTTAATCACGTCACGTTTTAATTAACACATCTTATATGCGTTTCTTTCTTGAAAGAACGTTGGCAAACAAACAGTAAGTATTACTTGAATTTAATTGATTTTAGTGGTTCTTTTTTACTACAGGGGCGCGACCGAACCATTATGAATTGATATGAAATTGAATCAATGTTCCAATTTTGCATGTAAACAAAAAACAGTAATTTTATAGAATCGTGTCAAATCAGGTGTTTTTATGTTTGTTCTTCGAGTGCCATGAGAACGATTTTGGCACTGAATACAGTCGCAAATAATAAGTAGTTTCGTTGTTACATACCCTAACCCGGTAATCATTACTATTAGCGACATGAATTATTTTAAAGACAATACAGTTGGGAAATTAATCAAAAACAATTTATTTTGCTTTTCCTAATCATTTGTGATCTATTTGCGTTAAAAATAATATTTAATGGAATTTATTGGCATTTTAAGTTATGGTAAATACCCATTCTGAGCAAAGTAGCCTTCTTTGTTAATTTACTTGTTTAGGTTAAACAAAGATGGCTACTTTGCTCAGAGTCGGTATATACGACATGTATAACTTGTATTAAATATGTTTTTTTTAACGCAAATGAGTAGGGAAAGAAAAATAAATTATTTTTCACAAATGTCACAGCTTTATTTTTTTAAATATATTTTATGTCTGTAATAATAATTATTACTCTCTAAAACTGGTTTGAGGACGAGGAAAAAATTAAGACATTACACGACATTAACAAAATTTCATTATTTATGAACAAAATTTTTTTTTTTTCGAAATGGATTCCTTAGTAAGTCTTAAACCAATTTTACAACAAAATTTTTCATTTTCATTTTTGTGCTTCATAAAACGACAACATCTAATATTGATGTTTTTTCTTTGTTTCTATTAGTCATTTAAATTTTTCCTTCAAACCATTTTTTTCTGGCGGTAAAAAACTTATTTTAGTTTATTAAAGATGAATTCAATTTGGCAATTTTATACTAGATGACGATGATGCATGAGATACAACTCTATTTGACTGACAAAAAAGACGATTTCAATTTTGAAAAACTTCATTGATTATTATAAAATAAAATTTTGAAAACAAAACAACTTCTTTATCAGCTACGTAAAAAACATTTCGGTGCCATAAACATCAGTAAACTTCCATTCTTCAAGTACTTTGATACTCCGATCACCAAATGCTCCGGCTCTTTGCATTTCTGTAACCGCCGCCTTTCAAGTCTCACTTGTACTGTGGAACCTTCTCCCTTTTAACAGTTATCAAGTCGATTTCTTTCTTTCCCGACGTCCACGATTTATTTTTGCCACTCTTCATTAACTTACACAAACAAGAGACACTAGTAGTTCAATTAAATGGTTAACGTTATTAAGAGAGAAAAAAAGAATTTTCGGTTGATAATTTGTTTGTTTTTAAGAAAAATAAATTTCTTAATAACGTTAACAAATTCCGGTTGATAATTTGTTAAAATTAATTCAATAAAATGTTTTATTATTATAGCATATGTTTCTATTTATTTCAAACACTTAAATTAATAATAAAATATGTTTGTTTGCAATGTAAATATTATTTGTTCATTACTATATTAAACTAAAAAAAAATATTAAACAAATGTATTATTATTAAACTATAATCCGAAAGAAACAATAATAATACTAAAATTCGCATAAAGAAATGCTAACAAAAAGGTTTTATCAGTAGAAAAATAAAAATAAATTATTTTTCCCTAATTTCACAGCTGTATTTCTTTAAAAATAATTTATGTCTGTAATAATAATTATTACTCTCTAAAACTGGTTTGAGGACGGGAAAAAATTAAGACATTACCCGACTTTAATAAAAATTTTATTATTTATGGAAAACAAATATATTTTTTTTTAGAAATGGATTCATTAGTAAGCCTAAAACCAATTTTACAACAAATTTTTTCATTTTCATTTTTTGTGCTTGATAAAACGACAACATCTGGGGGTGGGGGGGTAATATTGATGTTTTTTCTTTGCTTCTATTAGTCATTTAATTTTTTCTGGCTGTAAAAAAACTTATTTTAGTTTATTTAAAATGAATTCAATTTGGCAATTTTATACCAGATGACAATGATGTCTGGGATATAACTCTATTTGACTGACAAAAAAGACGATTTCAATTTACAAAAACTTTATGTGTTATTATAAAATTAAATTTTGAGGACAAAACAGAACAGTTTTTTGGTTTCATACCAAAGGAAAGTTGAGAAAATTTTCTCAACTAACTCTATCTATATGAAAACAGTTATTAAAAAAATATTTTACAGTTTTTTTGCTTTACCGTTTTGTTGATTGACCTTTCCTTGTGAACATAACATCTTTTTTTATGGCGGTAAGAGAAAAACGCTGTGATCTCATTATTGTCCGTCGTCGCTTAGTGAGGATGAACCGAGGCGATCAAGGGCTTAGTCTTAATAGATGGCAGTGTAATAGTTGCTATATTTAATACGACAGCCCAAGCCTGAAGCTAAGTGGTCTATGAGCGATCCCTCATCTCACACTTCTCAGAGGATTCAAGACACAACAATAATAGCAACATCCATCCGATCACGCATGTCAAGTTACTTGGCACGTTCACACTCATCGCCAGATAAGCAGCAAAAACAATAGCAACCTGTCGGCAGTCCGAAGAGTAACACTGATAATTACCACCACCATTGCTATAGCAGACTTCAGCAGAATGGAAAGAGACACCTTTGATAATACCATGATGGCATCAGTTGTGGTCCCGGCTTAGAGGCTTTCAGCAATTATCACACATTGCTCCAATCTTATGATTCCTCTCATACTGGATGCAATTGGGTGGCAGAAAAAATACTTAGGTTTCGGTTGACGTAAACGTGCAATGGTTATGGTCGCTTGCATTTTGCTGCGTGTACGGCATTTAAATTTATTCTAACCATATCACTGATTGTTCTAGCTTCCCATGCAGGTAACCAATTATTTAAAACTGAGGATGTTTAATATTTAACACAAATACAAGCTCATTTGGACTATACCTAGAATGATTATTAAGTGTATTTTTCGCGTTCACAGTCCAAGCTAAAGCTATTTCTGACTCACATTTTTTATCCTCTAATGTTTTTCCATTGCTCCAGCAATTATTAGATTGTGATGTTCTACAGAACAATTACATCCAGCTCACGAGTTAAAATAATAAAACAAATAGTGATAGCAAAGATTTGGCTGATTAGTACACATGTTACAAAACATTTGTCAAACTGTGTTGCTAACAAAATTCTCTTAGTACAAATGTTATTATCAATAAAGTATATTACCTGAAAGAATGTTTTTATTTTTCTTATGAACTATGAAAAGTATTTATACTATAAAACATTTTATTACAGTTTGGATTTCATTAACACAGGATTCTTGAATTGTTACTTCAATACTATTTGAAAATATTCATTTATTTTATGAATGGATCAATATAGCAACAGATCTTTTCATATTTTGAAATTCATGTATTACGAATTTGGAGACATTTTAATGTGATTTTCCAGAATCACTTCAACTTTGTCTCTTGGACTACAAAGCTGAAACATATTTTTTACTTGACCGTTTAAAAAATAACTCTGCGTTTGATGGATCCTGTGAAAATAATTATTTTTAGAAGAACATGTATAAAAATTATATTTTAAAAAAAATGTATCCTTATCTGTTTATTTTTTGCAGAAACTGCAGCAATCAAAGCCAATAACAAATACACAGTTGGATTTGAAGGGATCTTCATTAATTTGATGACTTGAAGTAGTGAAATGTCTTAAGAAAAAATATTTTGAAATTTCTTGATGTAAATTGCCTGAAGGTGAAACTGTAAAATGGGAGAAATATCATTTTTTAACTGTATGAATCTTTCTCTCATGAAATACCATTTGATGATAGCATATTAGAATAACATTTTCTTGTCAATTGTATCAGTATTTCTTTTATGCCCAGTCTTATTCAGCAGAAAAATAGCTGGATAACCTATCGCAAGTGCTTAATTCTAAGACTTCATGGACCCTTTAATAAATTCTAAATTTCAGACATCGAAAATACTTAAACAAAAAAATCCTGCTAATTGTAAGAACTGAAATTATAGCTTAATTATGGACTGCAAAAATGGCCAGTTTTTATGAATCATCTATTAAAATATTTTTATATGATCTGTATTGAACCAAATAATACTTTCCAATTTTTATATAGAGTTTAAATATTAATATACGATTATACACATGTCCATATACCAGTTATTGTCTGTGTTCACCTATCTGTATAGGAAGAGGATCATTGTTATTCAATTTTAAATCGATGTATCTAATAGCCTAAATAGAAAAATAAGACTAAACTAATGATTGCTGGAGAAGATTGTGCGAATTAGTGCAGATCTGAATTGAGGTTTAAAGATGGCCAACTGCCACACATGATGTTGAAATGCTGAAAGGCAAATGTGTGTACACAATGTTTATTTTTTACTTTTATCTCACATGTAACACTATGATGTATAATGTTTAAAAACTAAGAACTTTTTTGTACTTTCTGATGAGCTCAAGGTGGACAGAACTTATATTGATATACTAATGTTGATCTGTCTACTTTTAGCAAAACGACTTCGTAAAAAAGAGGACAGATCTAATGTTGGTGTGTCTACTATCAAGCAAAACGAACTCGTAAAATAATTGTAGTAAAAAGTCTGAGTTTCAAAATGTTTTCGTAACATAAAATCAAATATTTGCTTGTTGATATATATATATATATATATATATTAGCTGTCAATGTGGTAGATGAGCATGACACTCACTGGTTAAGTCAACGTTTTTACAAAGGAGTTGTGCACATTTGTCACATCATTATATTATTAATTATAGGTAAAATATCAGATATGCAAAGCCATTTAAACATTGTCATAGTGAAGCATTATTCCTAAATTTCAAAGTCACAAAATATAAAAAAATTATATTAATATTTCTAAATTCCATTTCTGGCATAAAAGCACAATATAGAAGAAATACAGAGAAACAAATTGTAGTAAAAAATGTCAAATATTTTTACTTCAAAAATTATATTCAAATCTGACACCGGCGAGAAGCCATATTCATGTGAAGTATATGGCTCTCGTTTTTCATTAAAATCTGGTATGGTTATTCATATGCGAACACATACTGGAGAGAAACCATATTCTTGTGAAATATGCGGCTCTTCTTTTTCAATTAAATGTAATATGCTGCAGCATGTACTGACACATACTGGAAAGAAACTATATTCTTGTGAAATATGTGGCTTTTCCTTTTCAAGGAAAAGCAGTCTTCTTCGCCATAGCCGAACACATACTGGAGAGAAACCATATTCTTGTGAAATATGCGGATTTTCTTTTTTAAGAAAATACGGTCTTCTAAGCCATATGCGAACACATACTGGAGAGAAACCATATTCTTGTGAAATATGCGGCTTTTCTTTTTCAGGACAATCTAATATGCTTCAACATATGCGAACACATACTGGAGAAAAACCATATTCTTGTGAAATATGCGGTTTTTCTTTTTCAATAAAAAACGATTTTCTAAACCATATGCGAACACATACTGGAGAGAAACCTTATTCTTGTGAAATATGCAGCTCTTCTTTTTCAAGAAAATACAGTATGTTGACACATATGCGAACACATACTGGAGAAAAACCATATTCTTGTAAAATATGCAGCTCTTCTTTTTCATTTAATTCTAGTATGCTGCGACATATGCAGACACATCCTGGAGAGAAACCATATTCTTGTGAAGTATGCAGCTCTTCTTTTTCAAGGAAACAGGCTATGTTGCGACACATGCGAACACATACAGATGAAAGACCCTATTCTTGTATAGTATGTGGTTCTATTTTTTAGATAGAAACAGGTGTTTGAACTACATACTAGACATCATCTTCAAATATTTTAGGACTCTCTGTACGAGGCTTTTTCAGGATAATCTGACAGGATGCTCCACTCTACAGGAAAACCCTTACTAAATATTCAGAATAACATGGTATTTACAACACAAATAAGATCCTCTCAGCACGACTATACACTGTCCCATTCAAGGAATATTGCACTTTCTCCTATTGATGTTACCTAAAGTAACACTACTTAGCTGAATACTCCACCAGACTATATTAATTCTTGTCCTGGAATCCGGTAAGACCGAGAAAGCTAAAAAAAACATATACTATACCATAGTCAACTGGTAAATTGAGAGATGACAATTAATGTGCTTAACTTGTTTACTAACTCAAAGTTTGACAGGTAGAGGAGAACTCAAATGGAATATTCGAATGACGTTTGAGAAATAAAGGAGAACTTTAATAGAATATTCGAATATCGATGTATCTCATAGATATTAATTGTCAGCCCCAGTAAGAAGCACCTTGATTACTGAGAACTTCTACTGAAGTAAAATGAAATGGCCACTTAATATTACACTATATCTGGTAAGGTCCATACTTAAGTTTTGCTGACATGCATAGGGCTGAAAGGACCAGATATCTACTCCACCTTCCAGTTCACCTCAGTGGAAGATTAGCTTGACATCGACAGTGTCAGACAGCAGTTTGATGCATATTGCCAGCCTCGTAAAAATCTGGCTATCCTAAGACACAAATTTCATACCATGTGAAGTGAATTGCCAAAAGTTCAATGATTTTGTCACAGTACTTTGTCAACGTTTTGCAGACTGAATTGGGGGACCTGATGGACTCCTTAACTAAATACGTTCTCATTATTGGGACAAACAATCTATGTCTCAGGGAACATTTGTGGAGAGAGCATTATATTACGCTGGACCAAGCAACCCGGGCTGGGCAAACATCAAAAGAAAGGAGAATACAGACCAAGGAACTACAGTAAGTACAGAAGGAAATGATGCAAACATCTTCCTAGGCATGATAACCATTAACGACTCTGAGCACGAGGTACAATCATCTTACAACTAAGCAGCAACTGCACTCTCCATCAACACTCAACCATGACGGAAAAGCCAATCCGTGGATGTCAACGGCAACAGCGTTAATTTCAAACTTGATACTAGAGCCGAAATCGATGTACTGCCCAAACCAACATACAACAGACTCTATCAGTGACCAAACCTCAGTCCAACCTCTATTAGCCTCACTCCATACTATGGCACAAACATTTCTGTTCTGGGTAAATGCACAGTCTCCATTAAGTACAAAAAAGTCACTACGTCAATCAAGTTCATCGTTGCTGATACCATTTCACAACCAGTTTTAGGTGCCACAACCTACGAGAAACTCAATTTGATTAAGTATATTTTTCAGATTAATACAAATCTTCCAGATCTTCTAAAAAATATCAAGACTGATTTGTTGCACTCATAGTGACAGGTGGATTTGTCAGGTCACTATAAAGTCGACACCTTTGCCCAGCGAAAGAGGAACTGCTTAGTGCACCACTTATAGTACGTCTGCCTAGAGCCTGTATTTGCGACTGACTTATTGTATGTAATTAAGTATTCTTAATACATTTCTTATTCCTTCTATTCCTGTCTTGTGTTCTTATTTATTGTTATTAGTACGATATAACACTTTAAAAAATCATTAATTAAAACATGTACCAAGCACTTTGATTTTTTGAAAGCATTGACTATTTAGAGCTTTGAAATATTCTTCTTCTGAATCAAATATTCTTTGCCCAAAATAAAATAACCTACCCACCACAAAAAAAAACGGTTGCCTTCAGAATTTCTAGTTAGCAATTGTTTTAAAGAAAGATTATCTTTTAACGCTTATAATACTGAAAGGATTATCGAAATAAAATACTTGGTTTATTTTTGGTGAATTTTGAAAAAATTAGATTTTTCACCTTATTAGACTGAATTAGAGCAGGTGCGTGTTTTTGATCATACCTATTAGAAAATGAATACAACCAAAAAAACTGAGAACCAAAACATATGAAAACATCTATCCACTAATCAATTTCATATGAAATAGATTTCGCGTGAGATTAACTAAAAAAATGTTTCGTATTATTGTCTCAAATCGATTTCCTCTTATTATTGGTCTCTGATAGGAGTGAAGGGAACATTACGGAAATGTTTTTGCATGTGATTACTGTTTAGTGTTTATTTACCTTTTTGTTTTACGTTTATTCTTTATTAATTAAGTATTTTAATTTTATACTTCTATTATTATTGTGGTTTCCTTTGTTGGTCTCCGCAAATGGTGTTTAAGTTTATTTTTGTCAAAAGGCTAAAGGTCATCACCACTTCTATCGTTTCGAGGCCAAAGTATTTTATTTACCTCTTTTCCGGTAGGTTAGACACAAGGTCAGGTGTGTGTTTTGATTAAAGTATTTCTGTGGAACGAACTGGATCTGAACCCGGCACACTCAGGTCCTCAGTTCGTGCCGTTAACTATTTAGCTACGTTGCCATATTGGCGGGAATTTTAGTCCTAACTCAGTTTGTCTTAAGGATGGCTAAACAACATGATGAATGTTGCTAATCGCTACAGGTATATAAATAAAGCCTCGTGGAAGCATACTCCCGAGGCAGTCACTTTTCATACGACAAACGACCAAGGAATGCTCAAACAGTATTGTCTAATACGGCAGACGAGCCAAGGGTTTTCCCTAAACACAGGTTTGCAGCGATCTGACACCGAAAAATGTTCGACGTTAAAACTCAAGGGAAACAAGCAGGATGAATTGCTAAAAGGATTTCTCCATAAAATGGATGTATTTTATCAGTTTATCCATGACATTTCGAAAAAGGAATTGTCATTATTATAAAAAAATCCAGAAAGTAGATGATCGAGTAGAAAATTGTGTTGAGCATATCGACCTTCAGCTGGACCTTGTCAATGAAGGACTTGTTATTCCCGAATTGTCACCCATATGGTACTAACTAGGCTTAATGTTGCTTAACATCGGTGATCTAATTATAACTGGTATGTCACCGAGATTATGGCACCCGGGTAGGGTGCGTGTAAAGTGAATTTAGAAGCAGGCTGAGAAACTTGAATATGAAGAGAGAAGGACGGAAGCAATCTAGGAGTTTCCCAACATGAGTCAGATTGAACACTCTCTGTCAATTGAGAACGAATGTCCCTATGGACTGACAGGAGAGGTCAAGGGAGCGCTCTGCTAGAGCTTAAGATTTCGGGGATGCTTCTCTCACAGTAGATTGTGATTTCACGCTTACTTCCGGGGGGTCATGAATTAAATTACAACTGAGTAACTATGGAAAATAACATAAACCTTCAGCATTTGAAATCTGGAATCGATTTTCGCATTGGCAGGAGTTATATCCCAGACCCTGCTCACAGCAAATACTATCTTCGCCTGAAGATAGTTGATGACAGACCTCAAGCAGCTCTAAGAACTCTTAATTTCCTTTTCCTTTCTCGGACACTGTCCAAGTTTCCTTTTTTTTTTGGTTGTTCGTTTTGAACCTATACCAAACGGTATAGGTAACTTTTGTGAAAAACCCTTTTCGTTGTTGTTATAAAGATGTTTTGTTAATTCATTTCGTGTCTGAAACTTAAAAGAGGGACAACGTCCCCCTTCTTTACATATGCACACTCATACGTACGTACACAGACACACATACACACACACACGCGTGCGTGCACATGCATCATTCCACCTACACTCACTTTGTATATGTTGTAATGAACGCTATTTCATAGTCGGTTCTGCATACAATAAATGAAGTATGAAGAGGGAAGGACGGAAGCAATCTAGGAGTTTCCCAACATGAGTCAGATTGAACACTTTCTGTCAATTGAGAACGAATGTCCCTATGGACTGACAGGAGAGGTCAAGGGAGCGCTCTGCTAGAGCTTAAGATTTCGGGGATGATCCTCTCACAGAGTAGATTGTGATTTCGTGGGAGAGATGAAGGTCAAAACCAGAAACTCGTGCCTATAAAAATACTCGGGTGCTACAAAATGAAAGGACTTTTGTGAAGCCAGAGAGGTCGAATTGCACCAATTCACTATGCAAACACAACAACCGATTATCAACGCTACTATGGAAAAGCAGATAAACAAGGATGGTTGTGTGAATTGTTCCCTAGTTATGGGCAAAGTTAAGTGGTTGATTTACACCCTATCACAATTTTTAGACTGGACATGTGGAGAGTTGTCAGCTCAGTAAAGATAGGCAACTGTTGAAGTTTAAACTGAGTTAAAAATATATATCAACAATGATTATGGATTCATACTAAAACGGTATTAGGCCATATATAAAATGAAGCAAAGTGCTTCCACGCATATGTGACGAACAGAATGAATAGGTTAAAGACAGTACAAATATACAGAAGGCTTTTTATGCAGATTAACTAAGTGGGGGTAAACTGAAAACCATTCTATGCAAGTCATAAACGACCTGATATTCCCATAAAAAGACTCATGTAACCCGACTGGTTATCAAGCCTTTTGATGAGCTGACTGCACTTTAAGACAGTGGTGTCTCATACGGCAGACGTGATACTTATATATAAGTTTATGGATCGATCACATCAAAACATACCTTGTTTGATGTTGACTTGAGATTCGGGGCTTGAGGATAAATTTAATAAAAGGACATGTTTTATCGTGTAGCATTAACCCCCTTCTCGATTTCACACACACAACACCAGGTAGCGCAAAACTCGATTTTTCTCCCTTTGTCGTAATGACAGGGCCGTCTTGGTCTGCCGTATAAAACGGATGCACAGACTCGCTCTCTTTTTTCTCTCCCACGACGTCGACGTGAACTCCTGTTGGTAGTGTCTCCCGCTTTAGAAAGATGTACTGCATGAAGTAAATTTAACAATTTCACAAAAAAACAGCACATTATCTGACTCAACAAAGAATTCCGGTGACTTTCTCAAAAGAATAACAACCAGATCCTTAATACCGAAACACTTGTCTATTGTATCGTCTTTACTGGATACAAGAAAAAAAGAAAAACTTTACATGGAACAAAAATATTTTGAAAAAAGAAAAAAGTAAATTATGAAAAGAAACAACTTTTCTTTTTATTCCTGTCTCTCTCTTTCTTTCTCTCTCTCTTTTTCTCTTTCTCTCTCTCTTCCTCAACGTTCAATATGGATACTGCTGCTACTCACGATGTCTTTGAAGTTCCGGCAAATTACTGTCTGACACTTTAACGCCTACCAGCCACTGACACCCCGCGCCGGTAGTGGACAATGCTCAACCGCCTCAGGACAGGTGTTGGCCGTTTCGCTGCGATCATGAACGGATAGGAACTCAGGGACTCGGCTGTCTGCGACTGTGGTCACTCTGAACTGACAGTAGACCACATCATCGAGTCATGCCTTAAATATCGACCACCCAAAGGTGAAGCTGGCGTAGTTGTATAAAAGGGATGCAAAAACTCGCTCTCTCTTTTTCTCTCCCACGACGTCGACGCGAAATCCCGTTGGTGGTGACTCTTGATTTAAAAGATGTACTGCATGAAGTAAATTTAACAATTTCACAAACAAACAGCACATTATCTGACTCAACGAAAGATTCTGGTGACTTTCTCAAAAGAATACCAACCAGATCCTTAATACCGAAAAACTTGTCGTCGTTACTGGATACACGTGTGTCTTTACACACGTGTAAAAAAAAAGAAATTTTTTTTTACATGGAACAAAAATATTTTGAAAAATGAAAAAACAACTTTTCTTTTTATTTCTGTCTCTCTCTCTTCCTCAACGTTCAATATGGATACTGCTGCGACTCACGATGTCTTTGAAGTTTCGGCTAATTACTGTCTGACACCTTAAGGCATGGACCTCCCTCGCCGGCAGTGGACAATGCTCAACCGCTTAAGAACAGGTGTAGACCGTTTCGCCGCGACCATGAAAGGATGGGGGCTCAGGGACTCGGCTGTCGGCGACTGTGGTCACTCTGAACAGACAGTAGACCACATCATCGAGTCATGCCTCCAACATCGACCAGCCAACGGTGAAGCCAGCATAACTGTGCTTAACAACAAAACATTAGCATGGCTTTTCCCAACCGAGCTGGTGATCTAACAGTCAGATGCTGTGAAGCAAACGAAAGAAGAAGAACAATTTAACGCTAGCGACATCAAGAACTGGTTCACGCAATTGCAGGCATTATTTTCTGTCATAAAAATTAACTCACAGAGAAGCAAATTTGCCAGAAGTGGTAGACGAAGTGACGGACTTGTTAGACGACGTCCCACCAGTTAACACATACGAATCCCTGGAAGACGCCATCATCAAGAGAATGGGTCGCTCTGAAGAAACCATGCTATGAGACTTGTTTACTGGCATAATTCTCGACGACAGGACACCTTCACAACTGCTGCGGTATATGAAGACCGAACTCGGCTACAAAAAAACATGTCCGAGAAAATATTGCAGCCGTTGTGTTGAGACAAACTTCCCCGGAACGCAACAGAAATACTAGCAAATGTAACAGCCCCTGCAACTACAAGTAACAAGTAAACACATAAAAACATACCTTGTTTTATGTTGACTTGAGATTAGGGACTTTCGGCATATGAAAACCCAACTGGGGTATAAAAAAAAAACATGTCCGAGAAAATATTGCAGCGATTGTGTTGAGTCAAACTTCCCCGGACTGCAACACAAATACTAGCGCCGATGGTAGATATCACCACTATAGCCATGTTGGCAGACTCGCCACTCCGAACAGTCAACACAATTAGCTGCAGTCGTTGAAAGTTGAAATGAATGAACTCCAGTCTATCGTAAAAGCTCTCGAAACTCAAAGTAGAGAACCAAAATGTCGTTCACAGTCCCGGGCCAGGCATCATATGAACCGTTGCAGAGAGAAGTCCGCTTACAACAAACCCCAGGGTGGTATTTGCTGGTATCACTTTAAATTTGGCAACAATGCCAGAAAATGTAACTTCCCCTGCAACTACAAGCAACAAGTAAACACCCATCCCAGTCACTAATAGTGATAACTGAGGTTGGGGGAAGTCGCTTGTTTGATGTGAAAGACCGAAACTTATTTCTGGTGGATATCGGTGCAGAGATAAGTGTTATCCCACCATAACCTGGACACAAACCAATTAATCCATGTTTAGACTGTAAGCAGTAAACGGCTCAAAATTCCAGACGTACGGCACCAAGGAACTAAATCTACATTTCGGACTCCTTCAAAACTTTGTCTGGTAATTTGTGCAAGCAAACGTCAGAATGTTGATCATAGGAGACGATTTCCTTTCGCATTATTGTCTGTCTTTTCACATGTACAACCGACCACTCTCCGACGACATGACATACAGTAAGATGATTTCCTTTCGTATTATTGTCTGTCTTTTCACATGTACAACCAAACACTCTCCGACGACATGACATACAGTAAGATGATTTCCTTTCGCATTATTGTCTGTCTTTTCACATGTACAACCAAACACTCTCCGACGACATGACATACAGTAAGATGATTTCCTTTCGCATTATTGTCTGTCTTTTCACATGTACAACCAAACACTCTCCGACGACATGACATACAGTAAGATGATTTCCTTTCGCATTATTGTCTGTCTTTTCACATGTACAACCAAACACTCTCCGACGACATGACATACAGTAAGATGATTTCCTTTCGCATTATTGTCTGTCTTTTCACATGTACAACCAAACACTCTCCGACGACATGACATACAGTAAGATGATTTCCTTTCGCATTATTGTCTGTCTTTTCACATGTACAACCAAACACTCTCCGACGACATGACATACAGTAAGATGATTTCCTTTCGCATTATTGTCTGTCTTTTCACATGTACAACCAAACACTCTCCGACGACATGACATACAGTAAGATGATTTCCTTTCGCATTATTGTCTGTCTTTTCACATGTACAACCAAACACTCTCCGACGACATGACATACAGTAAGATGATTTCCTTTCGCATTATTGTCTGTCTTTTCACATGTACAACCAAACACTCTCCGACGACATGACATACAGTAAGATGATTTCCTTTCGCATTATTGTCTGTCTTTTCACATGTACACCCAAAAACTCTGCGACGACATGACATACAGTAAGATGATTTCCTTTCGCATTATTGTCTGTCTTTTCACATGTACAACCAAACACTCTCCGTTTGGCCCAACAGGAATCTCTTCAGCAGCCCACAACACAAAAGAATATATCAACATCTTTGACCAATACCCAGACATAACCAAGCCACTTTACAGAACCAACAAAAGAGAAGACTTAACACAACACCACATGAGAACAAGACGACAAGTTTATTCGAATATCTGACGTCTATTGCCTGAAAATTAGTTTCACAATAACAAACAATTGCAAAAATGTGTCCATTGACAGACAAAAATATGCTTTCATGGAAAAATCACAGCCAAATTAACAGACACATGACACCTGCACCGATTCCGACACAACGGATACTCCTGTAGCAGTTACCTCCCCCTTTCACACACACCTGCACCATTTGGCCATTAGGTGTCGCTTATTCACCGACAGGTGGCGCTGAAAAGCGACACCAGAATTATCTGCCCTTCTGAGTATAAAAACCGGTGTAAACGAAAAGTCACTCTCTTATCCATTCAATCTGCTTCGCAGAGATGACCCGTTGGCACCAGCTTGGACGCATCGCCGAGTACACCGACGAGGAACCCGGAAAAGCTCTTTCTCCTGCTACCGTCGCCTCACTCGAAGACTACTACCATCTTCACTTGAAGAAAACCCACACTCTGCCCTGATAACTACTATATTTTTCTTTTTTCTCAACCGGACACACTGTCTTACTCTCTGCTACCTATACCAAACGGTATAGGTAACCCTCTGTTCAATAAACCCCTTTTTTGTTGCCTTTTATACAAGTTATTCGTTCAATTCATTCCGTGCGATAAATGTAAGGAAGGGACAAACACCCCTTCAATTACAAATGGTGACCCCGACGTGATTCAACACAGACCCTGGGAAGAACAAAACTCGCACGAAACTGAGTTGAACAACAAAGTACAAAAACAGCAACGAGGTTTAAACAGAACAGCGACGTCAAAGAAAACACGTGCCGCTATATAAGAAAAAAAAGTGACAAACTTCTTCCTCAAAATATTTTTTTTCTTTCACAGAAGGAATTTCTGACAGAAAAACATTTAAAAATACTTTTATATTTGAAAGTATCAAAACAATTTTTTTTCAACGTCAAAGTTTTTCCTGTCAAGTCGTCCAACAGACTTTTGAGACGCCACGTGCTGTCGGCAACCAACATTTTCTTTCTTCTCTCACCAAGGAAGATTTTCAACACTCGATAAAAAGAAAAAAGACAACATTTTATTTTGAAAGCAGAGAACTCTTTTCCCTTCCATAAAAAAAAACTTTTTTTACGAAAATATTAAAAAAAAGGCTAACAAAGAGACGTGAGTACACACATTATTTTTTTCTCCAATACACACAAAAACAATACACCCACACATTTTCTCTTTGCTACAATTATCTATTTATTCTTTTTTGGGCTCTTCAAACATACATGTTTGCTATTTCGTCTATTCTCTTTTGAATGTGTTTTCATGACAATGTTTTTCCCCCACTTTATTGACTGTAGATTTTATTTTGGTCTGTTGTCCATATGTATATAAATGGATGCAATTACGATAACTACTATGTTACAGGCTGAACCCTACCTGTCTACTATAATGGATGTTACACATCCATTAATTGGTACGGCTATAGTGAACGCCATAGACAGCCTCACCAATGAGGTGAAAAGAATGAGCAGGCTAGAGCCGCAGCTGCACATGCGCCGACTTCAGACCACCTCCTCATCCCCACGCTTCCCTCGTCGTCGCCGCCGCCATTCTAACAAGCGAGCTCTGTGTTACTACCACAGGCGTTTTGGCACTCATGCACGGTGGGGCAAAATCCCCTGTTCGTTCCCTAATCAGGGAAACTAAATTCTGGGGATCCGAGAACGGCACGATCTCCATTAGGCTCTCATGATAACCGTGCATATTTCATTAGGGACTCAATACCCCAAGCACGTTGCTTAGTTGATACTGGGACCGCTTGCGGTATTTGGCCACTAAAACTACTAGCTAAAAAGCCACCAGTGTCGCCCATTTAACTGCAAGCTGTAAATCACTCCCCTATTCCCACGTACGGTCAAATTTCTCGTTCTTTGGACTTGGAATTGCGCAGAGACTTTATGTGGGTCTATACAGTCAAGGATTTACTCTACCCCATTCTGGGCGCGGACTTTCTGCACCACTTTAATCTATTAGTGGACATGCGCAGACGACGGCTGATAGATGCTAATACGGAAATTTCCATCTGTGGTTTGAAAACAAACACCCCATCTATCAGCCCGGTATTCTTTATTGCCGCAAACGATGACCCATACCAGACCCTACTCCACTCCTACCCAGAGTTGACGAACCTAAATATTGTTGTGAGCAAACCCACTCACTCAACAAAACATCATGTTGAGACCACAGGAGCTCCTGTGTTCTCACGCCCTCGTCGCTTACCTGCAGAGAAACTAAAAGCGGGAAGGCGGAATTTAACCATATGCTGCAACTACGAATAATACGCCCCTCGTCCAGTCCATGGGCTTCCCCTTTGCATATGGTCCCGAAGCGCTCCGGTGATTGGCGTCCGACTGGGGACTATCGACGACTCAATGCCATGACGGTACCTGATCGTTACCCAATCCCGCATATACAGGACTTTGCTTCATCTCTGCACGGTTGTAAGACCTTTTCCAAACTGGACGTAGTAAAGGCTTATCATCATATACCACTGAATCCGGCCGATATACCAAAAATGGCGGTAACAACTCCTTTTAGAACGTTTGAATTCCTGACTATGCCTTTCGGTTTGCGAAACGCGGCTAGTGCCTTTCAACGCTTCATAGACGAAGTAGTGCGAGATCTTGACTTCGTCTATAATTACATAGACGACATACTTGTGGCAAGTGCCTCACATGAGGAACATGTCACCCATCTCCGCCTACTGTTCGAACGGTTTCAGCAATACCAGGTGATGATTAACCCTGGTAAATGTGTTTTCGGTGCT
Source organism: Sepiola atlantica (assembly GCA_963556195.1). Classification (NCBI taxonomy): domain Eukaryota; kingdom Metazoa; phylum Mollusca; class Cephalopoda; order Sepiida; family Sepiolidae; genus Sepiola; species Sepiola atlantica. Next base: position 381,435 of record CAUVYP010000800.1, on the reverse strand, counting down.
TCGTCACTAGTTTTCCTGGGCCACAGTATCAGCTCTGAAGGCATATCTCCTTTGCCTGAAAACAACCAACTTCACTTCGCCAACTAAGTCACTTCCTCGGTCTGCTTAATTATTACAGATGTTTTATCCCACACTGCGCGGATCTCTTGTCTCCTCTTTCCGACCTCTTACGTAACAGGAAGAAGAAAAACGAGCAGATTTCACTGAATGATGTTCAGCTGAATACATTCAATGAAGTGAAGCAGAAACTAGCGACAACATCCTGGATTGCACATCCTGTTTCCGATGCCCAGTTTTAACTGGTTGTTGACGTATCGGGCACAGCTGTAGGTGCAGTGTTGCAACAGCATCACCAAGGCCAAATGCAACCTCTCGAATACTTTTCGAGACAACTGAAACCGGCAAAACAACGTTACAGCACGTTTGGTCGTTAACTACTGGCAATGTACCTCGCAGTGAAACACTTTCAGCATTCACTCGAGGGCCGTCAATTCGTGATCTACACTGATCACCGTCCTCTCACATAAGCACTGCGTGATAAGCCGGACAAATATTCTCCTCGCGAAACTCATCACTTGGATTTTGTTTCGCAATTTAATAATGATATCCGACATATCTCTGGTGAACAGAATACCGCGACAGACGCCTTGTCCCGCCTTCCTATAAATTCTCTGTCTGCACCTTCGGATATCGATCCACAACAGATGGCTTTAGACCAGCCATATCTGGACACTCTGGATCTGTCATCACCTGAGTTTGCAACTTGCAAATTCAAATACCTGCCTGTGCCAACTACGGACACGCAGATCATCTGTGACACTTCAACAGATTCACCTCGCCCTTTTGTTCCACTGACTCATCGTAGGGTTGTTTTTGATACCCTTCGCAACTTGGAACACCCCGGACTCAAGGCCACAGTGAAGCTGATTCAGCTAGAGTTTTCTGGCCAAATATGAGGCATGATATCACTGCCTGGATACGTTCCTGCGTATCCTGCCAAAAGTCAAAAATGCACAAGCATATCCGTGCACCCCTTGGAACATGCAGTACTCCAGACGCTCGGTTCAGCCATGTTCATATTGATCTGGTTGGACCATGACTGTCAGTCAGGGATTTACTTATCTCCTGACCTGCATAGATCGTGTTACACGGTGGCCTGAAGCCATCCCTCTAAGTGACATTTCGGCTGAATCCGTAGCGCGAACCCTTATATCGGGCTGGGTATCCTATGGAGTCCCCTCAACTATCACCGCCGACCGTGGTGGACAGTTTGAATCCCGTTGCGTGCTTATCCTTAACAGCAGCGACGGAGCGAGTATGTACCCATTGTCCTTCTTGGTTGTCGCGCTGCGATCAAAGAGGGCATCGGATACTCTCCAGCCGAACTTGTCTATGGACTACCTCTATCTTTGCCTGGTCAGATGCTGACCCTGATAAATTTAATGGCAACGGACCCAGCTCTGTACACAGACAGACTTCGAGCTTATTTTAATGAGCTCCCACCGATGAACCCTAGGCAACAGGCCATAAAATCTTCGGCCCTAAAGACATTGCTTCGTGGACTCATGTTTTTCTTAGAAAGGACTCTGTAAAAGCCCCGCTAACTCCACCTTACACTGGTCCTTATCGTGTACTTTCACATACTGATAAGCTATTCACTATTGATATTGGTGGCAAAAAAAGAAACAGTATCAATAGATAGGGTTAAAAGAGCCTTTTTAGACACTAAAACACTAGAGCCACATATTCCCCCTACTTACACATTGCATACACCAACTCTGCCAACAGTAAACAGAAACACAAATTCTAAAGACAATCACATCACCACCACACGCAGTGGTCGGCGAGTACATTGGCCAAAAAAGCTGTGTAAGACTCTATATATATAGAATTAGCTTTTTTGATCCTTTGTACTCTATCATACTATTTTCAAACACCTTTTTTGTTGCCTGTTAAAAAAACACACCTTTTTACGGAAAATTCTAAAAACATAAAAAAAATTTTCTTCTCTGCTTTCGTAAATAAAAAAAAAACATTTTTTCAAACATCAATTTTTTTGCCGAACAATTTTTCGGAAAAGTAAAGAACAATTTTTTAAAAAACGACTTTTCTGAAAAGTAAAGAACAATTTTTCAAAGAAAACAACTTTTCTGAAAAGTAAAGAACAATTTTTCAAAACAAAACAACTTTTCACCTAAAAGTAAAAGAACATTCTTTTCCCTTTAAACATTTGTTAATTGACAAATTTTGTATCTTTTATTTGTTTCCCACTGCTACACTTCCTTTTATTTCCTGTCGGCTTTCAGCCTAAGCAGGGGGTTATGTAGCAGTTACCTCCTCCTTTCACACATAACTGCACCGGTTGGCCGTTAGGTGTCGCTTATTCACCGACAGGTGGCACTGAATAGCGACACCAGAGTTATCTGCCCTTCTGAGTATAAAAACCGGTGTAAACGAAAAATCACTTTCTTATCCATTCAATCCGCCTCGCAGAGACGACCCCTTGGCAAGCATTATTAGTTAAAATGAGGGCGGTCGTGAAAAAATATCCTGGCCCCACGAACATGAGCTAAACTAAACATTCAATTGAAAACGAATGTCCCTATGTTTAATGTCTTTTGCAAGCATTATTCGTTAGGATGAAAAAATATCCCCCCCCCGCAAATAACCTTATAAAATTTCGAGTTAACAATTGTTTTAAAGAAAGATCATCTCTTAACGCTTATAATACTGAAAAGATTATCGAAATAAAATACTTGATTTATCTTTGGTGAAATTTTAGAAATTACATTTTTCACTTTATTAGACTGAATTAGAGCAGGTGCGTGTTTTTGATCATACCTACTAGAAAATGAATACACCCAGGAAACTGAGAAACAAAACATATGAAAAAATCTGTCCACTAATCAATTTCATAGGAAATAGATTTTGCGTGTAATTTGTTAAAAAAGTGTTTCGTATTATTGGCTCGAATCGATTTCGGGTAAGGGTGCGTGTAAAGTGAATTTAGAAGTAGGCTAAGAAACTTGAGGATGGAGAGAGAAGTTCGAAAGCCATCTCGAACTTTCCCTACATGAGTCAAACCAAACACTCAGTAGAAAACGAGTGTCCCTATGACCTGACATGAGAGGTCCAAGGAGCGCTCTGCTATATCTTAGGATTTCGAGGATGTTCCTCTCACAGAGTAGATTGTGATTTCGTGGGATGGATGACGTTCAAAACCGGAAACTCGTGCCTATAAAATACTCGGGTACTACAAAATGAAAGGACTTTTGTGAAGCCAGAGAGATCGAATTGCACCAATTCACTATGCAAACACTACAACTGATTATCAATGCTACTATGGAAAACGAGATAAACAAGGATGGTTGTGTGAATTGTTCTCTAGTTATGGGCAAAGATTCATGGTTGCTTTACACTCTATCACAATTGTTAGACTGGATGTGTTGGGAGTTGTTAGCTCAGTAAAGATAAGCAATCTATTGAAGCTTAAACTGAGTTAAAAATATATATCAACCCCGATTATGGATTGATACTAAAACGGTATTACGCCATATATAAAATGAAGCAAAGTGCTTCCACGCATATGTGACGAACAGAATTAATGGGTTAAAAACAGTACAAATATACAGAAGGTTTTTAATGCAGATTAATTAAGTGGGGGTAAACTGAAAACAATTTTATACAAGTATTAAACCCCCTGTATATTCCCATAAAAAGAGTCATGTAACCCGACTGGTTATCAAGCCTTTTCATGAGCTGACTGCAATTTAAGACAGTGGTGCTTCATATGGTAGACGTGATATTTATATATAAGTTCAAGGATCGATCACATCAAAACATACCTTGTTGCGTGGACTTGAGATTCGGGACGTGAGGATAAATTTAATAAAAGGACATGTTTTATTGTGTAGCATTAACTCCCTTCTCAATTTACACACATAACATAACACCAGGTGGCGCAAGACTCGATTTTTCTCCCTTTGTCGTAATGCCAGGGCCGTCTTGGTCTGCCGTATAAAGAGGATGCGCAGACTCGCTCTCTCTATTTCTCTCTTTCTACACCCAATGGACACTTTGTCTCGGCGTATGTGTAGCGGTCATAACAGACCTATTTTTTCCCTCCGAAAAATGTCTTCATTGAGTGAGTTGGTCAGCATGCAAGGCGCATTTATTCCTTCTGTCGGCTGAAGAACTACTTCAGCCCCTTTGGGAATCACAGGCGGTCCCCAGAGGGACCCCGGCAAGCAACGAGGAAACACTTCTTTCTTTCTCTCTCTCTCTCTCTCTCTCTCTCTCTCTCTCTCGCTCTCTCTTTCTCTCTCTCGTGTCCCTGTCGACTGGACACTCACACCAAATACGATCTTCGCCTGAAGATAGTTATTGACAGACCTCAGGCAGTTCAAAGAACTCTTAATATCCCTTTCCTCTCTCGGACACTGTCCAAGTTTCTTGTTTATTTTTTGGTTGTTCGTGGTAAACCTATACCAAACGGTATAGGTAATCTTTGTGAATAAACCCTTTTCGTTGTTATTATAAATATGTTTTGTTAATTGATTTTGTGTCTGAAACCTAACGGGGGGACAACGCCCCCTTCTTTACATATGTACAGACATATGTACGTACACAGACAGGGGAGATCTCCAATATGACCAGGAGAGGCTTATAATGGTCGCCCAAGACCAGGGTCTGATGACAAATGCGTTTAGAAAGATGGCTGGTCTCAGTCAGGACGACAAGTGCACGTTTTGCCACACTGAAACGGAGAGTGTGAGCCACCTGATATCGAGTTGCAATATCATGTTGGAAGATGGCTCCTGTATAGCCTGAAATAATGGAGTGTGGAGGTACCACCACTGGACCATCTGTAAGAAACTGAATATCAGGTGTAGCAGCAGGCCCTGGGAACATCTACCTGAGAGAACTGTGGGGAATGAGACATACACCATCCATTATGACTATGAAATCCTCACAGCTACCTATCTGGAAAACGCAGCTGTCAAACTTGACATTGTCATATGGAACAAGTGAGAGAGTGGCAACTTTGGTTGAGGTCAGTGTCCCTAATGATGGGAGCCTAAACAGAGCTTAAAGGTAGAAAATAACAAAATATCAAGATCTAATGTATGATATGAAAAGAAACTGGAACCTCAAAGAGATCTCCATCATTCCAGTTATAATATAAGCCACTGGACTCATGAAAAAGAATTTGAAAAAGTATTTGGCAAGTATACCTGGTGAACAAAGTGCAAGAGAAATCCAAACAACTGCACTGAAGGGAACAGCCAGAATCCTGAAAAGAGCTCTCGGTTTGAGTCTGTAAATAGCGAGTGATCTTATGACAATAAAAATAAGAAAAAGAGAAAAACAGACACACACATGCGCATGTTTTGTTAATTCCTTTCGTGTCTGAAACTTAAGGGACGGACAACGTCCCCCCTCTTTACATATGCACACACATACGTACGTACACAAACAGACATACGAACACACGCGCATGCATCATTCCACATACACTCACTTTGTATATGTTGTAATGAACGCTATTTCATAGTCGGTTCTGCATACAATAAATGTTTTATTGAATCATATTTTCTTCGACTTTGTTATTTTGCTTGTATATGTGTATGCTTGCATATATATATATATATATATATATATATATATATATATATATATATATATATATATATATATATTAACATTTATAAAACTTTTTTAAAATTTAAACTTCTGCTTCGTTTTTTAATTACTAATTATTGATTACCTTCCCATAAGAAAACATTGTTAAAATTAAAGTAATGGAGAAGTTAGTTTCAGATATAATTCCAGATGCAGTTTTATGCTGTATGAATATAAATGTGCATGAGTTTATGCTACAAATGTTGCATTACCCGTTCTTTCGGGGTACCCGGTAAGATCCAACAAGAATGACAAAGAACAGAACGTATATGGAAAAACTTTGGTTTTCTTTATTTCCCATCACAGGATATTTTACGCCGGCTATGCACACACATATTAAAAAAAAATCTTTTGACATACTTTTGTCTCATGGAGGTCTTTTTCTTGCTGAGGTCACAGACTTGGTTTCCGTTAGAAACTCGTTCATATATACATGCGATTGGAAAGCAATTTGCTCTGCATTGTCTATCCGAGCGTGAACTTAAGCAATTGTTTCACACGCACTTCCAATTGTCTGTTTGATGAAATACAAGTCAGGGGATTCCTTCACTGTACCAACTTGCTTATCAGTCACATTTTTAGTCAGCAGACACGAAAGCCTAACAGCAAGACGGGCTTGGGTACCATAGCAAATAAAGCTTCATCGGTGCCATAAACATCGATAAACTACCATTCTTCTGGTACTTCGATACTCCGATCACCAAGCGCTCCCGCTCTTTGCATTTCTGAACCTGCCGCCTTTCAAGTCTCACTTGTACTGTGGAACCTTCTCCTTTTTAACAGTTATCAAGTCGATTTCTTTCTTTCTCGACGTCCCACCCACAATGAACCCGTCCTCGGTTCATTTTTGCCACTCTTCATTATCTTACACAAACAAGAGACACTAGTAATTCAATTAAATGGTTAACGTTATTAAGAGAGAAAAAAAGAACTTTCGGTTGATAATTTATGTGTTATTAAGAAAAATAAATTTCTTAATAACGTTAACCAATTTCGGTTTATAATTTGTTTGTTCAAATTGATTCAATAAAATTCATTTTTTTCTATATTAAAAAATAATTTACGTTTGATAATTTGTTTGTTAAAATTTATTCAATAACATGTTTTATTATTATAGCATATGCTTTTATTTATTTCAAACACTTACATTAATAATAAAAGTTGTTGTTTTTTTTTCAATGTAAATATTATTTGTTTATTACTATATAAAACTAAAATAAATATTAAACATATTATAATTATTAAACTATAATTTGAAGGAACAATAATAATACTAAAATTCGCATAAAGAAATGCTTACAAAAAGGTTTTATTTTTCATTTCTGGTCATCCGTACGTCAGATGACGTGTACGATTAAACAGGAAGTCACAAAGATATAAAAATCTTGGATTTAACCAGTATTTTTTGTATAATAAACAATAAAAAAAATATCAATTTATTTATCTACCTCCCACAGGGTAAGATGTGACACAAGGTCGGGAAAGTTGGATTAGATAAGCACGCGCCCGAGAGGTAAGCACTTTGGCCATTTAAAAATTGCCTGGGCAGCCCGTCAGCATTCCCCTGTAGGGGCGCCTCAGGCAGTAAGCAATAAACTTACTCCTCCCCAAAGAGCAGAGGCAAATCCTGGGAGGGTGGACCTCCTAGAACTGCACAGGACTGACCCATAGACGGGCGTAAATCAAGCCCCGAAAACCAAGACAATACCCTCTAGGAGGTCCACCCTCCCAGGCTTTGTCTCCCTCTTTGGGGAGGAGTAAGTTTATTGTTTACTGCCTGAGGCGCCCCTACCGGGGAATGCCGACGGGGCTGCCCAGGATATTTTTTAATGGCCAGAGTGCTCAGTTCTCGGGCGCTTGCTTTTCAAGCCCACTTTCCCGACCCGACCTTTGGTCACATCTTACCTTGTGGGAGTAAGATAAAACTGGCCTTGTGTCTAACTTCTGGAGAGGAGTAAATAAATACTCGACGTAAAAAAGATAATTTTTATTTCAACATTTTTCCAATAAAAAAAAATATTTATAAAAAAAAATTATTTATTATTGGATAAATAATTATTTAATAATGTAACATTTTATGAGATGAATAGTCAACAGTGATTTTTTTCAAATAATTTAAAATTTCATAAAAACGAGTGAAATGATGAGAAATAGTCCAAACATTTATCTTAAAAGATAGTGTATCGGATTGACATCCAAATAACTAAAGGGGAGACAAGTACGACCTCCCTTTCAAAACATAACTACACCGGTTGGCCGTTAGGTGTCGCCTTTTCACCAACAGGTGGCGCTGGAAAGCGACACCAGAGTTATCTGCTCTTCGGACTATAAAAACCTTTGCAAACGGAAATCGCCCTCTTCTACTCGACCAGCCTTGACAGAACGACACTGGCGTTTCGTCTCTCCCTCTTGCCTCCAGAATTTCTTCAGACAGGACGATGCGACGACTACCTGTCGCGTCAAATCATTTCTTCTCCCCCTTTCTGACTGCTGGACACTCATAGTAAGCTTGGCATTTTCTTTCTCTCTTTTCAATTACACACGCACACACGTGCGTCTTTTTTCTTACAAAACTTATTTAAAGAGACATTGCTTTAAATAACAAAAAGACGCTATTTCTTTCAAGCCGTCAAAGAGACATTTATCCAAAAGACACTTAAAGACTTTCGTCAAATATGGAATATAATTTTTATGTGTAAAAATGCAAAATAAATTGTTGTTGTTAATATGAATGTTTGAGTATTGGATATTTTATTTGCCCTTCATTTGTGTTGAATGTTGACGTTTTCTTGGTCGTTTTTCTTCAATATTTAAGAGGAATTGAATGCGTTAGCATCCCCCACAATTTGGTGACCCCGTTGAACATTTATTTAATAAGATTCCAGTATTCAAACAACAAAAAGGAAAATACAAATTTATTTTCTGTCTCAACAACAAGCAAAAAAGGGAAGTCGCCATCTTTTTCTCTAACCACGTGGAAATGAAAATTCAAACAAAAAAAGAAAATACGAATTTATTTTCTGTTTCAACAACAAACAAAAAAAGGGAAGCCGCCATCTTTTTTCTCTTACCACGTGGAAATGAAAATTCAAACAAAAAAAAAGAAAGAAAATACGAATTTTTTTTTCTTTCTTTTCAACAAGGGAAAGAGAAGCCGCCATTCTTTCTCTACGTGGAAACTAACATTCAAACAAACGAAAACAAAAACGTCATTCCTCGTGTGAAACAAATTATGACTCCATTTTTTTCTTTTCTTTTTCCTTTCTACCCACGTGTTGGAAATATATATATAAAAGAAAAGAAAACTACAAAACAGACAACACACGATTACAAACTCAGCCAAACATGAACAACATAAACAACTGCACAGATTCACTTGTGCTCATTCACCAACCACTGCACAGACTCACTTGTGCTCATTCATCAACAACTGCACAGATTCACTTGTGCTCATTCATCAGCAACTGCACAGACTCACTTGTGCTCACTCATAAACAACTGCGCAGACCCAAGCATCAAACATTCCCAGACAACACTGACAATTCAACGTTCGTTCATCAGCTCCGCATCACGCAGACTAATCAACATGAACAACGCCACCAACAAGTGCTAATTCGCTTGAACTCAACATTTTTCGACCGCAGACTCACTTGCGCTCAAACTTGATGCAGACACAACTGCATGCAAACAACACGCAGATCCACATGCGTTACAAACACTCAATTCCGAAACCCACTTGCGATCAATTTCAATACAGATGGAAAAACAGAAATATGTAGCGTGCACACTACTTTTTCTAATCTTCAACAGCAAAACAGACATACCCACAAAGAATGCTTCTCATCTACAACTGTACATATTGAATATTATTTTCAATATTTTTCAATCTGAGGGTTTTTTTATTGGATTGACATCCAAATAACTAAGGGGAGACAAGTACGACCTCCCTTTCAAAACATAACTACACCGGTTGGCCGTTAGGTGTCGCCTTTTCACCAACAGGTGGCGCTGGAAAGCGACACCAGAGTTATCTGCCCTTCGGACTATAAAAACCTTTGCAAACGGAAATCGCCCTCTTCTACTCGACCAGCCTTGACAGAATGACACTGGCGTTTCGTCTCTCCCTCTTGCATCCAGAATTTCTTCAGACAGGACGATGCGACGACTACCTGTCGCGTCAAATCATTTCTTCTCCCCCTTTCTGACTGCTGGACACTCATAGTAAGCTTGGCATTTTCTTTCTCTCTTTTCAATTACACACGCACACACGTGCGTCTTTTTTCTTACAAAACTTATTTAAAGAGACATTGCTTTAAATAACAAAAAGACACTATTTCTTTCAAGCCGTCAAAGAGACATTTATCCAAAAGACACTTAAAGACTTTCGTCAAATATGGAATATAATTTTTATGTGTAAAAATGCAAAATAAATTGTTGTTGTTAATATGAATGTTTGAGTATTGGATATTTTATTTGCCCTTCATTTGTGTTGAATGTTGACGTTTTCTTGCTCGTTTTTCTTCAATATTTAAGAGGAATAGAATGCGTTGGCATCCCCCACAAGTGAAAAATCAGCTTTAAAATTGCTGTTTAGACTGTTAATAAAACTGAAATTAAACAAATTATATCTGATTTAATTTCTTTAGGGACTTATCTGTAATTATTTTAAAAATCAGATTTCTTAAAAAGAGTTATTTATTTTTTATATCAATGAATGAAAACTATTTTTTTCTTAAATAACTAAAACATTTGTTATCTGACGTAAATTACTTCTAAATCCGACTAAATAATACAGACAATTAGATTGTCTGTAATATTTTCGTTCATTTAATTAATTTTTACTTTTAATGTTTTTTTGTATTAAAAGCAAATATTTCTTTTATATTCAAAAAATTAAAATAACCGACAGAATAACAACTGATGATGACGATGAAAATAAATTGTTAGTAAATATTTGTCCTTATTTATTTCATTACCCTTTCTTTCACAAGACGATAACAGTTACGTTAAAAAAACATAAGTCGGCAGAATAACGACCCCCCCCCCCGTCCCTCGTTATTTTGCCGGTCCCGACAGAATAACGAGGGGGTCGTTATTTTGCCGGGACCGGCAAAATAGCCTCTTCCTAAAAAAAAACTACTTGATTAATTTACGAGATTTTTGGTATAGGAAATATTCAGCCCGTGACAGGTACGTACATCAAACAGATATTCCTCAGTTTGTTTTATTTGTATTTTTTTAATGTATCCGCTGAAATGGTAAAGAACCAAATATATGTTTTATGTAAATATAGGTTCTCCAGAAGGGTTCGCGATCCCGCTTACTTCTCGGGTTATCCTGCAGTAAATTTCAAGTACGGATGATCATAGATGATAAAAGAAACTTTTTTTTAAAACGGAATATTTAGAATTGTATTTTTAGTATAATAAAATGAGTTGTTTTTTCATGAAAATATCACAAATCCTTAATAAAAAAAATCTTTTTTATGAATCAAATATGTTGAAATGTCTTCTTTTTATTGATATAAATAAAGTTTTGAAATGTCTTGTATTTTGTGAAACAGCAACATGTTTTGTTTTTTTATGAAAATATAATAAAATACTGGTGATACCAGATCAGGCTGCCATGTGGCTCCCTGAGACGAAATTCACCTACATTGACTTTTTTTTTTGTTGTTTTTTTTGTTTTTTTTTGTAAAACTTAATTATGTTCTACAAAACCAAAACCAAAAAACAACAGCCCCTCTCCCTTTCTCCCTCCCCTTTTTTATTTTATTTTTAGAACTTGAAGCATAAATCCTTTACTATAATGACCAGATTCGGCATTAAATAACCCAAAAAGGGTTGATATGCCGTAAAACAAAACTACCAAACCAAAAACGATGATTAAACATTTGAAGATATAAAGAACTTGAAGCATAAAAACTTTTACTATAATGACCAGATTCGGCATTAAATAACCCAAAAAGGGTTGATATGCCGTAAAACAAAACTACCATACCAAACCTATAATAAAATAGCTTAGTATTTTAATAGTAATTTATAAAGCAAATGTCTTTTGTATTTTGTGAAACAGCAACATAATTTAAAGTATTTAAAAAGAATAATAAAAGCGTATACAATTAAGAATATTGCCGAAATAATTTTGTTTAATTCGGCGCCGCCAGAGAAATTCTTGAAGGCAACTGTTGAAGTTGTCAGCGTTAGACATTTCAAAATTTTATTTATATCAATTCTAAATTTTCCGTTAAAAAAAAGTTTCTTTTATCATTTATGATCATCCGTACTTGAAATTTACTGCAGGAACCGTTCTGGAGAGCCTAAATATAATGTGTTTATAAAGAATTGCACCATTTTGAATCACCTCAAATCCGCTACGCAGAAACCGGAAGCCATAATAAAGGATGCATCTTAAAAAACTACTGTGTCTGTAATCTTCAATTTTTCCCCAATAAAATATTGCGACAAATAAAATAATAATAATTTTATTTGTAATATTCACCAAAGAGATTGACCCTGTTTTGAAATGATTCATTTAAATCTCTTCCTTTTTAATTTTCTGCGAACCTTTTTTTCCGGTTGCCATCTTAAATACTGACTTTCACCCGTTAATTACGTCACGTTTTAATTAACACATCTTATAGGCGTTTCTTTCTTGAAAGAAGGTTGGCAAACAAACAGTAAGTATTACTTGAATTTAATTGATTTTGGTGGTTCTTTTTTACTACAGGGGCGCGACCGAACCATTATGAATTGATATGAAATTGAGTCAATGTTCCAATTTTGCATGTAAACAAAGAACAGTAATTTTATAGAATCGTCTCAAATCGAGTATTTTTGTGTTTGTTTTTCGAGTGCCATGAGAACGATTTTGGCACTGAATACAGTTTGCAAATAATTAGTTTCGTTGTTACGTACCCTAACCCGGTAATCATTACTATTAGCGACATTAATTATTTTAAAGACAATAGAGTTGGCAAATTAGTCAAAAACAATTTATTTTGCTTTTCCTAATCATTTGTGATCTATTTGCGTTAAAAATAATATTTAATGGAATTTATTGGCATTTTGAGTTATGCTAAGGACCCATTCTGAGCAATTTATTTGTTTAGGTTAAACAAAGATAGCTACTTTGCTCAGAATCAGGATATACGACGCGTATAACTTGTATTAAATTTTTTTTTTTAACGCAAATGAGTAGGGAAATAAAAAAATAAATTGTTTTTTACTAATTTCCTTTAAAATAATTTATGTCTGTAATAATAATTATTACTCTCTAAAACTGGTTTGAGGACGGGAAAAAAATTAAGACATTACCCGACTTACATAAAAAATGTCATTATTTATGGAAAACAATAATTTTTTTTAGAAATGGATTCATTAGTAAGCCTAAACCCAATTTTACAACAACATTTTTCATTTTTGTGCTTGATAAAACGACTACATCTAGGGGTGGAGGGGTTAATATTGATGTATTTTCTTTGCTTCTATTAGTCATTAAATTTTTCCTTCAAACAATTTTTTTTGTGGCTGTAAAAAAACTTATTTTAGTTTATTAAAGATGAATTCAATTGTGCAATTTTATACCAGATGATGTATGAGATATAACTCTATTTGACTGACAAAAAAAGACGATTACAATTTACAAAAACTTTATTTATTATTACAAAATAAAATTTTGAAAACAAAACAACTTTTTTATCAGCTAAATAAAAAATATTTAAGTTTTTTAATTAATATTAGCTAAACAACTTTTTCATTGGAATTTAAAATATTGTTGATTTCATTAATCAGTTTTGAATCTTAACGAAGAACGGTATGTCGAATTCTTAACGATTAATTATGACATAGTTTTACAATTAAATCAAATGAAGGAAAAAACTTTCGTTTTTAAATAAAGTTTTTTGGTCACGTACCAAAGGAAAGTTGAGAAAATTCTCTCAACTAATTCTATCTATATGAAATCAGTTAGTAAAAAAATATTTTACAGTTTTTTGCTTGTTTAATTGTTGATTTACCTTACTTTGTGAAGATAACATCTTTACTTAGGGCAGTAAGAGAAAAACGCTGTGATCTCATTATTGTCATTCGGTGCAGTCGTCCCTTAGTGAGGATGGACCGAGGCGGTCAAGGGCTTAGTCTTAATAGATGGCAGTGTAATAGTTGCTATATTTAATACGACAGCCCAAGCCTGAAGCTAAGTGGTCTATGAGCGATCCCTTATCTCACGCTTCACAGAGGATTCAAAACACGACAATAATAGTAACATCCATCGGATCGTGCATTTCAAGTGACTTGGCAACAGACAAGTGACAAACGCAACCTGCCGGCAGTTCGAAGAGCAACACTGATAGTTACCACCACCACTGAAATCTGCTTTGTTATCTTACTTGACCAGACAGTGTGGGGCGAGAATGGTAAGAGAGTTCTCAGATCGTGCATGTCAAGTCACTTGGTGTGTTCAAACTCATCGCCAGATAAGCAGCAACAACAACAGCAACCTGATGGCAGTCCGAAGAGCAACACTGATAGTTACCACCGCAACTGCTATAGCAAGCTTCAGCGGAATGGAAAGAGACACATTTGATAATACTATGATGACACCAATTGTGGTTCTGGCTTAGAGGCTTTCAGCCATTATCACACATAGCGCAATAGTCTAAGAAGCTAATGGACTTTTTGTTATACTGAAGTGTTTTATGACCAGTATATAGGAGCCATTCTGTTCATTTTGCGACAAACAAAGATGATAAAACCACCGTGTGAAGATCCATCCTCCAAACTAGCATAGATGGCATCTAGATAGCAAAAAATATTCCGATCCGAATGTTTCCAAAGCTTGGGAAAACGATACAAAACACGTCCTTGATTTAAACTTTATTATTGATTTGTTTGTTTTGAAGAGTAAATTCACTTTTGGAGATTTTCCTATATTACTCATTCTAGATATATCAAACGATATATCTTGTCCATTCTGGATATATACCCACATAATCTAACTTGTCAATCTAGTTAGCTGTGTGTTCTCCTCTTGACATTATTAATAATTTTTTGTTAATGATCTTCCTTTCTTTATGTCTATTGAGAATATTGATTTTGATCTATCATGATCCCATTTTTTGTTTGTTTAACATTCAATCCCTACAATTTAAATGTTCCATGTTCATGCTTTCCAATTTTAAATATCCTTTTAAATTTTCTGATCACTTTTTTCTGAAATAGAACATTTCTACAAAATATAAAATAATCCACGTGTATTGGCAGAATGCCTATGAAGTCACCAATAGCAGCATGCCAAAGAAACTGCATTGTCGTGTGCACTGACCATTCCTTTCAAGCAAGTTAACTCATGAGGAACTCGTTTGCACCATGAACGATTTGCTTAATTTAAACCATAAATGCATCTTTTTAGTTTCCACATCTGTGATTCTGGGCACACGTCATATGATGATCGAAGAAATACCTCTCTCGCCAGAATATTACCTAGCATAAATGCTGAGGTTAAATAAAGAGTCTCCCCCTACCACATTATAACCGAGGTCGTAAACAATACGAGATGCATAGCCTCACAGCTGTACATATGCTTATATGTATTTAAGTTATTGGAATCTTCTTCATAACCACACGCAACAAGATATCTTTTACCGTCTAATTGTAATTCACAAATTTTTCTATCATCACCCATCTTATTGATATACATTTTTGTCCATGTCAGGCACACATTCGTGTACTTCATGAACTTTCATATTTTCCAAATCTCTTTTCTTCACATCACTCACATCTTTCCTTTGTTCTTCTTCAGAAGTAAGCAAAACTGCATGTTCCTGATGACTTACTCCTTCTGTTACTTGAGGAAGTTCTCTCCATTGAACAGCATAATCCCAACAGACACAAAAGATTTTAATTCTCTGCTTTTGGTTTTATATTTCGCCAATTGCTATATATTTCCCATTGACTTTGATTGTGTGCTTATAACTATTCCTTTTACCACTCATCACTCCCTTTAAATTTATATTCTACAACTACTTTTCTTATTTAGTTTCATACTGTGATATTTCACTTCATTTCTATTGCTATAAGAATTGTTATTAGTTTGTCCTTCATTTTCCTCCTCCAAAACTTAATTCATTATATTTGAAGAAATTGTATTTTCTTCATTCTTTAGACTTCGTAATTCCGTGTCTACCTTCATCAAGTGACATTAATGCATCCTGAAAAAATGTGCCTACATGTCAGATCAATACACATTGACCTTTTTTTCTGAACACTTTAGTTGAAACACGCCATCCTTTGTAGTTTTGTCTTTTATAGTAGACACGGTCACCTGTCACAAATCCTTCATCTGCATAAGTTCTTACATAGTATATCAATGCTCTTTGAATTCTTTCGCTTGATTCGGCTTTTATGAAGCTTTTCCTTGCTGCATGTAAGGCATTTAAATTTATTCTAACCATATCACTGATTGTTCTAGCTCCCAATGCAGGTAACCGATTATTCAAAACTGAGGAGGTTTAATATTTGACCCAAATACAAGCTCATTTGGACTATTCCTAGAATGATTCTTAAGTGTATTTTTGGCGTTCACAGTCCAAGCTAAAGCTATTTCTGGCTCACATTTTTCATCCTCTAATGTTTTTCCATTGCTCCAGCAATTATTAGATTGTGATGTTCCACAGAACAATTACATCCAGCTCATGAGTTAAAATAACAAAACAAATAGTGATAGCAAAAAATTTGGCTGATTTAGTACACACGTTACAAAACATTAGTCAAACTGTGTTGTTAACAAAATGTGCTTAGTACAAATGCTGTTATCAATAAAGTATTTATGTATTTTAATATTACCTGAAAGAATGTTTGTATTTTTTTTATAAACTATGAAATGTATGTACACTATAAAACATTTTATTACAGTTTGGATTTCATTAACACAGGATTCTTGAATTGTTACTTCAATACTATTTGAAAATATTCATTTAGTTTCTGAATGGATCAATATAGCAACAGACCTTTTTATATTTTGAAATTCACATATAACAAATTGGGGGACATTTTAATGTGATTTTCGAGAATCACTTCAATTTTGTCTCTTGGACTACCAAGCTGAAACATATTTTTTACTCTACCATTTAAAAAATAACTGTCTGCGTTTTATGGATCCTGTGAAAATATTTTTTTTTCAAAAAACATGTATAAAAATTATATTTTTTAAAAATGTACCATCATCTGTTTATTGTTTGCAGAAACTCCAGCAATCAAAACAAATAACCAATGCACAGTTGGATTTGAATGGATCTTCATTAATTTGATGAGTTGAAGTATGGAAATGTCTTAAGAAAAAATATTTGAAATTTCTTGATGTAAATTGCCTGAAGGTAAAACTCTAAAACGCGATAAATATCATTTTTTGACTGTATGAATCTTTCACTCATAGAATCACACTTGATGATAACATATTAGAGTAACATTTTCTTGTCAATTGTATCAGTATTTCTTTATGCCCAGTCTTATTCAGCAGAAAAATAGCTGGATGACCTATCGCAAGTGCTTAATTCTAAGACAATCATGGACCCTTTAATCAAGTCAAAATTTCACACATCGAATATACTTAAAAAACAAAAAATGTTGGTCTAATTGAAAAATAAAATACTGCTAATTGTAAGAACTGAAATTATAGCTTCATTATGGACTGCAAAAATGGCTAGTTTTTATGAATCATCTATTAAATGTATTTGTATATAATCTGTATTGGATCAACTTATACTTTCCGATTTTTATATAGAGTTTAAATATTAAGACACGATTATACATATGTCCATATACCAGTTATTGTGTTCACCGATCTGTATAGGAAGAGGATCATTGTTATTCAATTTTAAATCAATATATCTAATAGCCTAAATAGAAAAATAAGACTAAAGTAATGATTGTGCGAATTAGTGCAGATCTGAATTGAGGTTTAAAGATGGCGAACTGCCACACATGATGTAGCAATGCGGAAAGGCCAATGTGTGTACACAATGTGTTTTTTACGTTTATCTCATGTCACACTATGATGCATAATGTTTGAAAACTAAGAACTTTTTTGTACTTTCTGATGAGCTCAAGGAGGAATGATCTAATATGGACATACCAATGTTGACTTCGTAAAAAAAAGGACAGATCTAATGTGGTGTGTCTACTATCAAGCAAAACGAACTCGTAAAATAATTGCAGTAAAGAGTCTGAGTTTGAAAATGTTTTTGTAAGATAAAATCTTATATTTTGCTTGCTCATATATATATATAATATTATATATGATAGCTGTCAATGCGGTAGATGAGCATGACACTCACTGGTAAAATTCACGTTTTTGTAAAAGAGTTGTGCACATTTGTCATATTAATATATTAGAGGTAAGATATAAGAAAAACTAAACAATTGTCATAGTGAAGCATTATTTTTAAATTTCAAAGTAACCAAAAATAAAAAGTATATTAATGTTTCTAAATTCCATTTCGGGCATAAAAGCACAATATAGAAGAAATACAGAGAAACAAATTATAGTCAAAAAATCTCAAATATGTTTACTTCAAAAATGATATTAAAATCTTATACTGGAGAGAAGCCATATTCGTGTGAAGTATGTGGTTCTTCTTTTACATTTAAATCCAGTATGGTTATTCATATGCGAACACATACTGGAGAGAAACCATATTCTTGTGAAATATGCGACTCTTCTTTTTCAAGTAAATGTAATATGCTGCAGCATGTACGAACACATACTGGAGAGAAACCATATTCTTGTGAAATATGTGGCTTTTCTTATTCAAGAAAATACGGTCTTCTAAACCATATGCGAACACATACTGGAGAAAAACCGTATTCTTGTAAAATATGCAGCTCTTCTTTTTCATTAAAATCAAGTATGCTGCGACATATGCGCACACATACTGGAGAGAAACCATATTCTTGTGAAATATGCGGCTTTTCTTTTTCAGAACAATCCAATATGTTAAAACATATGCGAACACATACTGGAGAGAAACCATATTCTTGTGAAATATGCGGCTTTTCTTTTTCAGAACAATCCAATATGTTGAAACATATGCGAACACATACTGGAGAGAAACCGTATTATTGTGAAATATGCGGCTTATCTTTTACACAAAAATCATCTATGTTGACCCATATGCGAACACACACTGGAGAGAAACCTTATTCCTGTGAAATATGCGTTTTTTCTTGTTCAACAAATAACGATTTTCTAAACCATATGCGAACACATACTGGAGAGAAACCTTATTCTTGTGAAATATGCCGCTCTTCTTTTTCAAGAAAATCCGGAATGTTGAAACATATGCGAACACATACTGGAGAAAAACCATATTCTTGTGAAATATGCCGGTTTTCTTTTACACAAAAATCATCTATGTTGACCCATATGCGATCACATACTGGAGAGAAACCATATTCGTGTCAAGTATGCAGCTCTGTTTTTTCAAGGAAATATGCGATGTTGCGACACATGCGAACACATACAGGTTAATGACCATATTCTTGTATAGTATGTGGTTCTCTTTTTAGACAGAAACAAGTGTTTGAACTATCTACTAGATAGCATCTTCGAATGTTTTAGGTCTCTCTGTACAAGGCTTTTAGGACAATCTGACAGGATGCTTCACTCTATAAGAAAACCCTGACCTATTATTCAGAATAACATGGTATTTACAGCACAATAAACATTCCCTCAGCAAAACTATACACTGTCCCATACAAGGAATATTGCACCTTCTCCTATTATTGTTACCTCAAGTAACAGCACTGAGCTGGATACTCCACCAAATTAGATGAATTCTTTTCCTGGTATCCGGTAAGACAAAGAAACCGAAAGAAACATATACTATAACATAGTTAACTGGGAAATTGAGAGAGGACAATTAATGTTCTTAACTTCTTTACTAACTCAAAGTTTGACAGGTAGAGGAGAAATTTAATGGAATATTCGAATGACGTGTGAAAAATAAAGAAGAAATTTAATGGAATATTCGAATGACGTGTGAAAAATACAAGTGAACATTAAGAGAATATTCGATAAAGCCCATGTACAACAAGAGAAGTAAACAGACGAAACTTAAGTTCGCAAAAATACCTATTTTCAATCAACATATGTCTTCATTTCAACTGCACTATTGTTTTGTTCTCTTTCTTGTCAAGTAACGTTTTAAGCTTTTGTTTATGCTATACAGTGTAAACACAATTTCGTTTTTTTATTGGAATGAGAAACTGAATCTCTATCTAATGGTTACCGAATATTAGTTTTGCTGAAATGACGAGATATCTACTTCATCTTCAAGTTGACCTTAATGGAAGATAAGTTTGACATCGACAACGTCATACAGCAGTCTGATGCATATTGCTAGCCTGGTAAAAATCTGACTATCCTAAGACACAATTTTTTTACCAAGTGAAGTGAATGGCCAAAAGTTCAATGATTTTGTCACAGTACATTGTCAACGTTCTGCAGACTGAATTGGGGGACCTGATGGACTCCTTAACTAAAGACGTTCTCATTATTGGGACAGACAATCTATGTCTCAGGGAACCTTTGTTGAGAGAGCATTACTTTACGTCAATCAAGTTCATCGTTGCTGATACCATTTCACAACCAGTTTTAGGTGCCACAACCTACAGGAAACTCAATTTGATTAAGTATATATTTCAGATTAATACAAATCTGCCAGATATTCTAAAAAATATCAAGACTGCTTAGGTGCACTCATAATGACAGGTGGATGTGTAAGGTAACTATAAACTCAACACCTTTGCCTAGCGAAAGAGGAACCGCTTCGCGCACCGCTTATAGTACGTCTGCCTAGAGCCTGTATTTGCGACTGACTTATTGTATGTAATTAAGTATTCTTAATACATTTCTTATTCCTTCTATTCCTGTCTTGTGTTCTAATTTATTGTTATTAGTACGATATAACACGTTTAAAAATCATTAATTGAAACATGTACCAAGCACTGATTTTTTGAAGCATAAATTATTTAGGATGGTAAAAAACCTACCCACCACAATATTGTTGTTGTTCTTTTTTAATGTTCTTTTGAATAAAATACACTTTGAAATATTCTTCTTCTTCTGAATCAAATATTCTTTGCCCAAAATAAAATAACCTACCCACCACAAAATCGGTTGCCTTCAAAATTTCTAGTTATCAATTGTTTTAAAGAAAGATTATCTTTTAACGCTTATAATACTGAAAGAATTACATTTTTCACCTTATTAGACTGAATTAGAGCAGTTGCGTGTTTTTGATCATACCTACTAGAAAATGAATACACCCAGAAAACTGAGAACCAAAACACATGAGAAAATCAGTCCACTAATCAATTTCATAGAAAATAGATTTCGCGTGAGATTAACTAAAAAAGTGTTTCGTATTATTGTCTCGAATCGATTTCCTCTTATTATTGGTCTCTGATAGGAGCAAAGGGAACATTATGGAAATGTTTTTGCATGTGATTACTGTTTAGTGTTTGTTTACCTTTTTGTTTTACGTTTATTCTTTATTATTTAATGATTTTAATTTTATACTTCTATTATTATTGTGGTTTCCTTTGTTGGTCTTTGCAAATTGTGTTTAAGTATTTTTTGTCAAAAGGCGAAATGTGATCCTTACTTCTATCGTTTCGAGGCATGAGTATTTTATTTACCTCTTTTCCAGAAGGTTAGACACAAGGTCAGGTGTGTTTTGATGAAAGTATTTCTGTGGAACGAACTGGATTCGAACCCGGCACACTCAGGTCCTCAGTCCGTGCCATTAACCATTTAGCTACCATTTTGCCATATTGGCGGGAATTTTAGTCCTAACTCAGTTTGTCTTACGGATGGCTAAACAACATGATGAATGTTGCTAATCGCTACAGGTAGATAAATAAAACATCAAGGAAGCTTGCAATATACGAGAATTAACTTTAAATTGATGCTTTCAAAGTAGTTGTGGCTGATTCAGCAGATTCCGTAGATCTGACCGAAAATAAGGTTAAAAAGCCAACGAAAAAAGGAGGAAAAATTGATTAAAGGATTGTTCGATGAAATGATATTATCTTTATCTACCCTACTTCGTCATAATATGGACTCTTCCTTGCTCTATTAATAGAGTCGGTTCAAACAATCAGAAGAGCGCAAAGTGAGACAAATTACCCTACTCCGTCATAATATGGACTCTTCCTTGCTCTATTAATAGAGTCGGTTCAAACAATCAGAAGAGCGCAAAGTGAGACAAATTACCCTACTCCGTCATAATATGGACTCTTCCTTGCTCTATTAATAGAGTCGGTTCAAACAATCAGAAGAGCGCAAAGTGAGACAAATTACGCTACTCCGTCATAATATAGACTCTTCGTTGCTCTATTAATAGAGTCGGTTCAAACAATCAGAAGAGCGCAAAGTGAGACAAATTACCCTACTCCGTCATATGGACTCTTCCTTGCTCTATTAATAGAGTCGGTTCAAACAATCAGAAGAGCGCAAAGTGAGGCACGTGTTATTCGAGTATTTTCACATTTGCAACAGTCACCGTTTGACCTTATTGATATCGCTTTTTATTTTTGTTATTTGTTATTCTGTTTGTGTCCACAAATTCTGTTTAAGTTACAAATACTAAAATGGCGAACGTCATCTCTATTTCTATCTTAATCTTAGTTTGAAGCTGCATTTTCCTTGAATGGCTGATAAACATGATCAATGTCGCTTCTTACGACTGATTTATGTGATCTCAAGGAAATTGTCACTCTGAATATTAACGGTAGGCAATTCTCCAAAAGTAGTGGTGTCTCATACGATAGATGCGTCAAGCATGCTGTCAAAGCAGTGCTTTCTATTACGAACGACGAGCCAGGTATCTTCCTGAAGCAGTGGTGTCTTATCCGGCAGACGAGCAAAGCAGTCACTTCTCATACAGCAAACGGCCAAGGCATGCCCATTAAACAGTATTGTCTTATACGACAGACGAGGCAAGCATTTTCCCTAAGCAGTGCTGTCTCATACGACAGGTTTGCAGCGATCTGACACCAAAAAATAACGTTTAAATCAAACGGATGAATTGCTAAAAGGATTCCTCCATAAAATGGATATATTTTATCAGTTCATCCAGGACATTTCGAAAAAAGAATTGTCATTATTATAAAAAAAAACTCCTGAAAGTAGATGATCGAGTAGAAAATTGTGTCGAGCATATCGACCTTGACCTGGACCTTGTCAATGAAGGACTTGTTATTCCCAAATTGTAACCCATATGGTACTAACTAGGCTTAATGCTGCTTAACATCGGTGATCTAATTATAACTTGTGTGTCACCGAGATTATGGCACCCGGGTAGGGTGCGTGTAAAGTGAATTTAGAAGCAGGCTGATAAACTTGAGGATGAAGAGAGAAGGATGGAAGCAATCTAGGAGTTTCCCAACATTAGTCAGATTGAACACTCTCTGTCAATTGAAAACGAATGTCCCTGTGGTCTGGCATGAGAGGTCAAAGGAGCGCTCTGCTAGAGCTTAACATTTCGTTGATGCTCCTCTCACAGAGTAGATTGTGATTTTGTGGGAGAGATGACGTTCAAAACCAGAAACTCGTTCCTATAAAAATACTCGGGTGCTACAAAATGAAAGGACTTTTGTGAAGCCAGAGAGATCAAATTGCACCAATTCACTATGCAAATACTACAACTGATTATCAATGCTACTATGGAAAAGGATAAAAAGATGGATGGTTGTGTGAATTGTTCCCTAGTTATGGGCAAAGTTAAGTGGTTGCTTTACACCCTATCACCATTGTTAGACTGGATGTGTGGAGAGTTGTCAGCTCAGTAAAGATAGGCAACTTTCTGAAGTTTAAACTGAGTTAAAAATATATATCAACACCGATTATGGACTAATACTAAAACGGTATTAGGCCATATATAAAATGAAGCAAAGTGCTTCCACGCATATGTGACGAACAGAATGAATAGGTTAAAGACAATACAAATATACAGAAGGTTTTTTATGCAGATTAACTAAGTGGGGGTAAGGTGAAAAAATTCTATACAAGTCATAAACGCCCTGATATTCCCATAAAAAGACTCATTTAACCCGACTGGTTATCAAACCTTTTCATGAGCTGACTGCACTTTAAGACAGTGGTATCTCATACGGCAGACGTGATATTTATATATAAGTTTAAGGATCGATCACATAAAACCATACCTTGTTTTATGTTGACTTGATATTCA
>CAUVYP010000800.1:215000-355000 GCA_963556195.1 Sepiola atlantica | reverse complement strand
AAACAGACACATGACACCTGTACCGATTCAGACACAACGGAGGAATTCAATACTCCCTGTGAATAAATGTTACCAAAGGCAAGATAAGTTACTCTTCTACTAACCTGAATATGTTTATTTATGTTTTTAACTTATTTTAAAGCGTTTTTTTTTAGTTCGCTTTCAAACTATTGTGTCGATGCTAGTTTAAAATTGAAAATACAAACTCGCCATATTTGATCACGTGACGTCGAGAGACTAGTTTTAAATCGAACTAAAAATGTCTCTTCTGAATAATGATATGCAAACAATCTTTACTGTAACTGGAACTTTTTTATTACAAATATTTCTTGCTCTCCAGTAGGGTTCACGCTGACTTCCGGGGTATCCTGCAGTAAATTTCAAGTACGGATGATCATAAATGATTAAAGAACCTTTTTTAACGAAAAATTTAGAATTGTGTTTTGAGTATGATAAAATAGTTGTTAGCAAAATATATATGTATATAATAGTGATAATTGAGGTTGGGGGAAGCTGCTTGTTTGATGTGAAAGACCGCAACAGTGATTACTTATTTCTGGTGGATATCGGTGCAGAGATAAGTGTTATCCCACCATAACCTGGTCACAAACCAATTCATCCATGTTTAGACTGTAAGCAGCAAACGGCTCAAAATTCCAAGCGTACGGCACCAAGGAACTAAATCTAGATTTAGGACTCCGCCGAAACTCCGTTTGGTAATTTGTGCAAGCAAACGTCAGAATGCTGATCATAGGAGACGATTTCGTTTCGCATTATTGTCTGTCTTTTCACATGTACAACCGACCACTCTCCGACGACATGACATACAGTAAGATGATTTCCTTTCGCATTATTGTCTGTCTTTTCACATGTACAACCAAACACTCTCCAACGACATGACATACAATAAGACGATTTCCTTTCGCATTATTGTCTGTCTTTTCACATGTACAACCAAACACTCTCCGACGACATGACATACAATAAGACGATTTCCTTTCGCATTATTGTCTGTCTTTTCACATGTACAACCAAACACTCTCCGACGACATGACATACAATAAGACGATTTCCTTTCGCATTATTGTCTGTCTTTTCACATGTACAACCAAACACTCTCCGACGACATGACATACAATAAGACGATTTCCTTTCGCATTATTGTCTGTCTTTTCACATGTACAACCAAACACTCTCCGACGACATGACATACAATAAGATGAAGGCAATACTAACACAGTTTGGCCCAACAGGAATCTGTTCAGCAGCCCACAACACAAAAGAATATATCAACATCTTTGACCAATACCCAGACATAACCAAGCCACTTTACACAACCAACAAAAAAAGACTTAACACAACACTACATGAGAACAAGAGGACAAGTTTATTCGAATATCTGACGTCTATTGCCTTAAAAGTAGTTGAAAGGGCAGAAAGATGTTTCACAATAACAAACAATGGCAAAAATGTTTCAATTGACAAACAAAAATATTCTTTAATGGAAAAATCACAGCCAAATAAACAGACACATGACACCTGTACCGATTCCGACACAACGGGGGAATTCAATACTCCCTGTGAATATACCCCACTAAAACAAAATACAAGAACACAGAAAAGATCTGGTAGGAAAGTCGCATTCCCACAAAACTTTAAAACCTACATTTATTATTAAATACATGAAAACAGTTTTCTAAAATACCCCTTCTTAATCTAGGAGGAGTACTTGTAGCATTAAATCTTTTCTCAAACACAATTACACACATACCACTAGGCACGCCAAACTCGATTAATCTGCCCATGTAATGACGCCAGGGATACACTGATCTATTTTACAAATTATAGATTCGGTCTCTCTTTCTCTCTCACAACCTGTTACAGATACCATCAGCAAGATTGTCCGTCTGTATCTCTCTTTCTCCCAATTCTGGCTGGCTGCTGCTATCACTATGTGCTCACACACACAAGGACACTATCCAGGTATATAAGAACTTTTCTCCACTCACATGCATACATACACAATACTCAGACTCTCTATTAAAGATGGTGAATAGACACTTTGTCTCGACGTATACACACACATACTTACGTACACAGACACACACACACACGCACACATGCATACATCATTCCATCTACACTCACTTTGTATATGTTGTAATGAACGCTATCTCATAGTCGGTTCTGCATACAATAAATGTTTTATTTAATCATATTTTCATCGACTGTGTTACTTTGCTTGTATATGTGCATGTTTGCATATGAACAAAACATATATACATGTGATGATTTGTTGTTATCTAGAGGAGAACCAAAAATGAATAATAGTAGTTTGAAATGTACAAGTGTTAATGGAATTATAGTCGTGCATTTATAACGACAGCTAACAGCACGAAAAAAAACCCAACAAATAAATGTTACCAAAGGCAAGATAAGATACTCCTTTACATACCTGGATGAGTTTATTTTAAAGCGTTTTTTTAGTTCGATTTAAAACTAGTGTGTCGACGCCAGTTTAAAATTGAAAACACAACATCGCCATATTTGATCACGTGACGTCGAGAGACTAGTTTTAAATCGAACTAAAAATGTCTCTTCTGAATAATAATATGTAAACCATCTTTACTGTAACTGAAACTTTTTTTATTACAAGTATTTCTGACTCTCTGGAATGGTTCACGATGACTTCCGGGTTATCCTGCAGTCAAGTTCAAGTACGGATGATAATAAATGATAAAAGAAACTTTTTTTTACGGAAAATTTAGAATTGTATTTTAGTATAATAAAATAAGTTGTTAGCAAAATACATTCTCAAATATATGTGTGTTTATATTTTTATGAAAATATAAATAATATTTAATACAAAAAATCTGTTTTTTATTGATATAAATAAAGTTATAAAACTTTTTAACGGAAAATGTAGAATTGTATTTTTATTATAATAAAATAAGTTGTTAGCAAAATACATTTTGAAATATATGTCTTTTTCATATTTTTATGAACATATAACAAATATTTAATAAAACATCTGTCTTTTTATTGATATAAATAGAATTATTATAATGAATGATAAAATAAACTTTGGTGCTTCTTGCTTAAAATGCCGAAAAAAAGATTTCTGTGTCTTTTAAAGTTGAAGAGGTAAATAAGGGGCAATAACTCTTAATTTTATTTTTGAGCCAGACTTTATCCTGAATTGTTATTTTGAGCCAAAATTTATCGTTAATTTTTAACAAGACTGATATTATCTTCAACTGGAATTATGGATTTGAAATTGTTCCAGTTCGAAGATGTGCTATATTTTACGTCAGAAAAAGCAAAGCAGATAGATTTTTTGCAAGCGCATGGTCTTATTTCAGGAGAAGAGACCTGTAATTGTGGGCATGAAATGCACCCACACGCAAATGGTGGATTCCTACCTCGCAGAATTTATGTGGCGGCAGAAATTCAAACCAGTAAATGCTTTCGCCCAAATTTGCAAACAGATTGCAGACTATCATTCAGTATAAAGCCCAGTCAACAACCCAAGTATAAGCAACATAAATGCGTAAATTTTCAATAAAATCTTAATTTTTCCATTTATGTATACATTGTTGTTCATTTATTACTAAAAAATTTTCAAAATCATAAATTTCCCATTTACGTATAATTTGTTGTTCATTTATTACTAATTAATTGAATGTCGCAGTAAATTACGTTACATGTAATAACAACAGGTGATAAGAGTTATTGCCCCTTATTTACCTCTTCAACTTTAAAAGACACAGAAATCTTTTTTTCGGCATTTTAAGCAAGAAGCACCTAAACTTTTTTAACGGAAAATTTAGAATTTTATTTTTATTATAATAAAATAAGTTGTTTTTTATGAAAATATAACAAATCTTTAATAAATCTTTTTTTATGAATCAATTATGTTGAAATGTCTTCTGTTTGTTTTTCGTATGAAAATATCACAAATCTTTTCGTTAAAAAAAGAAGTTTTTTTTATCATTTATGATCATCCGTACTTGAAATTTACTGCAGTATAATCCGGAAGTCAGCGCGGTTGCGACCCCTTCTGGAGAGCCGTATTTCTTATATAATTGAAAATGTAAGAAGTTTTTATTTTTGTTTTCAAATACTAAAATGAATTCGCCATTTTTGAATACGTAAATTTTATGATGTGTAATAATAAAAAAGAGATTTTAAAAATGTATTTTTTCATGCAAATATCATGTGTTCATCAAAAATTTAAAACAAAAAACAATTTGTGAAAACAACAAAAAATAACAATACTAGGTTTATTATTTGTTTATTCAGAAATGTAAACAAAATATATGTTTTATGTAAATATAATGTGTTTATTAAGAATTGCACCATTTTGAATCAGCTCAAATCCGCTACGCAGAAACCGAAAGCCATAATAAAGGATGCATTTTAAAAAACTACTGTGTCTGTAATCTTCAATTTTTCCCCAATAAAATATTGCGACAAATAAAATAATAATATTTTTATTTGTAATATTCACCAAAGAGATTGACCCTGTTTTCAAATAGTTCATTTAAATGTCTCCCTTTTTAATTTTCTGCGAACCTTTTTTTCCGGTTGCCATCTTAAATACTGACTTCCACCCGTTAATCATGTCACGTTTTAATTAACACATCTTATATGCGTTTCTTTCTTGAAAGAACGTTGGCAAACAAACAGTAAGTATTACTTTAATTTAATTGATTTTGGTGGTTCTTTTTTACTACAGGGGCGCGACCGAACCATTATGAATTGATATGAAATTGAGTCAATGTTCCAATTTTGCATGTAAACAAAGAACAGTAATTTTATAGAATCGTCTCAAATCGAGTGTTTTTATGTTTGAGTTAAAAATATTAAAAACCTAAACAAGTAAATTAACAAAAAAGGCTACTTTGCCCAGAGTGAGTATTTATCATAACTTAAAATGCCAATAAATTCTATTAAATATTATTTTTAACGCAAACATAAAAACAGTTGGGAAATTAGTCAAAAACAATTTATTTTGTTTTTCCTAATCATTTGTGATCTATTTGTGTTAAAAATAATATTTAATAGAATTTCTTGGCATTTAAAGTTATGGTAAGTAGCCTTCTTTGTTAATTTACTTGTTTAGTTTAAACAAACATGACTACTTTTCTCAGAATCGGAATATTATTTTTTTTTCGAAATGGATTCATTAGTAAGCCTATAACCAATTTTACAACAAAATGTTTCATTTTTGTGCTTGATAAAACGACAACACCGGGGGGGGGGGAGCTAATATTGATGTTTTTTCTTATTATTAGTCATTTATTTTTTTTCTTCAAACAATTATTTGCTGGCTGTAAGAAAACTTATTTTAGTTTATTAAAGATGAATTCAATTTGGCAATTTTATACCAAATGACAATGACGTCTGGGATATAACTCTATTTGACTGACAAAAAAGACGATTTCAATTTACTAAAACTTTATTGATTATTATAAAATAAAATTTTGAAAACAAAACTTCTATATCAGCTATGTAAAAAATATTTAAGTTTTTAAATTTAAATTAGCTAAACAACTTTTTCAATGGAATTTAAAATATTGTCGATTTCATTAATCAGTTTTGAATCTTAACAAAGAACGGTATGTCGAATTCTCAACTAATTCTATCTATAAGTTATTACAGAATATTTTACAGTTTTTTGTTTGTTTATTTACCCTTCCTTGTTAACATAACATCTAACACATTCTGAAGAGAACAAATAACAGAATCCGTCGAAACAGCGTAGAGTGAAGCTCACTTCAGCCAGACATTTACTCTCGACATAAAAAAGGAATAAAAGGAAACACCAAGAAGAGAAGAACGCTATGATTGCATTCTTGCCGTTCGGTGCAGTCGTTCCTTCGTAAGAATGGACCAGGGCGGTTTAGGGCTTAGTCTTAATATATGATAGTGTAACAGTCGCTCTACTTAGTACGACACCCCAAGCCTAAAGTTAAATGGTCTAAGGGCGATCCCTCATCTCACGTTTCACTGGGGATTCGAAACATGACGATAATAGTAACATCCATCCGATCGTGCACGTCAAGTCACTTGGTGTGTTCACACTCATCGCCAGATAAGCAGCAACAACAACAGCAACCTGTCGGCAGTCCGAAGAGCCACACTGATAGTTACCACCACCACTGAACTCTCCTTTGTTATCTTACTTGACCAGACAGTGTCGGGCGAGAATGGTAAGAGGGTTCTCAGCCCAAATTACTCTTAAATCCCTATTGGACCTCTTTGTCCACCTTACTGATAGGTCGTCGTGTTTGATATGCTAACTGAGCTATTCACAGTTTCACCCGTTCTAATACGTAATGTTAACTTACACTTGCATGGCTTCAGTTTTGAGACAAGCGTATGACTACATGGCACATTCTTGTAAACAACTGATTTTCTTTACATGCGTTGCTGCTGCATATTTGCCGGTGGTAGAGGAGGGAAACCTGCATCTCAGCACATGACAGATAACTTTAGTATGTGGCAGATCAGACGACGACCAATCTTCTTTTCACAGTTGCATCGAGTTTAGGCAAACAAGTCTGATTCAAGCATGGACTATCAGCACAAGTATTGATCACTGATCAGAGCGCTTTACCTGACGGTGATGTGACTTATCCTGCAGACGTTCAGATCGACGGTATGGGAAGTAGTAATCAGTGGCGGAAACTGCCGATAGGAAACATTGAAGCGACTATGACGAAGGGGCAGTGGCAGCATCTAACCACTGGAAGATTCAGACGTTGTAATCAGACAAGGAATCGCTGCAGCACTAGAACTGCAAGCAGGATATCCATAGTTTTACAAAACGGTGGACACAAGTGACAACAAGCAGAACACACACGCTGTTAGTAGAATGGTGCTGATTAGGGCGGTTAGCAACACAACTCTTCCTATGAGGCTTTGTTCGGCAGCAGAAGCCTGTATCCCTCTGTTGCTTCCGCAGCGATTTGTTGTATTGTTATCTTACCAGATCAAAAGCATGTAGTCACTCTATGTGCAGCTCACTGTGGCGGCATCACTGAATGCTATGACAATTGTGTTAACACGGAAGAAGAAATTTGCAGTAAATCAACCACAAACTATCGATGCAGGAGTGACAATGAAAACGGCTTTGGCAGCCCCCGGCTGTTGAGCTCTCTACTGCTGCAAACCACATGACGTGCCCAAAGAATGCTGTGGACCACCTTGCTGTAAAATGTTACTGTGGGACCAGTTTTAACACACTGAAATGTGTTTCCTATCGAACACGTTTTATAAAACATTTGGTGTAACAACCCTCAGAACTAGTGCTGATAATCATCTGACATTCCTTTCAACGCCGGAAAATGGGCCATTAAAAAAAGTTGAACCATCCAAACCGCTGTTTTACAGGCTTTGAAGAACCTGGTGTGAGTACCTGTGCTTTGAGGTGTTTGGTGCAGGTGGTGATAACTTGACTTTGTTTGTTTCACTAACAGAGCTGGCTGCTGCTGTAGGTGCTGCTAATATGTTGTCACAGATCCGCCTGTAGTGAGAAGCGTTACCAGCAGATGAGGGCACGTCTGAGTTTGTCGATTTTGTGATAGGAGTATCTGCCTGCTGCTTGTGTCCATCACTGTGACAAAGTGCATTGCTAACCACAGACCTGCCGACCATGCACAGCCTAATGACTGACTAACAAGGGCCTGACGAAGCATTTGGTGCAACAATCTCCAGAACTTGTGATGCTATTCGTCTGAGCCACATTTCAATGTTAGAACAGTGGCAGATGGCCACTGAAAAAGATAACTCACAGGAACCACTCTTTTAAGTCAGCTATTTTTCACCTTTTACTGGAGTCAGGCACACATTCATATACTTCATGAACTTTCATATTTTCCAATTCTCTTTTCTTCGCATCAATCACATCTTTTCTTTGTTCTAATTACGAAGTAAGCAAAACTGCATGTTCCTGATGACTTTCTCCTTCTGTTACTTGAGGAAGTTCTCTCCATTGAACAACATAATCCCAACAGACATAAACGATTTTAATTCTCTGCTTTTGGTTTTATATTTCACCAATTGCTATATTTTCCCATTGACTTTGATTGTGTGTTTATAACTATTCCTTTTACCACTCATCACTCCCTTTAGATTTATATTCTACAACTTCATTTCTTACTTAGTTTTATTCTGTGATATTTCACTTCCTTTCTATTGCTATAAGAATTGTTATTAGTTTCTCCTTCATATTGGTCCTCCAAACCTTCATTCGTTTTATTTGAAGAAGTTGTATTTTCATCATTCTTTAGGCTTCGTAATTCCGTGTCTACCTTCATCAAGTGAAATTGATGCATCCTGGAAAAATGTGCCTACACGTAGGCACATTTTTCTAGGATGCATCAATTTCAGATGTATGTCAGATCAATACACATTGACCTTCTTTTCTGAACACTTTAGTTGAAAGACGCCATTCTTTGTAGTTTTGTCTTTTATAGTAGACACGGTCAACTGTCACAAATCCTTCATCTGCATAAGTCCTCACATGGTATATCAATGCTCTTTGAATTCTTTCGCTAGATTCGACTTTTATGAAGTTTTTCCTTGCTGCATGTATGGCATTTAAATGTATTCTAACCATATCACTGATTGTTCTAGCTTCCCATGCAGGTAACCGATTATTCAAAACTGAGGAGGTTTAATATTTGACCCAAATACAAGCTCATTTGGTCTATATCTAGAATGATTCTTAAGTGTATATTTGGCATTCACAGTCCAATATAAAGCTATTTCTGGCTCACATTTTTCATCCTCTGTTTTTCCATTGCTCCAGCAATTATTAGATTGTGATGTTCCACAGAACAATTTCATCAAGCTCATGAGTTTAAATAATAAAACAAATATTGATAGCAATGATTCGGCTGATTTAGTACACACATTACAAAACATTAGTCAAACTGTGTTGTTAACAAAATGTGCTTGGTACACATGCTATTATCAATAAAGTATTTATGTATTTTAATATTACCTGAAAGAATGTTTTTATTTCTTTTGTAAACTATGAAAAGTATGTACACTATAGAACATTATATTGCAGTTTGGATTTCATTAACACAGGATTCTTGAATTGTTACTTCAATACTATTTGAAAATATTCATTTATTTTCTGAATGGATCAATATAGCAACAGATATTTAAATAATTTTAAATTCACGTATTACGAACTTGGGGAGATTTCAATGAGATGTTACACAATCCCTTCAATGTTGTCTCTTGCTAAAACATATTTTTTACTCTACCATTAAAAAAATAACTGTCTGCATTTGATTGATACTGTGAAAATAATTATTTTTGAAAGAACATGTATAAAAATTGTTTTGTTTTTAAGTGTATCTTTATCTGTTTAATTTTGCAGAAACTCCAGCAAAAAACTCAAAAAAAAGGCAAATGCATATTTTTATTTGAATGGATCTTCATTTCTCTTGATGACTTGATGTATGGAAATGTCTTAAGAAAAAATATTTTGAAATTTCTTGATGTAAATTGCCTGAAGGTAAAACTCTAAAAGGAGAGAAATATCATTTTTAACTGTATGAATCTTTCTTTCATAAAATCACATTTGATGATAACATATTAGAGTAACATTTTCTTGTCAATTGTATCGGTATTTCTTTTATGCCCAGTCTTATTCAGCAGAAAAATAGCTGGATAACCTATCGCAAGTGTTTAATTCTAAGACATTCAGGGACCCTTTAATAAATTCAAAATTTCACACATAGAAAATACTTAAACAACAAAAAATGTTGGTCTAATTGTAAGAACTGAAATTATAGCTTAATTATGGACTGACAAAATGGCCAGTTTTTATGAATCATCTATTAAAATATTTTCATATGATCTGTATTGGACCAAATTATTCTTTCCGATTTTTATATAGAGTTTAAATATTAATATACATATATGTCCACATACCAGTTATTGTCTGTGTTCACCGATCTGTATAGGAAGAGGATCATTGTTATTCAATTTTAAATCGATATATCTAATAGCCTAAATAGAAAAATAAGACTAAAGTAATGATTGTGCGAATTAGTGCAGATCTGAATTGAGGTTTAAAGATGGTGAACTGCCACACATGATGTTGCAATGCTGAAAGGCGAATGTGTGTACACAATGTTTTTTTACTTTTATCTCACATGTAACACTAAGATGTATAATGTTTAACAACTAAGAACTTTTTTGTACTTTCTGATGAGCTCAAGGAGGACAGCTCTAATATTGACATACTTATGTTGGTGTGTCTACTTTTAGCTGAAACGACTTCATAAAAAAGAGGACAGATCTAATGTAAGTATGTCTACTATCAAGCAAAACGAACTCGTAAAATAATTGCATTAAAGTGTCTGATTTTTAAAATGTTTTTTAAAATCAAATATTTTGCTTGCTTATATATATATATATATATATATTATATGATAGCTGTCAATGCGGTAGATGAGCATGACACTCACTGGTAACATTTTTGTACATTTGTCATATTAATATATTATTAATTATATGTAAGATATAAGAAAAATATCAGATATGCAAAGCACTTCAACCATTGTCATAGTGAAGCATTATTCTTAAATTTCAAAGTAACCAACAATAAAAAATATATATTAATGTTTCTAAATTCCATTTCTGGCACAAAAGAACAATATAGAAGAAATACAGAGAAACAAATTGTAGTAAAAAAACTCAAATATTTGTTATTAAAATATGATATTCAAATCTTATACTGACGAGAAGCTATATTCGTGTGAAGTAAGTGGCTATTCTTTTACATTTAAATCCAGTATGGTTATTCATATGAAAACACATACTGGAGAGAAACCATATTCTTGTAAAATATGCGGCTCTTCTTTTTCAAGTAAATATAATATGCTGTAGCATGTACGAACACATACTGGAGAGAAACCATATTCTTGTGAAATATGTGGCTGTTCTTTTTCAATGAAAAACGGTCTTCTTCACCATATGCGAATACATACTGGAGAGAACCCTTATTCTTGTGAAATATGCGGCTATTCTTTTTCGAAAAAACTGGGTATGCTGCGACATCTGCGAACACATACTGGAGAGAAACCATATTCTTGTGAAATATGCAGCTTTTCTTTTACACAAAAATCATCTATGTTGACCCATATGCGAACACATACTGGAGAAAAACCATATTCTTGTGAAATATGCAGCTCTTCTTTTTCAGTAAAATCTAAAATGTTAGAACATATGCGAACACATACTGATTGGCCTCAACAAACCATCAACAGGCTAGATGTAAAGACTCGTAAAATGTTAACCCTCCATAGGGTCATCTATAGAAA
Organism: Sepiola atlantica; assembly: GCA_963556195.1. NCBI lineage: Eukaryota > Metazoa > Mollusca > Cephalopoda > Sepiida > Sepiolidae > Sepiola > Sepiola atlantica. Next base: position 343,649 of record CAUVYP010000800.1, on the reverse strand, counting down.
TCAGTGTCTGCCAAGACTGTACTTGCCCAGAAGAGAGGGAGGATAGGATTGGGTCTATCAGAGATAAACCACCAGCACAGAGCCACTATTGTCAGCATTGGCCAGTACCTAAGAAGCTCCTTAAACCCCAGCCTAGCAATGGTACGTGAACACCAAGATTCAAGAGCCAGCAAAACAAATTCCATCACAAAGTTTGCCAAGCATTTTGGACAAGGCTGTCATATAGATGAGGCAGAAACACCAAACAATCCTGCCGCAGAGATAGCCCAAAATAGCCGCAAGAGATACACCCATACTTTTAAGAACAGGTGCATTGATGAGTGGTCAGGACAGAAACATGCCACATACTTCCTCGATGAACTATCCAAGGACTATATTGATAAGGAAGGATCCTTGGAATGGCTAAGAAGGGGAGCCATCCACTACCAGGAGAGGCTTATAATGGCCGCACAAGACCAGGGTCTGATGACAAATGCGTTTAAAAAGATGGCTGGTCTCAGTCAGGACAACAAGTGCAGGTTTTGCCACACTGAAGTGGAGAGTGTGAGCCACCTGATATCGAGTTGCAAAATCATGTTGGCAGATGGCTCCTATACAACACGACATAATGGAGTGTGCAGATACCTCCACTAAAACATCTGTAAGAAGCTGAATATCAGATGTAGCAGCAGGCACTGGGAACATCTACCTGAGAGAACTGTGGGGAATGAGACATACACCATCCATTATGACCATGAAATCCCCACAGCTACCTATCTGGAAAACGCAGCTGTCAAACCTGACATTGTAATATGGAACAAGAGAGAGAGAGTGGCAACTTTGGTTGAGGTCAGTGTCCCTAATGATGGGGGCCTAAATAGAGCTGAAAGGGAGAAAATAAAATATCAGGGTCTAATGTATGATATGAAAAGAAACTGGAACCTCAAAGAGATCTCTATCATTCCAGTTATCATAGGAGCCACTGGAATCACGAAGAAGAACTTGAAAAAGTATTTAACAAGTATACCTGGTGAACCAAGTGCAAGAGAAATTCAAACACTCAAGGGAACAGCCAGAATCCTGAAAAGAGCTCTCGGTTGGAGTCTGTAAATAGCGAGTTATCTTATGGCATTTGGAAGAATGCCCATCCCCAGCAAATGAATGAAAAGAAAAATATTAAAAAAAAGAGAGAAACAATATTCTTGTAAAATATGCTGCTCTTCTTTTTCATTAAAATCTAACATGTTGAAACATGCGAACACATACTGTAGAGAAACCATATTCTTGTGAAATATGCAGCTCTGCTTTTTCATTAAAATCTAACATGTTGACCCATATGCGAACACATACTGTAGAAAACCAATATTCTTGTGAAATATGTGGCTTATCTTTTTCAATGAAATTTAATATGCTGCAACATGTGTGAACACATACTGGCAAGAAATCATATTCTTGTGAAATCTGCAGCTTTTCTTTTTCAAGAAAAAACGATCTTCTAAATCATATACGAACACATAGTGGAGAGAAACCATATTCGTGTCAGTATGCAGCTCTGTTTTTACAAAGAAGCAGGCTATGTTGCGACACATGCGAACACATACTGGTTAAAGACCATATTCTTGTATAGTATGTGGTTCTTTTTTAGACAGAACAGATGTTTGAACTACCTACTAGGTATCATCTTCGAATGTTTTAGTTCTCTCTGTACAAGGGTTTTCAGGACAATCAGACAGGATGCTTCACTCTACAAGAAAACCCTGACCTATTATTCAGAATAACATGGTATTCACAGCATAATAAAGATTCCCTCAACAAAACGATACACTTTTTTCCCATACAAGGAATATTGCACCTTCTAGTGATGTTACCTTTAGTAACAGTACTTAGCTGGATACTCTACCAAATTAGATGAATTATTTTCCTGGTATCCGGTAAGACCAAGAAACCAAAAGAAACATATACTATAACATAGTTAACTGGTAAATTGAGAGAGGACAATTAATGTTCTCAACTTCTGTACTAATTCAAAGTTTGAAAGGTAGAGGAGAACGTTAATGGAATATTCGAATGACGTTTGAAAAATAAAGGAGAACTTTAATAGAATATACGAATATCGATGTATCTCATATAGAGATTAATTGTCAGCTCCAGGAAGGAGCACCTTGGTTACTGAGAACTTCCACTGAAGTAAAATGAAACAAAAAAGAGAAAAAAAGGCAGAGAATATGCACGCTGTGTTCGGAAAATTTGCAAAACACAGTTAACAAACAAAAATAAAGTAACTGCCATTAACTAACTAGCTATGCCAGTGATTACATACAGCTTTGGCATTATTGATTGCCCACAAAACGATCTTAATAAACAGAGTAATGTACAGTAACCATTGTTTACCAAGGGGGATATCTGCCAAGAAGAGCAAGATGTATGGGTCTCTCAGATATTGTCCATCAACATCGAAACATCATAGTGAGCACCGGCCAATATCTGATGAGCTCCCAGAACCAAAACATAATGATATTATTCCAACACCAAGAAATCAGAGCAAGTAGAACAACTTCTATCACAAAGCGGCCACATATTTTGGACAGGACTGTCTTACAAATGATTCAGAAACTCAAAACAAGCCTGCCACAGAAATAGCCCAGAAAAACCACCAAAAAAGCACCAAGACTTTCTATTGCAGAAAACTTGAAGAATGGGCCAAGCAACAACGTGCTAAGTATTTTCTGGATAAACTATCCCAGGAATATATAGATAAGGACGGCTCTGTTGACTGGCTGAAATTAGGATCGCTCCACTATAATAAGGAGAGAATTATAATGGCTGCCCAAAGTAAAGGCTTGATGAGCAATGCCTTTAAAAAGATGAGTGGTCTCAGCAACGATAAAAAGTTTCTGCTGGTGAGATGGCTACTATACAATGTGATAATATCTTCACTGGACTTTACTGTCTACGAAATCAGTCCCTGAACCTAATTCCTCGGGTCTATTTGTAGTCCCGCCCGTGACGTCACATCCGGCGTCACATCTACCTCCTCCTCTGTATTCGGATCGCTTCCCTCGTCCCCTGAACTGCTGCTTGCATATCTCCGGGGTTTTCTTATGTGTCGTCTTGCTCGTCTGAGTGCGATCGGGAGGTCCATTTCTTCGTCGCTTCTTTGGGTCTGTTCCTCTTCTTCCAGTTTCCTTAACTCATCACTGAAAGGGAACTCATCATCCTCCCCTTGTTGACGGGTCGTGTTTTGGGGGATTCTTTTTAGTTGTGACGTGTGTCTTAGCACCCGTTTATCTCCTTGCCTTATAATCGCGGATTCCCCCTTGCGCTCTCCTACTGTCCATGGTGTTGGATGATAAGCTGGGGTTAGCTTATTATATCTACTTTGTTTTAGGAGTACACTTTCTCCTGTTTCTATGTAAGATGGTTTGGCTTTATTTTTCTGATCTGTGCGATCCTTTAATTTGTATTTCTCTTTCTTGTCTTTTTGCCGAGCTGCTCTCCAGGCCTGGCTTTCAGGTCTTTTTTGTAGTCCTGGCAGGTTGATGTTCACCTCCCGACCCAAGAGAAGAGAGGCAGGTGTTTCCCCCGTCATGGCATGGGGGCTGTTTCGATAATACATCAGGAATTCTCCTAGATGTTTCCTCCAGTCCCTTCCTTCAGTGTTCATTGCTCTAATCGCTTTCAACATAGTTCCAAAGAACCGCTCAATTTCCCCATTAGTTTGGGGATGATAAGGTGTTATCTTCCGATGTTGGATACCCCATTGTTCACAGAATTGCTTAAAATCGGATGATATGAATTGGGGTCCGTTATCTGAAACAATGATGGTGGGGATGCCGTATGTATAAAAGCAGTTTTGGATCGTTGATACAACTGTACTGGCTCTCGTGGTTTTCGTAATGAATGCTTCCGGCCATCTTGAGCCTGCATCAACCATCCCAATAACATAATCCCCGCTAGGGAAAGGTCCACATATGTCGACGTGGAGGACTTCCCATGGACCTTTCATCTCGGCCATATGTACTGGACGATGGTTACTCTTCGGGTCTTGGGTCGTACACGGGATACATCGGCTTATAGTGGTCTCTATGTCCTTGTCTATATTAGGCCACCATACCTTAGTCCTAAGCAGCGCTTTTGTTTTCACTATACCCAAGTGTGTGTCATGTGCCAACTTCAGGATTCGCTTCTGCAAGTTTTTTGGTATAATGATTCTGGATCCTCGCGTAATTATACCCCGTTTGGCTGTCAGCTCATTCTTCACATGTTTGTAGGGTTGGGTTGACTCTTTACTCCAGTCGCCTTGTTGTATCGCCTTTTCCACTGCTTTGAGAGTTAAGTCCCGTTGAGATTCTTCCATTATCTCTGATAACGTGATTGATTTAGGCGTGCTGTTTGCTACGATGGCGTTGATAAACCCTTCGGCAATCTCTTCTTCTGGTGATACTGTTTTTTGATATTTCATCGGTTGTCGAGAGAGTATGTCTGCTGGATTATTCCTACCGTTGATATGTTTGATAGTATAGTCATATTGTTGTAAGCGTAGGATCCAGCGCAATATTCGTGCGGAGGGGTTGCCTTTGGGATTAAAAATAGTTGTCAAGGCTTGATGATCAGTCATTAGCAGGAAATTTTTTCCATACAGATAAAAATGGAATTTTTCGCAAGCCCACACAATAGCTAGGGCTTCTTTTTCCAGTTGGCAGTAGCGACGTTCACCGTCGGTCAGAGTTCTCGATGCATAGCTGATGGGGGTAAGTACTCCTAGTTTGTTCTGGCATAGTATTGCTCCCAGTCCCACGGGACTGGCGTCTACCAAGACTGATGTCTCCAGCTTTGGATCGAAGTGCATAAGCGGCTTGCTTTGAATTATCATATTTTTCAGTTTAAGGAAGCAAGATTCCTCTTCCTTGGTCCATCGCCATTCCGTGTTTGCACGAGTCAACCTTTTTAAGGGCTCACTGAGTGTTGCCAGACGAGGGATAAATTTCCCGAGGTAATTTATCAGCCCCAAGAAACTACGTACGTCCTGGATATTTTCGGGGTTTTTGAATTCTTTTATTGCTTTTATTTTGGAGTCGGTGGGTCTGATCCCTGTGCTGGACACAATAAACCCATAGAACTCGAGTTCTTCACTGTGGAATATGCTCTTTTTCTGTGCGATTGTGAGGTTGTTTCCTCTCAACGTCCGCAATACCGCATCTAGGGTCTTGTTGTGTTCTTTTGTGTCCTTTCCCCAGATTAGAATGTCGTCAGCCCCGTTGCAGCAGTTTGGGATTTTCTGGAGGAGTTGTTGTAGTAATCGCTGCCCTTCCTCGGCTGCAGATGTAATTCCCATCACTAGTACTTTGTATCTGTAGATCCCAGACTTGCAAGAGAAAGTGGTGATGTCCCTTGACTCTGGATCTAGTTCTATTTGGTGATAATAGGAGTTTAGGTCGATTTTCGAGAAAGTGTTTGCGTTGCCAATTTCACTCAATAGTTGTTCAACTGTTGGTATTTGATAGCGAGTGCGTTTTACTGCTTTATTCGCTACGCGTAGGTCGGCACATATTCTTATCTCCCCGTTTGGCTTTGGTACCGCTACTAATGGTGAGACCCACGGAGTTGGTCCTTCCACTCGTTCAATGATATCATTTTCTAACATTTCCTCGATTTTTTCCTCCACCGCTTCTTGGATGTGAAATGGTGTTCGTCGTGGTGGTTGGGCTACTGGCGTAATGTTATTGTCAATTTTGATTTTGAGTTGAAAATTTCTCATTCTTCCTAACCCTTCTAATGAGGGTAGATGTTGTTTGAGAATGTCCTTTGTTGATTGTGGGATACTGTTTGTATGGAGTGATTTCACTTGTGGGGTGGTAATGAACCCTAGTTCAATGCTGGCCCGTTTGCTCAATATGTTACCCCTTGATATGCCTTAGTAACAAATATCTTGTGGGCTATTCTCCTGGGCCCCTTTGTTAGCGTAGCAAAAAATTCCCCTTTTAGAGGTATCGGTGTGTTCCCATAGGCTTTTGGTCTACAATTGGTTTGTTTTAATGTCAAATTCGGTCGTAAATTAAGGATTCCCGAAAAAGTTTTGCCGTCAATGAGATTGATATCTGCTCCAGAGTCTATTAATATTGTGACGGGTACGTCGTCAATGTGGACGACTTCGCTTCCTACCGCACTAATGTGATCTATTTGGAAGACCCATGTCTGGTTGTCTGATTCCAGTTTCGTTGATACTGGTTGGACACGTTTGTTTTCGCCTGATAGGTTTGATTCTTTTTTTCTATCGCTCTTTTTCCTCAAGCACGTTTTCTCGAAGTGGTTCTTTAATCCACAGTAGTTACATTTTTTTCCAAATGCTGGGCATTTTGTTTGACCATGTATATGGTCTGAACTGTTACAGCCGTAGCATTTTGTGATAGGTCTTAAAGGGCTGTTTTTGTCTGTGGAGGGGAGATGTCTATGATCACTGTTAAGTTGTTGCCGTTTGTAGCTGGTTTTAACTTGGTGGATATCCGAATGCCCTTTCCCTTTCCCTTCAATATGCTCGGCCTGTGTTTCAGTGGATTTGAATATGAATGCTCTCCGAAGTGCTTCCTCTACGGTCAAATCCGTTTCTTTTAAATACGCTCGACGTAATTTGTTGGAGGTGCATTTCTCTATTAGTTGGTCTACTATAGCCTTGTCTAGACTGTATTCGTTAAAATTACATTTTGCCCCTTGTATCCGCAAACGGGTGACGTAGTCGTGTGTAGACTCCCCGTTATCTTGCATAAGCATTCGGAATTTATGACGTTCGAAAACCTTATTGGTTTTCTGGATGAAGTATTCGTCCAAAGCTATCTTCATTGTTTTGTACGTTGGCTCTAATCGGTCTTGTGGTACCTCCGGGGTTAAAGTCCTGATGATTTCTTTTAGTTTCCGTCCCCCATAAAATCGTAAAAGTGAACGCTGTCGATTGTCATCCCTTATTTCGAACGCCGTAAATGCGTCCTCAAGGTGTTCACTCCATTCCCTCCATGCTTGCTCCTGGTTAGAGTCCTCCCAGTCTAGGGGTTCTATTGTTGGCATTGAAAGAGACATATTTATTTATTTTCTCTTCGGAGGGGGTTTTGTTCAGTTTTCTTCGAGAAATTATTATTATTTTATTTTTTTTTTTTTTTCAGTTGTTTAGTTTCGGTTGCTCGTCGCTGTTTGCTTCGAGAAATTAAATTTCAGTTGTTGTTTCGATTACTCGTCGCTGTTTGCTTCGAGAAATTAAATTTCAGTTGTTGTTCAGTTTCGGGTTTTTTTTTGTTTTTTTTTACCTCGTCGCCAGGTTTACTGTCTACGAAATCAGTCCCTGAACCTAATTCCTCGGGTCTATTTGTAGTCCCGCCCGTGACGTCACATCCGGCGTCACATGGACCATCTGTAAAAAGTTGAATATCCAGTGTAGCACTATGTCCTAGGAGCATTGTTGGAAATAAGTAATACACCATGCAATATTACTAACCAATCCCTACAGCTACCTCGAAAACATAGCTGACATAGTTTTATGTGACGGAAAGGAGAAAGTGGAAACCGTAATTCAAGTCTGTCCCAAAATGATGTTGGCTTGAACATCGTAATATGGGGTAAAAGGGAGAAAGTAGAAACCCTAGTTGAAGTCAGTGTCGCAAATGATGCTGTCTTAAACACAGTTGAAAGCGAAACGATTACAAAATACCAAGTTCTTATGTACGATATGAAAAGAAACTTAAATCTCAGGAAGATCTCCATCATTCCAGTAATTATAGGAGCATCCGGACTTATGAAAACGAATTTACAAAATCTACCTGGTGCCTAAACCCGGTGAACCAAGTGTAAGAGAGATACAAACAATCGCACTTAAAGGGACGGTTAGAATCCTTAAAAGATCTCTCGGCTCGATTGTCCTAATTTCTGTGACTCAATCCGTTTTCTGATCATCTCAGTATGCCTACTCTTAGCTGTGACTATTTTATTCCTGCAATGATTTATTGTACATTTTTTCTCTATTTGATGGACTTGTGCCTAATTTGTGTTATGAGTAAATGTGGTATTGTGGTGACTGATCATTCTAGTTAATAGTAGGATAGACATTTTTATTACTTTATGTGCAGTTGAATCTGCAGAATGCTTTCTGCTTAAGCACAATAGCAGCTGTGGACCTTGCTATAGAATTTCTGTGCAGGAAAATGTGCTGCAATTCCTACATTGGCCCATTCAGTTGCCTAATTTTCACACAAAGAAAGAATCTATTTTATTCCATGGGGCATCTCTGATGTGAGCTCTGATAAATTTCCAATCAGTCCGTTTGTAGTATCTAGTTGTTTTGAGCAACGGTTCTTCAGCTTTAGGTCGAAAGTTTAGGGCGATATTGATCACAATGTGATCAGTGTTCCCTAGCATGCTATGTGAATTCGTCACACAAGCCTTGATTGAGAATTGAGGCTTGCTGATCCACACGATCTGGGAGGTGGGCTGGGAAAGTTACAGACTGAGAAAAGGAAAGTTACAGACTAAGAAAAGAAAAGTTACAGACTGAGAAAAGGAAAGTTACAGACTGGGATAAGGAATGTCCAATAGAGAAACTATGCGTGATGTCACAAGCTGTGTATGAAGAACTGTTATGTCTTGATGTTTATGTTTCGGTTCAATTACAACTCAGAAAAATGAAGGAAGTACGAAGTAGAACCTTTAACAGATTTATTTAACAAACACACTGATAAATTTTAAATGTAGAAAAACCGCTGAACACGAGATATTTGTTTGATTGTCAGATCATTCTGTTTACTTTTCACTGTCCGCAGACATCTCCCAAATGCAGGGGCGATAACTCTTCAAGGGAAATAACTCGATTTTGATTTGTTAGGTTGACCTAACAAGAACCCAAGCCAATTTCAATGGTGGACCTTAAAATCCCTAAATACATGTATTTGGTCACTCTGATTCAACGAAAAACCTGCATCAATACTATCTGAGACACAGTCGAGGAGGGTATAGTCCTGGGTCGAAGGAGAACAGTCAAAGAAGTATAAGTAACTAACGCTATGATGTTAATCTTAAACAAATTCCTGATGATCTTATTCTAGATTATGTTCAATCATCAAGGGAAGGGTGTTCCGAATATAAAACCAGGGTTTGTGCATATGTTTATCTGAGTTCTTACGACATAGTATCTAGTCATGTCAAAGTGATTAGACGGGATTGACTATTGTCGGTTAAATCAACTTAGTGCAGGGATATGTGGGAAGTTTACTAGAAGAAATGATTCTACATCATCGAGATTAGTCTTAAGCGTTTGGATATTTGTGAAAGAGGGCCTCAAGTGAAGAGACGAGTTGAATGATTTTTGAGGGGCGTCTAGTTTGATTGCTTTTCTTTTTATTGTTATAGTCATTCATATTGATAATGGGGTTGGAGAAAGTGTGTGTATGTTAACTGCTAGACAATTAGCTGAGTTTTCATCCATGAGGTTGTGGCCTAGGAAAACCCACTGGAGATAATGGCGCTACAGTTATCCCGATACAACTGTTGATAGAGCAGCCGCTTTTAGTTCTATGTAAGCGTTCTCCTGTCAAACCTGTACCATCAACCTCTCGGAATAGAAGCGACCCAGACGAGTCATGTGAAACTAAGTGACAAGAAAGTTTTACCAAGTTGCCAAGATAGAGAGAGGTGGTGGGACGTCGTTCATTGTCCTAGTGAAGAAACAAGGTCAAGCACTGGGTATCTTTGAGGAATTATTGTGATGGTATCTCTGTGCCTGACTATCTATTGATAATAGATAGAGTGGGTCATTCATATTGATAATAGATGGAGTGGGTCATTCATATTGATAATAGATAGAGTGGGTTGGGGAAAGTGTGTGTATGTTAACTGCTAGACAATTAGATGAGTTTTCATCCATGAGGTTGTGGCATAGGGAAAAAACACCGGAGATAAGTGCAGGTTCTAATTCCATGTGCGAAAGTTTTACCAAGTTGCCAAGATAGAGAGAGGTGGTGGGACGTCGTTCATTGTCCTAATGAAGAAACAAGGTCAAGCACTGGGTATCTTTGACGAATCCCTGTGATGGTACCTCTGCGCCTGACTATCTACTCCTTAAACAATTTAAGTTTGCAAACCGGATATTTTTTCGAGTCTTCAGCTTTAGGAAGGTTGTCAACCAGGATTTAAGAGGCACCCACTGGTTCGGTGCCATAGCGTATGAGGTTATTAGCACAGGTTTTAAAGCAGAGTTTTTCTTCTCCTAGATGGTTAACCTAACAAGATCTATGAGTCCATCACACCGGGTGATTCTGCACCTGAGTACAAAGCCAGGTATTTTTGCGCTCGTGCCTGGATAAATAAGAATTATAAGTTTCAACTTAAATAAAGTGTTGCTTTCTCTTCCACCCAAAATAAAGCAAAATTGAAGATAGTAGAAGTTAATTTGAAGTATGAGCATTGATTTTTATTTATTCATTTTGTTTTAGACAAAAACTCTCATTTGTTGAGAGAAAAGAATGGTAAAAAAATATAAGGAACTCGTTTGACAACTTAATATCCCAAAACCGTATGTCTTTTTCATATTGGTTTTAAATAATTACTTCAATGGACTGTGCTCTGATGAGCTTGCTGCTCTGGTGCCCCCACAACACAAATTCACTAGACCAACCCGACAATCTGCCAAATCCCATCCGTTCACTGTGGAGGTCTCCAGATGCGGATGAGCTTTCTACTCCAAAAGCTTCTTTCCTCGTGCTGCTGCACTCTGGAACTCCCTCCCTGTACTTTTATTGACACTTGATTTAGTTTAGTTCATAAAATATCTAAATCTGATATTCTAGTTTAGTACCATGTTTCAGCAAATACATATTATTTTCTTTTGGCAGAATTACCTGTGCCATTTTTAGCTAAAGCTCTCTCTCTCTATTATATATATATATATATATATATATATATATATATATATATATATATATATATATATATCTGGGCATTCTGAATGAATTTAATAACAAACAGTACTACTAGCTTCATTGCGAGATAAAACAATAAAGATTATAAGAAAATAATTAATTTATAAACATACTATTATTTTCTTTTGGAAGAATTACCTGTGCCATTTTTAGCTGAATCTCTCTCTCTATATATATGTATATATATATATATATATATAGAGAGAGAGAGAGAGAGAGAGATTTTGATTTTCAGTTAGAAAATAGATTATTCAGTGAAGACCGGGATCAGGCCAATAAAAACAAGCTCGATGATACTAGATTACAGGGTACAGAACATTTATATGTTATTTTTTTTTACCAAAGCATTCCGTTCAGGAGACCAATCATAACCATAAAATACTTTTTCTTACAAATATTATTTAAATTAAAGAGTTTTTTTCACTACCAAGCAGGTACTTGTTTGGCAGATCATCAGAGAAATTAAGTATCTGGAATAAGCATTTCAACAATCGACAGTACACAATGTGGCATTACATTAATTGAGGTCACTTAAGAAGAGAAGAAAAAAAGAAAGAAGTACAAAGATAAAAAGGAAACAGAAAATGTCTTAGAAAAGTAGCTTGTAAGATTTTCGCAGTATTTGAGATAAACACAACGAGGTGAACTCTTTAATTTGAATAATAAATAATATTTTTAAGAAAAAATCTTTTATGGTGATAGGTCTCCTGAACGGAATGCTTTGGTAAGCCTTAAAAAAATCACATATATATATATATATATATATTAGTATTTCATGTATCCACATAAAATTGTATAAGGAGATATAATTTTTTTATGTGTCAGTTTTCAGTATTTACTTCAACAGTACTCGATACGTAAGTAGAGCTAGGTAGTAAGCTATGAAAATATATTATGGCAATTAAGCTACACAAAGGCTCCCACGTTTCATCCGCGGGGGGGGAATCTTCAGGCTAAAATGCACGGAGTTATTTTTGCCGGGTGTTTTTATATACACGGCTTGCTAGTTAACCAATCAGATTCTTTGTTGTTCTCTCAGCCAATCGTTGGGCTTCCCGCGAACAAAGGTTTTGTTGGTGTTACTTCCTATATCTTGTTCTGTTATCAATAGATTTGCCTATATCCTGTTTCCTTTGTTGTGTCAATATAATGGGTGAATTTATTTTAACATGTGGTTCCTTGTATTTCTATTTTAGGTTTTAATTTTTAAATTGTTAAGTTTTTGTTTAGTTTTGTTTTTTTGTTTTTTATTTGTTTATTTATTTATTTATTTATCGTTAGCCTAAGGTAAATTTATTTCTGTGTAAGCAGCTGTTTGCTATCTCACTTCTACAGTTTAATAGATTTCGGGGATCTTTAAAGTTTAGGATTTCAAATTTTTCATTCAAAAATATGAAAGTAAAAGTATACTTTTAGAGGATAGAACCTTGCATTGAACAATCGAAGTTGAAATAGATTTGTCATTCGTACATCTTTATATCTCTTTCATTTATCTTTATAATTGCTCTATCTCGTATATTGAGCTTAAACCATTTCACTATAGGCTCTATCTACTAAAAGTATACTTTTAGTTTCATATTTTATATATATATATATATAAACATCCACAGGATAGGAATCTAAAGAAGTTAAACTGGGCTTATAAAAAGTGCTCAATATCAAATAGAGCTTTTATATACGATTATTTTTTTACACAGACATGTACAAAATCTGCGACACTGGCATGTCGATGTTATCGATCAGCAGCTGTTATAAACTGAGATCTCATCAGGCAGAGTTAAAATTCGATCTTAACCTTAGATCATATTTAAAAAGAACCTTCCAAGTTTTTTTCCAAATATTATCTAAGGTTAAGATCGGATTTTAACTCTGCCTGATGAGATCTCAGTTAATAACAGCTGTTGATCGATAACATCGACATGCCAGGTCGCAGATTTTGTACATGTCTGTGTAAATAAAAAATAATTATATATATATATATATCATGCATGTTGTGGAAGAATAAGTTTCTCATAAATCAATGAACTTTATGATAATGAATATTTTAAATATTACATGTAATCATTTTACATTATCACATATTTTAAATATTAAATGTAATCATTTTACATTATCACATATTTTAAATATTAAATGTAATCATTTTACATTATCACATATTTTAAATATTAAATGTAATCATTTTACATTATCACATATTTTAAATATTAAATGTAATAATTTTTCATTATCAAATATTTTAAGTAAAATTTTATTTATTTGCAGTTTCTGTGGATCAACACCGAAGGATTTTACAAATATATACGGAATAGAAAGGGTTTCTTTTAAGTAAAAATAAAAGTAATATCTAATTAAATAATAATACAAATAAAAATGACGTATAATCATTCGCTTGTAAATGCACAGTACAGAAAACCCGGTTTGCGATGTCCGTGGCTTAAAATTGTCAGGAAAATCTTAACTAAAATCTGCATGTGAATAGACATTGGAGAAACAGCTTATGCTCGTGAATTCTGTGGCCCAGCTCTTCCGAAAAGTTCACATTACAAATCCAAATGCAGGCCCAGATGGATTCTTGTCCTGAAATCCGGTAAGACCAAAAGACCAAACGAAAGATATACAATAACATAGCTAACTGGTCATTTGGGGAGATAAATGTTTCATGGGTAGATGGGAATCTTGATTGAACACTCGGATATCTATGTATCATTTATAGAAATTAAGTGTTAACCATAGAAAGGAGCGCCTTGATTTCTGAGAACTTACTGAAGTAAAATGAAAACAAGTGTAAAACCTAATACTTGTGAAGTGTGTGGCTTAACATTGTCAAGTAACTTTGCGTTAAAAAGGCACGTGCGGACACACACTGGCGAAAAACCTTATGCTTGTGAAGTTTGTGGCTCAGCATTTTCTGAAAAATCCAACGTAACATTACACATGCGCACACACACTGGTGAAAGACCTTATGAGTGTGACGTGTGTAGTTCAACATTTTCAGATAAATCCCACTTCAACATCCACATGCGGATACACACTGGTGAAAAACCATATGCATGTGAAGTGTGTGACTCGGTATTTTCAGTAAAGTCCACATTAAAAAGACACAGGCGTATACACACAGCTGAAAAACCATATCCCTGTGAATTATGTGGCTCAGCATTTCCAAGAAAATCGACATTAACAATACACATGCGGACACACACTGGTGAAAAACCGTACGCTTGTGAAGTGTGTGGCTCAAAATTTTCTCAGGAATCCAACTTAAAATTACACATACGGAAACACACTGGTGAAAGACCTTATGAGTGTGAAATGTGTAGCTCAACATTTTCAGATAAATCTCACTTTAACATCCACATGCGGATTCACACTGGTTAAACTACAAAACCCAAATATATCTAGGGAAGTAAGATCGGCAAATGGTGACACTCCAGAACTGCCCCCTAGAATAGACCTACATCTGCAAGCTACAGATGGATTAACAATATCCCCAACAACAGTCCCAACACAAACACACCTCCCAATACCAGCACAACCACATAACTATTCAAAAACACACCCTAAACAAAATCCCAAAGCCAAACAAAAGCCTACAGAAACTCTCACACCACAAAACTCTTCACTAAATACTCCAGCTGCATTATCGCCAGCACTCAGCCCACCTCCACCACCACCACCACCATCTCCACCCTTTGAGCCAGATGAAGAACAATTGGCAGTTGAGGAGGACCTCAGTAACATCATTGAGGAGGTCAAGTCCATGGCACTAGAGAACCGACCACAACTGTCAAAAATAAAACCCTACAGAACCACCAAAGTCCTCATCACAAAAGTCAACACTGCACTGCAGTAACTGGTGTCAGATGCAGTATCGCTCACGGAACTCAACCAGATAACATATGCAGCTGGGCTTTATATCGATAGGATAACATTCCCTCAAAAGAACGTTAAAAAACGATTTAATCCCAGAGCTTCCAAAACTACACCTGCATGGAAGCTCAAGCTGTAAAAAGAATTACACCTCCATCGGAAAGAAATGAGCCAAATAAAACAGTTCCTCGCAACTCCCACAACAGAAGGGAGACTGAAATACACCATCAGCAGACTGCATGCAAAGTACCACACAACCAGCAGTTAGGAACTAAGCAACGTTGTCAGGGAGCTGGAAGGTAAGATACCAGCACTTGCTAAAAGAATAAACACCGAGGAAAATAATAAGAAGGCCCAGTCCCAGAACAAACAGTTTGAAGCAAACCCTAGAGTGTTCTATAGAACTCTCATAAGGGATACCATTACTGTAGAAAAAACACCTGAAGAACAAGACCTGGAGAACTACTGGCGACCCATGTTTGAGTGTGAGGGAATATACAACCAGGAGGCCCAGTGGATTGGAGACATACAGAGGCTAAATGAGACTAAGCCCACAATGCCGGAGCCAGTGATTACAACAGAAGCGACTAAAAAAAACTAGATCTGTTTGCTAACCACAAGAAACCTGGCATTGACAATGTCTCCAATTTTTGGCTGAAGCAGTTGACTGCACTCCATGGCCACTACAGTAAATGCTTCAACAGACTGCTGAGGGGTGAAGAGGCCACACAACCATGGCTCACCAAGGGAGACACAAGCCTCATACCCAAAACAAAAGAGACACAATACCCAAATAAATACAGACCCATATGCTGTCTCAGTACCACCTACAAGCTCTTTACTGGCCTGGTAGCCGATAGCATCTATGACCATCTCTCCTCTGGAAAGTACCTAGAAGATCAACAAGCTGGTTGTAGGAGAAGATGCTTTGGTACCAAAGACCAGTTATTGATTGACAAAACAATTTTAGAGGATTGTAGGAAGCGGCATAGAAACCTGAGCATGGCATGGATTGATTATCAGAAGGCCTATGACAGCATGCCCCACTCATGGCTACTACGGTGCCTTGACCTGTATAATATCAACCCATTAATTAAAAAAACAATGACAGCCCACATAAAAATGTGGCAAACCAACATCTCACTAAGCCACAGCCAAGGAAAGATTACCATCCCTAACATCAATATCAGAAGGGGAATCTTCCAAGGTGACAGCCTATCCCCGTTGCTCTTCTGCATGGCAATAGACCCACTTAGTAAGCTTCTCAACAACAGGGGAGAGGCCTACAACCTTGGTCAGGGACGCCAGACAGATCCATCCAAGAGAATCAACCACCTTCTCTTCATGGATGACCTTAAGCTGTATGCAAGCTCTGACACTGAATTGCAGCAGCTCCTGCAGGTTGTGCACACCTTTTCCAAAGACATCAGAATGAGATTTGGCTTGGATAAATGCGCCAAGTGCTCCCTCAGGGCTGGGAAAAGGACTCAGACAGACAATATACAGCTAGATGACAAAAATGAGATACGAGATCTCGGAGAGCAGGAGTCCTATAAATACCTTGGCATTGAGGAAAATGACACCATCCAACATGCCAGGATGAGAGAAAATTGGCAGAGAGTATGTAGATCTGCAAAACACAGCTTACAAATAAAAATAAAATAACTGTCATTAACCAACTTGCTATGCCAGTAATTACATACAGCTTTGGCATCATTGATTGGCCTCAACAAACCATCAACAGGCTAGATGTAAAGACATGAAAAATGTTAACCCTCCATAGGGTCATCTATAGAAATCAGTGTCTGCCAAGACTGTACTTGCCCAGAAGAGAGGGAGGATTGGGTCAATCAGAGATAAACCACCAGCATAGAGCCACTATTGTCAGCATTGGCCAGTACCTAAGAAGCTCCTTAAACCCCAGCCTAGCAATGGTACGTGAACACCAAGAGTCAAGAGCCAGCAAAACAAACTCCATCACAAAGTTGGTAAAGCATTTTGGACAAGGCTGTCATATAGATGAGGCAGAAACACCAAACAATCCTGTCACAGAGATAGCCCATAAAAGCCAGAAGAGATACACGCAGACTTTTAAGAACAGGTACATTCATGAGTGGTCAGGACAGAAACGTGCCACATACTTCCTCGATGAACTATCCAAGGACTATATTGATAAGGAAGGGTCCTTGGACTGGCTAAGAAGGGGAGCCATCCACTACGACCAGGAGAGGCTTATAATGGCCGCACAAGACCAGAGCCTGATGACAAATGCGTTTAAAATATGGTTGGTCTCAGTCAGGACAACAAGTGCAGGTTTTGCCACACTGAAGTGGAGAGTGTGAGCCACCTGATATCGAGTTGCAAAATCATGTTGGCAGATGGCTCCTATACAGCACTACATAATGGAGTGTGCAGGTACCTCAACTGGACCATCTGTAAGAAACTGAGTATCAGATGTAGCAGCAGGCACTGGGAACATCTACCTGAGAGAACTGTGTGGAATGAGACATACACCATCCATTATGACCATGAAATCCCCACAGCTACTTATCTGGAAAACGCAGCTGTCAAACCTGACATTGTCATATGGAACAAGAGAGAGAGAGAGTGGCAACTTTGGTTGAGGTCAGTGTCCCTAATGATGGGGGCCTAAACAGAGCTGAAAGGGAGAAAATAACAAAATATCAGGGTCTAATGTATGATATGAAAAGAAACTGGAACCTCAAAGAGATCTCCATCATTCCAGTTATCATAGGAGCCACTGGACTCATGAAGAAGAACCTGAAAAAGTATTTAGCAAGTATTCCTGGTGAACCAAGTGCAAGAGAAATCCAAACAACTGCACTCAAGGGAACAGCCAGAATCCTGAAAAGAGCTCTCGGTTGGAGTCTGTAAATAGCGGGTGACCGTATGGCATTTGGAATAATTCCCCATCTCCAGCAAATGAATGAAAATAAAAATTTAAAAAAAGAGTGAAAGACCTTATGAGTGTGAAATGTGTAGCTCAACATTTTCAGATAAATCTCACATGCGGCTTCACACTGGTTAAAGGGGAGTTTGAATTACCTACTAGACACTATTTTCGAGTTTCTTCGGTCTCTCTGTACAAGTAAACCCTGACCAAATATTCAAAATTACATAGTATCCGCAACATAAATAAGATACCCTCAGCACGGCTATACACTTGCTCATACGAGGAATATTGCATCTTCTAGAGATGTTACCTCAAGTAACAGCACGTAGCTTGATACTCCACCAGACTAGGTGAATTCTTGTCCTGGAATCCGGTAATACCAACAGACCACAAGAAAGATATACTATGACATACTTGACTGGTCAGTTGGGGAGAGAAGAAATTTATTATTCTTAACTTTTTACTAACTCAATGTTTGAGAAATAAAGTAGAATTTTAAAAGAATATTCGGGTATCTATGTATCTCATATAGAGATCAAGTGTTAGCCCCAGGAAGGGGCCCCTTGATCTCTGAGAACTTCGACTGAAGTAAAATTAAACATTAAGTTAAAAACCTTGTGATGTGTGTGGTTCAGCATTTTCAGTAAATTCCACATTTAAAATACACATACGGACACAATTGAGGTGAGTATTCCAAATGACTGGCTAAAACAGAGCAGAGAGGGAGAAGGTGGAAAAATACCAAGGCCTAATGCATGATATGAAGAGAAACTGTAACCTCAAAAACATCAACATTATCCCAGTTATAATAGGAACTAAAGGTTTCATGAAGAAAAACTTCAAAAAGTATCTGGAAAATATTCCCGGAAAACTAAGTGCAAAAGAAATCCAAATAATTGCACTTAAGGGAACGGCCAAAATCCTGGAAAGAGCACTCGGTTGGTAGCAGGTGATAGTTTGTCATTTGAAAGAATGCCCCCTCCCTAAATGGAGCAAGAGAGAGAGAGCAAGGGAGGGATATATATATATATATATATATATATATATATATATATATATATATATATATATGTATATATGTATATATATATAGAGAGAGAGAAAGAGAGAGCAAGAGATATAGTGGATTTAAATGCTAACGAAAACAGAAACAAGAAAATAAAAAAAAGTGAAATCCTGTGTGGATCAGTATTTTTCCATATATCTTCTTTAAAATGGCACATACGGACACACTGGTAAAAACTATTTTTTAAAACTACCTCATGAACCAAGTGCAAGACAGATACAACATAAAGGGACGTTCATAATCTAAAAAATATCTGGACTTCGATCTCTAAAATAGCGAATGAGTGTTTGCATCCCAAGCAAAAACAAAAAGACAACAAAATTGAAACAAAAGTGAAGCATGAGGCTCAGCATTTTCACGAAAGTCCAACTTAAAATTACAGGTGAATACACTGGCGAGAACTCGAATGCCTACTGGAGAAAACTTAAATGTCTACGATACACTGTCTTCGAGTGTCTAAGGTCTCTCTGCAACCTGTCATGAAGATACTTCCCTCTACACATCACCCTGTACAACTATTTAAAGTAACATAGTATTCGAAGCCCAACTAAGATTATTTCGGCATTGCTCCCCCATACACCTTCTCCAAATGAGGGTTTCTATAGTAGCAGTACTAAGCTGGCTACTCCACCAGACTAGATAAATTCTTGTCCTAAAATCCGGTAAGATCAAGAGACCACAAGAAAGATATACTATAACATAGTATACTGGTTAATGTGGAGATGAACATTAATGTTCCTAACTTATTTACTAATTCAACGTTTGTGAGGTGAAGGAGAATTTTAATTGAATAATCGACGACATATGTATCTTATATAAAGTGTTAGCCCCCCAAGAAGGAGTACCGTTGATTTCTGATAACTTCGACTGAAGTAAAATGAAACAAAAAGTTAGAATTAAAAACACTCCTAATAAATACTGTTTATTGAACGAGTCAAAAATAAATGCGGCACTTTCTTGAACGAGTCAATGCAAAGCTTTCACAAAAATAAATGTGGCACTTTCTTCTTCCATTCGCGCTCACCTCCTAACCAAATCTCTCAATCATGTTTGTTTCGTGCTTCTTGTAGTAACAACATCACGCATATGCAAATGAGCACGCCAAAGCCGCCGTTTCCTCTTAAAAAAATTAAATTAAACTTTTCGTGAGTGGGTGCTTCCGGGTTCGCGCCCGCAGCTCTCCTCCGCACAAGCAGCAAACCAACCGTCTTCTCTTCGACCGCCACAGACAAGCATCTTGGTCCACAGCAATCGGCTGCCTCTCCTGCTCTGTGCTTAAGAAAGTTTTGCCGGCCTCTATATCACTTACAGACATAAGTTACGTAAGATATGCTGCTTGCTTGCTCAAAGTCACATTCTGTTCACAAATTTAAAAAAATCACTCTTGGAGCCGATGGCTAAACATTTACTGATCACAATTTTTAGAATTGAAACCGTTCGGACCAAAACAGGACAATTTGCCAACATAAGATATTATGCTCAGCTAAGCTCACTGCACTTCTCAAGGTTTGGGGGACTCAAACTAAAGTCAGGCATGCACTTTCATATGCATTCTAACAAAAACGGCACACACACAATACCTATTACAAGGACTATGTATAATTATCTCCTTGGAAAGAAATATATATACTCACACACTTAAAAATCTCGTTGCCTTTTCTCTGAACTTTCTACAATACATATATAAATATATTGTGTTTGTTAAACATGCTTTTGCTCTTTCATCTAACAGTTTTATTTATATATTTGTTTTATCAATTTTCCAAGATTTATAACAATTTAATTGTCAATTTCGTAAGATGCCACAAGCAATGTTGCTACATAAAATGGTGACCTTGCACCTTGTTTGTCTCCTTTTCCTACGATAATATACACATATATTTATATATATACATATATATATATATATTTATATATTTATATATATATATATATATGTGTGTCAGGTTCAAACTATATTCCAGTAACCATGTTTATATTTTATTATTTTTATTTCATTTTTATGTCAATATCGTCTCTATAACATTACAAAATCATCAGAAAAATTCACAAAGAGTAAAAAGTTTTAAGTCTTGAAAAAACCTACACTATACAGTGGATCATTTTTGGGTGAAACCAAACAAAAAACAAAGAAAAGAGCAAACTCACACATGGGGAAATCCACTAATACGCCATTTTGAATTTTCGCTCAGAGCTAGTACATACGAAAAGTTGTGTGGACATTTATACATCTTAATTCAGTAATATTTCTTAAGATAGTTAATAATTTCTATAATTTATTTATAAAAATTCTAATTCACTTGAGTGTATATATATATATATATAGAGAGAGAGAGAGAGAGAGAGAAAGTATGTATATATATATATAGGGTATATATATAGGGTATATATAGGGTATATATATATAGGGTATATATATAGGGTATATATACTTATATATACTTGTATATATACTTATATATATAGGGTATATATAG
The DNA here is from genome assembly GCA_963556195.1 of Sepiola atlantica. Lineage (NCBI taxonomy): Eukaryota > Metazoa > Mollusca > Cephalopoda > Sepiida > Sepiolidae > Sepiola > Sepiola atlantica. Next base: position 322,388 of record CAUVYP010000800.1, on the reverse strand, counting down.
GGTATATATACTTATATATAGGGTATATATACTTATATATATATAGGGTTTATATACTTATATTTATAGGGTATATATACTTATATTTATAGGGTATATACTTACATTTATAGAGTATATAGGGTATATACTTATATATATAGGTATATACTTATATTTGCTTTGTTGTCACTAATTGACAATCATCGAGCTGAATCTTTTAAGGAGACTGCAAAATAAAAGGGCACTGATAGTATAAACTAATACATATATTGTCATTAATAATTATATATATGAAGATAGAAGAAATAAGAGTGATAAACATGTTCGAATGTCAAACCTTATTTCAAATTTCGATTGTTCGATGCAAGGTATATTCTGTAATAAACCAGTGTTTATTGTTCTTTCCTTAAGCTAAGGCTTTTCAAAGATCGAAATCTTATCATCAGAGGAGAAATACAGATAGATAAGTTGGCTGTAGAAGAAGCCAAAGTTCAAATATTTGAAAAATATTACAATATTATTAAAAAATGGGGTGAAATAAAGTTTGTGTAAAAAGGGTATGTGGTTTGTCCAGATGGTAGTTGTCCGTTGAAGGAATGTCCGTTTTCTGTAGGAGCAGTATGGAGAAGGTGTTCGAAAGGAATAAATCCAAAAGTGAGATGTTGAAATCTAAAATGTAGATGGAGCGCACTTAACTGGAATTGAAGTAAGAAATCCGGCCATTTTTTGTAACTTCCTGGGCCACGGTGGAAAAAACGAGAGGAATAATTGGACAGATATGCTAGCAAGCGAATCCAAGTGAAACTAAGGTAAAATGCTATGCTAAATTAGGGGATGGGTTGGGGATTGGTGAGAGTGAAAAATGGGGGAAATGAAATGGTTGGGTGAGTTGAGAAAGCCACAGTAGCAGCGGGGAGGAAAAAGCGAGTTGGGTGGGGGAGGAGGGGTTTAAGTGATAAAAGGTTTGGTAGGTAGGTGCGGGCAAGATTAGTCAGAAGTTGAGAGATATGCCATTAAGTGTAAAAATAAAATATTATTTGAAGAGAAAAATTTTTATCATTATTATTTTTACTTATTCTTATTAAATTGTCTTTAACTTTTGATTATTCACTTACTTTTTCATTTGGGCCTTATTTTAATAAATTATTTTTAATATATTATTTTAATCTTTCAATCATTTATTTATTTACTTATATTCCTTTACTTATTATACTATACATTTATAAATTAGGTAGCCGCTTTAATTTCTAGAAATTTCAGCTAGTCAACGGTTTCGTCGTCGCCCTAAGTTTTGCTTATTACTTTTAAATTTCAGACTTCTTTTAATTGGAATTCTATTTTTAGCATCAGCAACCATCTTCAACTCTCGAATTCCCTTTTGTCCCCAACCTAAATTTAGGTTTTATTTACGACCCATTCGTCCCATTCCTGTTTTTTCTCTTCAAATAATATTTTATTTTTACACTTAATAGCATATCTCTTAACTTATAAACCAGTGCTTTTGTTTTTTGTATACTTATAAACCAGTGCTTTTGTTTAGGTTATACTTATAAACCAGTGCTTTTTTTGGTATACTTATAAACCAATGCTTTTGTGTTTTTTTGTATACTTATAAACCAGTGCTTTTGTTTTTGTATACTTATAAACCAGTGCTTTTGTTTTTTGTATACTTATAAACCAGTGCTTTTGTTTTTGTATACTTATAAACCAGTGCTTTGGGGTTTTTTTGTAAACTTAAAAACCAGTGCTTTTGTTTTTTTGTATACTTATAAACCAGTGCTTTTGTTTTTGTATACTTATAAACCAGTGCTTTTGTTTTTGTATACTCATAAACCAGTGCTTTCGTTTTTTTGGTATACTTATAAACCAGTGCTTTTGTTTTTTATATACTTATAAACCAGTGCTTTTGTTTTTTGTATACTTATAAACCAGTGCTTTTGTTTTTGTATACTTATAAACCAGTGCTTTGGGTTTTTTTTGTAAACTTAAAAACCAGTGCTTTTGTTTTTTTGTATACTTATAAACAAGTGCTTTTGTTTTTGTATATTTATAAACCAGTGCTTTTGTTTTTGTATACTTATAAACCAGTGCTTTTGTTTTGGTATACTTATAAACCAGTGCTTTTGTTTTTTGTATACTTATAAACCAGTGCTTTTGTTTTTGTATACTTATAAACCAGTGCTTTGGGTTTTTTTTGTAAACTTAAAAAACAGTGCTTTTGTTTTTTTGTATACTTATAAACCAGTGCTTTTGTTTTTGTATACTTATAAACCAGTGCTTTTGTTTTTGTATACTTAAAAACCAGTGCTTTTGTTTTTGTATAATTATAAACCAGTGCTTTTGTTTTTGTATACTTAAAAACCAGTGCTTTTGTTTTTTTTTCTATACTTATAAACCAGTGCTTTTGTTTTTTGTATACTTATAAACCAGTGCTTTTGTTTTTTGTATACTTATAAACCAGTGCTTTTGTTTTTTTGTATACATATAAACCAGTGCTTTTGTTTTTTGTATACTTAAAAACCAGTGCTTTTGTTTTTTGTATACTTATAAACCAGTGCTTTTGTTTTTTTGTATACATATAAACCAGTGCTTTTGTTTTTTGTATACTTAAAAAACAGTGCTTTTGTTTTTTGTATACTTATAAACCGTTGCTTTTGTTTTTTGTATAGTTAAAAACCAGTGCTTTTGTTTTTTTTGTATACTTAAAAACCAGTGCTTTTGTTTTTTGTATACTTATAAACCAGTGCTTTTGTTTTTGTATACTTATAAACCAGTGCTTTTGTTTTTTTGTATACTTATAAACCAGTGCTTTTGTTTTTGTATACTTATAAACCAGTACTTTGGGTTTTTTTTGTAAACTTAAAAACCAGTGCTTTTGTTTTTATGTATACTTATAAACCAGTGCTTTTGTTTTTTATATACTTATAAACCAGTGCTTTTGTTTTTTGTATACTTATAAACCAGTGCTTTTGTTTTTGTATACTTATAAACCAGTGCTTTGGGTTTTTTTTGTAAACTTAAAAACCAGTGCTTTTGTTTTTTTGTATACTTATAAACAAGTGCTTTTGTTTTTGTATATTTATAAACCAGTGCTTTTGTTTTTGTATACTTATAAACCAGTGCTTTTGTTTAGGTTGTATACTTATAAACCAGTGCTTTTGTTTTTTGTATACTTATAAACCAGTGCTTTTGTTTTTGTATACTTATAAACCAGTGCTTTGGGTTTTTTTTGTAAACTTAAAAAACAGTGCTTTTGTTTTTTTGTATACTTATAAACCAGTGCTTTTGTTTTTGTATACTTATAAACCAGTGCTTTTGTTTTTTGTATACTTATAAACCAGTGCTTTTGTTTTTGTATACTTATAAACCAGTGCTTTGGGTTTTTTTTGTAAACTTAAAAAACAGTGCTTTTGTTTTTTTGTATACTTATAAACCAGTGCTTTTGTTTTTGTATACTTAAAAACCAGTGCTTTTGTTTTTGTATAATTATAAACCAGTGCTTTTGTTTTTGTATACTTATAAACCAGTGCTTTTGTTTTTTGTATACTTATAAACCAGTGTTTTTGTTTTTGTATACTTATAAACCAGTGCTTTGGGGTTTATTTGTAAACTTAAAAACCAGTGCTTTTGTTTTTTTGTATACTTATAAACCAGTGCTTTTGTTTTTTGTATACTTATAAACCAGTGCTTTTGTTTTTTGTATACTTATAAACCAGTGCTTTTGTTTTTTTGTATACATATAAACCAGTGCTTTTGTTTTTTTTATACTTAAAAACCAGTGCTTTTGTTTTTTGTATACTTATAAACCAGTGCTTTTGTTTTTTTGTATACATATAAACCAGTGCTTTTGTTTTTTGTATACTTAAAAAACATTGCTTTTGTTTTTTGTATACTTATAAACCAGTGTTTTTGTTTTCGTATACTTATAAACCAGTGCTTTGGAGTTTATTTGTAAACTTAAAAACCAGTGCTTTTGTTTTTTTGTATACTTATAAACCAGTGCTTTTGTTTTTTGCATACTTATAAACCAGTGCTTTTGTTTTTTGTATACTTATAAACCGTTGCTTTTGTTTTTTTGTATAGTTAAAAACCAGTGCTTTTGTTTTTTTTGTATACTTAAAAAACAGTTCTTTTGTTTTTTTGTATACTTAACAACCAGTGCTTTTTTTTGTATACTTAAAAACCAGTGCTTTTGTGTTTTGTATACTTATAAACCAGTACTTTTATTTTTTGTATACTTATAAACCAGTGCTTTTGTTTTTTGTATACTTATAAACCAGTGCTTTAGTTTTGTGTATACTTAAAAACCAGGACTTTTGTTTTTGTTGTATACTTATAAACCAGTGCTTTTGATTTTTTTGTATACTTATAAACCAGTGCTTTTTTGTTGTATACTTATAAACCAGTGCTTTCGTTTTTGTTGTAAACTTAAAAACCAGTGCTTTTATTTTTTTGTATGCTTATAAACCAGTGCTTTTGTTTTTTCTATATTTATAAACCAGTGCTTTTGTTTGTTTCTATACTTATTGTTATGGTGCCGTACCTACCTACGGAGAACTAATGGACTGGTCCACCTTATAAATACTGGAAGCACGTGACACTTGTTCTCTTCTTCCCAGGCAACCCGGCAATGGCGGTTGAGAGCGCCATCTACTTGTATCTCTTTCTTTCTATTATATAATATATACCTTTGTTCATTTAAACCATGTGTTCCTGTGTCATTCATTCGGCCTTACCTAGGTCCACAACAAATGGCGACGAGGGAATTCGAACTCTTGGGTCAAAAAACTGAAAATACCACGTGAAAATGCACTCACACGGTTATAGCAGGAAGCCGCACGCATGAAAAACAAAGGTTTTTGCCGAACGGTCGAGAGAAGAAAAGGGAACTCAACTGAAACAAAAAAAACACGTTGAATTCTTAAGTGCGAGAAAATTGTTTTCTTTTAAGAAAAAGAAAACTGAAATGAACATGTTGTGCTCTAATTTTGAAAACTGCTTATCGAAAAAAAAAACCAGCTTGAAATTAGGTGCGCGGTTCCTCTAGTTTGGGAAAACTAGTTTAAAAAAACAAAAAAAACAACTGAAATTGAATGCGCGGTTTTTTTCTCTGGTTTGGAAAACTAACAAAAAAAAAAAGAAAGAATACCGAACACGAAGGAAGCGAGCATTGTTTTTATGGGACGAACGTCACAGCGAGTTTTTTTTTGACGAGCACACACATAAAATTTTTTTTAAAAAATACAAAAATGAAACCGACACCACGTGCTTCAGATAATAAAAACAAAACATGAAATGAATCACACGTGCGTTACTCCATAAAAAAAGACGCACGATAAAAAAAAGGTCAGTTTTATTTTCTCTCTCTCTTTTCCGACTTGTACTGAAATATTTTAAAATGCAGAAAGAATTAATTGTGAAACAGATTTTTTTTCTCTTCGTTAAAATATAAAACGTGTATAAGAAAAGAACATTACATAATCTTTTCATAACTAAAACTCAGCGTCTTGCCAGCGCTAATTTAAAGAAAAGAACTTCTTGTAAATTCATTAAATAACGAGAAAATATTAATTTTCAAAATAAAAAAATAAAAAATAAGTGAATATACGCGTATATAGAGAAAATGAAAAGTTTCATAATCTTTTCATAATTAAAACGGCGCCTAGCAAATGCTAATTTAAAGAAAAGAACTCTTATAAAATCATAAGATAATGAGAAAATATTAATTTTCTAAATAAAATCAGAAACTAAATGGTTGAATATTGAACATATTAAGTCTGTAATCACCGAACTAGCGAAATTCCAAATCTCCCAGCAACAACAAACTGAGGAAAGATTTCAAAAGCTTTTATTAGAACAGAACCAAAATCTTTATTACACAAAAAGATGTATGATGAAAGATTGGAATTGCTGATACAAACAATATCGCGCAGTGACCAAAAAAATGAAAAAGACGACACGTTTTCGCAGAACACAATTTGGAACAGTATTGATAATTACTCATACACGGAAAATAATACATTTGAAGAATATTTCCGAAGATATGAAGACCTATATAAAATTGACTGCGGTAGTTGGAGTGATGCGAAGAAGCTACGCCTCCTTTTTAGAATGGATTTCATTTTGCCTCGGAAAACTAGCGAGCTAACTTTCATAGAAGCGGTTGGTTTATTGACAGAACTGTTTAGTCCAAGAACTACACTATTCCACAAACGATGGAAGTGCATGAACCTGGTAAAGAAAGACAAGGAAGACTACGCTACTTTTGCATCGATAGTGAACAAGCATTGTGACGATTTTAAACTAACTAGATTAAGTGCAAATAATTTCAAGTGTCTAATTTTTGTACAAGGTTTAATCTCAGGAAATGACACGGAGATAAGGCGTAGAGTTCTAAATAAATTAGAGAATGAACCAAGCCTTACGCTGCAAAAGATGGCTGAGGACTGTCAAAGATTTGTAAATATAAAACAGGACTCAAAAGACATTGAATTGTCCGGCATTGCGCATATAAAAAAGGTACATCAAAAAACAAAAGCCCAACCTTATAGAAAAATAAGAAATAATAATTTTGATGTAACAAAGACAAACCAAACCAGTAAAAAAATAAATAAATTGCCACCAAGCCCTTGTTCACGCTGTGGTAATCCACATTGGTACAATGAGTGCCCATTCCGTTTTAAAACCTGTATGAAATGCAAAAAAGTTGGACATAAAAGTTCGCACTGCAGAACGGGCAGAGGAAATAAAATGCGGATTCAAGCCACTAGGACAAAGAAGGAAAAATGCATGAACATAAGAAAATATGTACAGGTGAAAATCCTGGATAAAAATATAAAATTGCAATTGGATTCTGGTTCAGACGTTTCCATTATAAATTTACATACATGGAGGAGATTAAATAAACCTACTCTATCAAGAACAAACAGGCTGGCAAGCACAGTTACTGGTGAAAGAATTACATTTGAAGGAAAATTAATCACAAATGTGTCCCTAATGGGAAATACTAAAAAACTCAAACTACTGGTACTGAAGGATTCGAATGATCTTTTTGGTTCAGATTTTATGCAGGCATTTGATTTATGGAAGTTGCCGATAAATACATTTTGTAAAAAAATAAATAGTCGCGCAACAGAATCGGAAAAACTACAACGAGAATTAAAAAAATCGTTTCCAGAGGTTTTTCTGGCGGTCTTGGATGCTGCACTAAAATGACTGCAAAATTCCGTCTAAAAGAATATGTACTGCCGGTATTTAGGAAAGAAAGGTAAGTACCCTTCGCCTCGATTGAAAAAATAAACGCTGAATTAGACCGACTGGTAAAGATGGGTATTTTATCAAAAGTACAACACAGCCAGTGGGCAGCACCCACGGTTTATGTAAAGAAAAAATCTAATGAGATTCGTGTATGTGCAGATTCTTCAACAGGACTGAATACTGCCCTCGCGGACTATCACTACCCACTCCATACCCCGGAAGAAGTGTTTACAAGCTTAAATGGAGGAAGATTTTTTCAAAAATAGACCTAAGTGAGGAATACCTACAAATACAGGTGTATAAAGATTGTTCTAAGCTGTTATGTATAAACACACATCGTGGTTTATATAAATTCGAAAGATTAGCGTTCGGAGTTAAGGTCGCGCCAGCCATTTTCCAACAAGTAATGGACACAATGCTGGGCGGACTGGATTTCGCAATAGCGTATCTCGATTACATCTTGATTAACAGCAAAGATATCGAACAACACCAAAAACATGTAAATCAAGTGTTTGCGAGAATCCAAGATTATGGGTTCAAAGTAAAAGAAGAAAAATGTGATTTTTTCCTGGAGGAAATAAAATATCTGGGTCATGTGATCGACAAGGACGGCAGAAGACCAGACCCAGAAAGGGCTACCGCAATAAAAAACATGCCAGCGCCAGAAAACGTCATGATATTTTTTAGTTTTCTGGGCCTAGCAAATTACTACCAGGCTTTTATCCCAGAAATGCATAATTTGCGTGCTCCATTAAATGAGCGATTAAAAAAAGGTAAAGCCTGGGTATGGACACCTGAATGTCAGGATGCATTTAATAAAATCATAGAAAGACTTATGTCAGAGTTATTTCTAACACATTACAACCCAGAATTGGACATAATCGTAGCTAGCGACGCTAGTTCATATGGTTTAGGAGCATGTATCCTACACAAAATGCCTGATGGAACCCATAAACCCATTGCACATGCATCAAGGACCTTGCTCCCAGCGGAAAAACAGTATTCTCAAATCGAGAAAGAAGCCCTAGCAATAATATTTGCAGTAACAAAGTTTCACCGATACATACATGGTAGACAATTTACCTTACAGACAGACCATAAGCCGCTAATTACAATTTATGGATCTAAAAAAGGCCTACCTGTATATACAGCTAATAGACTACAAAGATGGGGAACTATCTTATTAAACTACAACTTTAAAATGCAACATTTGCATTCTAATAAAATATATCATGCAGATGGATTGTCGAGATTAGTGCCAAAACAGAGAGAGACTCTAGAAGACACAGTGATTGCGTCTCTTCAAACAGAAGGAGATTTTAAAGAGATTTTGTGCAACGCAGTGAGAGATCTCCCGGTGACACTATACGAGATAAAAAAAAGAAGCTCAAGAGGATGAATTTATCACCAGAACAAAAATGAAATTGGTAGATAAGGATTTACATGCGGCAAAGAGTTTCTTACTATGTGATGACGTACTCATGCATAACGAAAGGGTAGTCATCCCAGAAAAACTACGGAAGCAAATTCTGAAAGATTTTCATGTTGGCCATCCAGGGATAACCAGGATGAAGGGGTTAATGAGGAGTTTTGTGTACTGGCCAGGTATGGACAACGACATTGAAAAAGCAGTAAAGCTGTGTAAAGGCTGTGCCTTAGCGGCAAGAGCACCACATATAAAGCATAGCCCATGGCCAAAGACCGACCGTCCGTGGGAAAGAATTCACGTGGATTTCGCGGGACCATTGGAAGGATTTTACTACTTAATCGTAGTCGACAGTTTTTCAAAGTGGCCCGAGGTACTACGTTGCAAGAGTCCCACGTCAGAGGTCACGATAAGATTCCTACATTAACTATTTGCCCGTTTTGGGGTAGTGGATTGTTTGGTGACTGATAATGGGACGCAGTTCACGTCATCAGATTTTGAGGAGTTCTGCGCGACGTTTCAAATCAGAAATATAACGACGCCCCCGTATCATCCTAGGTCAAACGGCCAGGCGGAACGCTTCGTAGACACATTAAAAAGAGCATTAAAAAAGGCCGGTGGCACTCCTAAGGAGAAGGCTTTACAACAATTCTTACAAGTATATAGAATTACAAAAAACATGAACATAGCATCATCATTATCCTCCGCAGAGATGATGTTTGCGCGGAATGTGAAGTCCGTGTTTGATAAATTATTACCTAAACATAATAATTATGACCGAATCTCTACGGTACCGAAGAAAAAATACAACCCAGGAGATAGGGTATATTTTAAGATGTTCAAAAACAATGCATCGTTCTGGGAACCCGGTACAATTGAAAAGAGGATCGGATCGATGGTCTATATCATAAAAGGACCACGGTTCTCGCATAAGAGACATCTAAATCAGATCAGAAAAAGACTGTCAGATGACACTGACAGCGCCCCACAAGGAGAAGACGTGATGGACGTGATATATGACACCTTCAACTTACCAGCACCCCAGGTAGTCACACGTAAACGACAACCAAAAAGAAAACGAATGGCTCCGGACTACCTAGAGATAGATCCGAAAAGGAAACGTTATTAAGACTCCTGAAGAGGTAAGGCTTGGAAGGGGGTGTTATGGTGCCGTACCTACCCACGGAAGACTAATGGACTCGTCCACCTTATAAATACGGGAAGAACGTGACACTTGTTCTCTTCTTCCCAGGCAACCCGGCAATGGCGGTTGAGAGCGCCATCTCCTTGTATCTCTTTCTTTCAATTATATAATATATACCTTTGTTCATTTAAACCATGTGTTCCTGTGTCATACATTCGGTCTTACCCAGGTCCACAACAAATATAGACCAGTGCTTTAGGGTTTTTTTGTAAAGTTAAAAACCAGTGCTTTTGTTTTTTTGTATACTTATAAACCAGTGCTTTTGTTTTTTGTATACTTATAAACCAGTGCTTTTGTTTTTTCTATACTTAAAAACCAGTGCTTTTGTTTTTGTATACTTAAAAACCAGTGCTTATGTTTTTTCTATACTTAAAAACCACTGCTTTTGTTTTTTGTATACACTAAAACCAGTGCTTTTGTTTTTGTATACTTATAAACCAGTGCTTTTGTTTTTTGTATACTTAAAAACCAGTGCTTTTGTTTTTTTTTGTATACTTATAAAACAGTGCTTTTGTTTTTTGTATACTTGAAAACGAGTTCTTTTGTTTTTTGTATACTTCTAAACACGTGCTTTTGTTTTTTGCATACTTATAAACCAGTGCTTTTGTTTTTTGTATACTTATAAACCAGTGCTTTTGTTTTTTGTATCATTAAAAACCAGTGATTTTTTTTTTGTATACTTACAAATCAGTGCTTTTATTTTTTTTGTATACTTATAATCTAGTGCTTTTTTGTATACTTAAAAACTAGTGCTTTTGTTTTTTGTATACGTATAAAACATTGCTTTTGTTTTTTTGTATACTTATAAACCAGTGCTTTTGTTTTTGTATACTTAAAAACCAGTTCTTTTGTTTTTTATATACTTAAAAACGAGTGCTTTTGTTTTTTTGTATACTTATAAACCAGTGCTTTTGTTTTTTGTATACTTATAAACCAGTTCTTTTGTTTTTTGTGTACAGAAAAACCAGAGCTTTCGTTTTTTGTATACTTATAAACCAGTGCTTTTCCTTTTTGTATACTTCTAAACCACTGCTTTTGTTTTTTGTATACTTATAAACCAGTGCTTTTGTTTTTTGTATACTTATGAACCAGTGCTTTTGTTTTTTTGTAAACTTAAATAGCAGTGCTTTTGTTTTTTTGTATACTTATAAACTAGTACTTTTGTTTTTTGTATACTTATAAACCAGTTCTTTTGTTTTTTGTGTACTGAAAAACCAGAGCTTTCGTTTTTTGTATACTTATAAACCAGTGCTTTTCCTTTTTGTATACTTCTAAACCACTGCTTTTGTTTTTTTGTATACTTATAAATGAGTGCTTTTGTTTTTTGTATACTAATTAACCAGTGCTTTTGTTTTTTGTATACTAATTAACCAGTGCTTTTGTAGTTTTTGTATACTAATTAACCAGTGCTTTTGTTTTTTGTATACTTATAAACCAGTTCTGTTTGTTTCTATACTTATAAACCAGTTCCTTTGTTTTTTTTGAATACTTATGAACCAGTGCTTTGGTTTTGTGTATACTTATAAACCAGTGCTTTTGTTGTTTTTGTATACTTATAAATTAGTGCTTTTGTTTTTTGTATACTAATTATGCAGTGCTTTTGTTTTTTGTATACTTATAAACCAGTGCTTTTGTTGTTTTTGTATACTAATAAACCAGTGCTTTTGTTGTTTTTGTATACTTATAAATTAGTGCTTTTGTTTTTTGTATACTAATTATGCAGTGCTTTTGTTTTTTGTATACTTATAAACCAGTGCTTTTGTTGTTTTTGTATACTTATAAACCAGTGCTTTTGTTGTTTTTGTATACTTATAAACCAGTGCTTTTGTTGTTTTTGTATACTTATAAATTAGTGCTTTTGTTGTTTTTGTATACTTATAAACCAGTGCTGTTTTTGTATACTTATAAACCAGTGCTTTCGTTTTTTGTATACTTATAAACCAGTGTTGTTTTTGTATACTTATAAACCAGTGCTTTTGTTTTTTTATACTTATAAACCAGTGCTTTTGTGTTTTGTGTTCTTATGAACCAGTGCTTTTGTTTTTTGTATACTTATAAACCAGTGCTTTTGTTTATTGTATACTTATAAACTAGTGCTTCTGTTGTTTGTATACTATTAAACCAGTGATTTTGTATTTTGTATACTTATAAACCAGTGCTTTTGTTTTCTGTATACTTATAAACCAGTGCCTTTGTTGTTTAGAATTCTTATAAACCAGTGCTTTTGTTTTTTGTATACTAATAAACCAGTGCTTTTGTTTTTTTTGTATACTTATAAACCAGTGCTTTTTTTTGTATACTTATAAACCAGGTCTTTTGCTTTTTGTATACTTATAAACCAGTGCTTTTTTTATTGTATACTATTAAACCAGTGCTTTTGTTTTTTGTATACTTATAAACCAGTGCCTATTTTTCTATTCTTATAAACCAGTGCTTTTGTTATTTTCTTATACTTATAAACTAGTGCTGTTGTTTTTTGTATACTTAAAAACCAGTGCTTTTGTTGTTTTAGTATACTAATTCACCAGTGCTTTTTTTTCTATACTTATAAACCAGTGCTTTTGTTTTTTGAAACCAGTGCTTTTGTTTTTTGTATACTTAAAAACCAGTGCTTTTGTTTTTTGTATACTCATCAACCATTGCTTTTGTTTTTTGTATACTTATAAACCAGTGCTTTTGTTTTTTGTATACTTATAAACCAGTGCTTTTGTTTTTTGTATACTTATAAACCAGTGCTTTTGTTTTTTGTATACTTATAAACCGGTGCTTTTGTTTTTTGTAGACTTATAAACCAGTGCTCTTGTTTTTGTATACTTATAAACCAGTGCCTTTGTTTTGTTGTATACTTATAAACCAGTGCTTTTGTTGTTTTTGTATACTTATAAACCAGTGCTTTTTATTTTGTATAAACCAGTGCTTTTGTTTTTTATATACTTATAAACCAGTGCTTTTGTTTTTTTTTGTATACTTATAAACCAGTGATTTTGTTCTTTGTATACTTATAAACCAGTGCTATTGTTTTTGGTATACTTATAAACCAGTGGGTTTGTTATTTTGTATACTTTTAAACAAGTGCTTTTGTTTTTTTTTGTATATTTAAAAACCAGTGGTTTAGCTTTTTGTATACTTATAAACCAGTGCTATTGTTTTTTTTTATACTTATAAACCAGTGCTTTTGTTTTTTTTGTAGACTTAAAAACCAGTGCATTTGTTTGTTTTGTATACTTATAAACCAGTGCTTTTTTTATGTATACTTATAAACCAGTGCTTTTGTTTTTTTTGTATACTTATAAACCAGTGCTTTTTTTATGTATACTTATAAACTAGTGGTTTGGTTTTTTTGTATACTTATAAACTAGTGCTTTTGTTTTTTGTATACTTATAAACCAGTGCTTTTTTTGTATACTTATAAACCAGTGCTTTTGTTTTTCTGAATTCTTATAAACCAGTGCTTTTGTTTTTTGTATACTTATAAACCAGTGCTTTTGTTTTTTGTATACTTAAAAACCAGTGCTTTTGTTGTTTTTATATACTTATACATAAGTGCCTTTGTTTTTTGTATACTAATTAACCAGTGCTTTTTTTTCTATACTTATAAACCAGTGCTTTTGTTGTTTTTGTAAACCAGTGCTTTTGTTTATTGTATACTTAAAAACAAGTGCTTTTTTTTGTATACATATAAACCAGTGGTTTTGTTTTTTGGTATACTTATCAACTAGTGCTTTTGTTGTTTGTATACTTATAAACCAGTGGTTTTGTTTTTTGTATACTTATGAACCAGTGCTTTTGTTTTTGTATACTTAAAAACAAGTGCTTTTGTTTTTCTGTATACTTATAAACCAGTGCTTTTGTTTATTGTATACTTATAAACCAGTGCTTTTGTTTATTGTATACTATTTAACCAGTGCTTTTGTGTTTTGTATACTTATAAACAAGTGCTTTTGTTCTTTGTATACTTAAAAACCAGTGCTTTTGTTCTTTGTATACTTATAAACCAGTGCTTTCGTTTAGTTTGTATACTTATAAACCAGTGCTTTTGTTTTTTGTATACTTATAAACCAGTGCTATTGTTTTTTTTATTGTATACTTATAAACCAGTGCTTTTGTTTTTTGTATACTTATAAACCAGTGCTTTCGTTATTTTGTATACTTATAAACCAGTGCTTTCGGGTTTTTGGTATACTTATAAACCAGTGCTTTTTGTTTTTTTTATACTTATAAACCAGTGCTTTTGTTTTTTGTATACTTATAAACCAGTGCTTTTGTTTTTGTATACTTATAAACCAGTGGTTTTGTTTTTTGTATACTTATAAACCAGTGCTTTTGTTTTTTGTATACTAATTAACCAGTGCTTTTTTTCTATACTTATAAACCAGTGCTTTTGTTTTTTTAAACCAGTGCTTTTGTTTATTGTATACTTATAAACCAGTGCTTTTGTTTTTTGTATACTTAAAAACCAGTGCTTTTGTTTTTTGTATACTTATAAACCAGTGCTTTTGTTTTTTGTATACTTATAAACCAGTGCTTTTATTTTTTGTATACTTATAAACCAGTGCTTTTGTTTTTTGTATACTTCTAAACCACTGCTTTTGTTTTTTGTATACTTAAAAACCAGTGCTTTTGTTTTTCTGTATACTTATAAACCAGTGCTTTTGTTTTTTGTATACTTATAAACCAGTGCTTTTGTTGTTTGTATACTTATGAACCAGTGCTTTCGTTTTTTTGGTATACATATAAACCAGTGCTTTTGTTTTTTATATACTTATAAACCAGTGCTTTTGTTTTTGTATACTTATAAACCAGTTCTTTTTGTTTTTTGTATACTTATAAACCAGTGCTTTTGTTTTTTGTATACTTATAAACCAGTGCTTTTGTTTTTTGTATACTTATAAACCAGTGCTTTTTTTATTGTATACTATTAAACCAGTGCTTTTGTTTTTTGTATACTTATAAACCAGTCGTTGTGCCCTCGGCGATCATCCTTGTGATAGACGACTTAGCCAGAACGAGAGATGAAACGGAAGTGAAAACCATGGCAATCGTCGAGGGGCAACACATAGGTAGTCTTACATGTGCACACTGTACAAGAATTTGCCTTTTCTAAAGTGCGGTTTTATCTTGGCACAATTTGATTTGTGTAAAATATCCGGGAATATACTGATACAGAAAATGTATTATATTTTTGGAAAGGAACATACTTTTTTATCAGTACTTGAGAAAGCCAGTGTTCATATATATGGAATTTATTTAAGTGGCTTATTTTTTTACAAGTATTTTTTCTAACCTCATAGACAAAAAAACATTCGAATTAAAGATGGCGAAATGGTAGGCCATTCTGCACATCACCACTGCTGCCGACATCGTTAGACAAGAATCGAATCTGGTTGAAACCCAATTGATTGACAAGTGGCCCATATCCAACATATGTACAACTAATTTTATTTCTGAGGACATACGTATCCACATACATTTGAGGAATATTTATTTCTGCTTTGTAAATGCAGTTTTATATGAAAAAAACTAACGCACTTCATAGGATATGGTTTTTAACAAGTGTGTGTTTAAATGCGATTATCATATGACTTTCGTACATGTGTATTCGCATGCGTACCTTTCAACTTCCTTTCATAGTAAAAGACGAATCCCACACTTGACAGGAATATGGCTTTTCTCTTTTTTTCTTCTTATCTTTCCGTTTTTGCTGGAGATGGGGCATTATACCGGATGCCAGACATTCACCGGCTATTTCAGACACTCCAGCCTAGAGATCTTTTGAAGATTCTAATCGTCCCTTTAAGTGCACTTGTTTGTATTTCTCTTGCACTCGGTTCACCGGGTATACTCGCCAGATAGGTTTTGAAATTCTTTTTCATTCGTCGTGTTGCTCCTATAATTACTGGGATGATGGAGATTTTCCTAAGATTCCAGTTTCTTTTCATGTCATACATAAGACCTCGATATTTCGTAATCTTTTCCCTTCCAGCTCTGTTTAATCCTGCATCATTAGGGACACTGACTTCAACTAGGGTTGCTAGTTTCTCCCTATTGTCCCATATGATGATGTCAGGTTTAACAGCTCCGTTTTCTAGATATGTAGCTGTAGGGATTGCATAGTCATAGTGGATGGTGTATGAATTATTACCAACTGTTGTTTCTGGTATATGCTCCCAGGATTTACTGCTACACTGGATAGTCCAGTGAAGATATTTATACACTCCGTTGTGTTGCATTGGATAATAGCCATCCCCTAGGAGAACCTTACAACTCACACTCTCTACTTCCAGTGTTTTCGAATATGTACTATCAAATTTTATTTCTGACTATAGGGTTAGAGTTAGGGGTTGGGGTTAGGATTAGGGTTGAGGTTGGGGTTAGAGTTGGGGTTAAGGTTTATTATGTATGTATGTCAAGCTTTGATTTATTTTAAAAAGAATAATCGCATATTTCACAGAAATTTTGTATATGTTGTTGCAAATCCGATTTGAGTCACAAACTGCAGTAATATGGCTTCTCTCTTTTGTTTCATTTTACTTCAGTAGAAGTTCTCAGAAATCAACGGGCCCCTTCCTTGGGCTAACACTTGATCTCTATATGAGATACATAGATATTCGAATATTCCATTAATGTTCTTTATCTGTCAAACGTTAGTAAAGAAGTTAAGAACATTAATTTTCCTCTCCCCAATTGACCATTTAACTATGTTATAGTATATCTTTGTTGTGGTCTCTTGGTCTTACCGGATTCCAGGACAAGAATTCATCTAGTCTGGTGGAGTATCCAGCTGAGAGCTGTTACTTGAGGTAACATCACTATGAGAAGGCGCACCATTCCTCATATAGTTCCATTTGAAACATTCAACTTAAAAAGTGCCATTTGAAACATTCAACTAAAAAAGTTCCATTTGAAACATTCAACTAAAGAAGTGCCATTTGAAACATTCAACTAAAAACGTGCCATTTGAAACATTCAACTAAAAAAGTTCCATTTGAAACATTCAACTAAAAAAGTGCCATTTGAAACATTCAACTAAAGAAGTGCCATTTGAAACATTCAACTAAAAAAGTTCCATTTGAAACATTCAACTAAAAAAGTTCCATTTGAAACATTCAATTAAAAAAGTTCCATTTGAAACATTCAACTAAAAAAGTGCCATTTGAAACATTCAACTAAAAAAGTGCCATTTGAAACATTCAACTTAAAAAGTGCCATTTGAAACATTCAACTAAAAAAGTGCCATTTGAAACATTCAACTAAAGAAGTGCCATTTGAAACATTCAACTAAAGAAGTGCAATTTGAAACATTCAACTAAAGAAGTGCCATTTGAAACATTCAACTAAAGAAGTGCCATTTGAAACATTCAACTAAAGAAGTGCCTCACTTTCTTCTATTTTTCTTTTAAAGCTTTATTTACAACATCTCGTCTAAAACTTGGCCTACTTTGTTGCTGCTTTTAGCACATGTGACTTCATTAATTGTAACTGTAGTGGATTTTATTATTAATTAAAAAAATATTGATCAGATTTATTAATTACGTTAGATGTTAGGAGCTAACCCTAATGGCGACTCAGAAGAAATCGCTGAACAAAGATCTTCACTACTCATACAAGAGTTGCAAGGGCCAATTTTTAAAAAGTGAAAATTGCTTCAGACAAGACATGAAGCCACTTGATGTAAGGGCCTAACAAAAACGAAAGATGATTATCGCAAAGACCGGAGATGCCTATTGGCCTTAGCCGTGAAAATATTAGGGCTATAGGTAGGAGGAAAACAGTCAGCAGGAAGAGAGTTCCACAAGCCTGCAGTTTTTGGAAATAAGTTACTGGAATAGGAAGCTGTATTACAATGAGGTATGAAAACAGCGAATCGAAGAAACATGTCGGAAATGAGTAGAAAACTGGTCGCATGAACAGAAAAGCGAAGCTGTCTAAAATAATAGGGGGGACTGTTTTTGGATAAACACCGGTTTTCAATGTCCTATTTAAAAAACCGGCTACCATGAGCAAGTTGATACTTTCTATTTTTATTAATTTATTTAAATGGCCAGTCTGCTAAGTTATGTAGAATGCCGAGTTAATTGATTGAGTGTCGAGATGGGAGATAGTCATTTGGTTGAGTCGGCCGTGTTTGTATCCGACTTGAATTGAAATATTTAAAAAAATTCATCAGAGTTCGATATAGAATTACCAACGTCTTCTCTACAATAAGAAAAAAAATCAATTTTATTTTACAGGACGGAAATTAGGAAAAGCTACGATTTCGCA
This sequence comes from Sepiola atlantica, assembly GCA_963556195.1. Classification (NCBI taxonomy): domain Eukaryota; kingdom Metazoa; phylum Mollusca; class Cephalopoda; order Sepiida; family Sepiolidae; genus Sepiola; species Sepiola atlantica. Next base: position 304,257 of record CAUVYP010000800.1, on the reverse strand, counting down.
AGGCAGTGATGCGCTAATTGCCTTTGTATCAACATGCGAGTTTTGATGTGCCTGTTTTCGCCAATTGAATCACAACTCATTCTTATAAAAAACGTTACGTGCACATACAAGAGAAAATACTTGTGTCATGTAACTGCTACACTTTGTTTTATTCCGACATTACGAAATAAGAATGATCAAAATTGCCTGTTTTTAAGTAAAATAACTAAATTTTTACTTACTAATTAATTACTAATTAATTACTAAATTTTCTAATTTCATCATTAAAGTTAGGATGATAATATTCATCTATATTAATGTTACATCGTGTTGCATATAGGTGGCAAATTCATTTTGGAGGTCCCTAATGTTCAGAAAGTAGTCATGTCTACAGATTTTGTGTCGAGTTCAACGTTCAATTTGTTCTGCATTGATGAATACCTTTGCATCTCTTATGTCATGAAATACATCCTTCGTAGGTTCTTCGCATGAGTGTCCTGCTAGGATTGTAAGTATCCAGTCATATTCTTAATGTAACATATTTATTTTTATAAGAGAGTTGTAATCACATATTTCGTCGCATAATATGAAAAAAATAGCAAGCGAGGGACTTGTTGGAACGCTTCCCGGATTTAAAAAAATATAGCCCTTGATTTTAACTGGCAAAAAATGTGAGGAGAAATGAGTCGACCCAGATAGATGAGGTGACTCAGGAAATCGACCCACACAATTTTACACGACGGGTTGGTAAACCAATGAAAATAAAGGAGAAATGGCGCCGAATTTAACAGTTTATTTCAGTCCAGCGACCCAAGTGAGCAGTACGACCCAGTCTAAGGAAACCAAAGACAGCTGTGCGAGAGAACCGAACGTGAGAGAAAACCCGATTCATGAACTAAAATATGCAAATTATTTTTTGAATAAACTAACAACTCATTTATCTTCCCTTTCACCAAATAAAATATGAGGAGGAATGAGTTAACCCAGGTTGGTCAGATGAGTTTACCCAGGAAGTGAGTACGATGAGGTGACTAAGGAGGTGGGTCAGATGAGGTGACTCAGGAGGTGGGTCAGATGAGGTGACTCAGGAGGTGGGTCAGATGAGGTGACTCAGGAGGTGGGTCAGATGAGGTGACTCAGGAGGTGGGTCAGATGAGGTGACTCAGGAGGTGGGTCAGATGAGGTGACTCAGGAAATCAACTCACACAATTTTACACGACGGGTTGGCAAACCAATGAAAATACAAGATCACTTTTGCTTTGCAAGTGATTTTCCCTACATAGTAGAAAAGAGAAATTGCGCCAAATTCAACAGTTTATTTCAGTTTAGAGACACAAGCGAGCAGTACGACCCAGTCTAAGGAAACCGAAGACAGCTGTGCCGGAGAACCGAACTTGTGAGAAAACTCGATTCATGAACTGAAAATGCAAATTATTTCTTGAATAAACAACTTCCTTCACCAAATCAAATTCTCGGACGCTTTACCTTCTCTGTCATTTCGTTTTAAATTGTTAAATTGGTGGCATGAGTTGGACGACTTTTCAAAAGTGACTTAAAAGTTAACCCATCTCTGATTAAGTCCTCATTTATTCCACCTCTTCTCAAATCCATTTGTATCACTTCCTCACACAATTTCGATGCTTGCCCCTGACAACTAGCCCTGTTATATAAAATATTCTACATTTATTAACCTGAGCACGGATTAAACTGTCACTAAATGTGCTGTTTATTTAATATCAACTTTGAGGAATTCTTCACATCTTTTTAACCAAGTTCGCCAAACACTCTCTTGCTCCTAATTTACGCAAAGCTCACCAGACAGCATCTCTTAACACTGTCAAAAGCTTTCTCAAAATCCCCAAAAGAAGAATACTGGTTTCTATTTACTTGCCTCTGTACAATGTCATTCCTTTATGTGGGGACACTCTTGATTGGACAGAAATAAGCACTTTTTTCTCTTCTGTCCGAGGCAGAACAGATACTACACTTAGATCTTATTCCTAAGGTAAATAAATGTTAGTATCCCAAAGCAAAATACTTTTCTTTGATATGTCTCAAGAAAAATATAGCATCAGTCATATCTTGTCCAGGATAAAACTAAACTGCATTTCATCTATGCTCATCTGATTTCTTATTTGCTGCTCAATTATTCTATCGATCACCATTAGGACGAGATCTATAAAATTAAAGAGTTTGCAATTAACTTTATCTTTAATCTTTGTAACAAGTTACAATTGTACTAAGATCCCAACTTTCGGAACAACCCCTTCTTAACATTTGAGGGTTCAGTAGGCTTACTTGTCTTCATCTTACAGCTTCCAGTATGATTGCTTACATTATTATCACTCGACTAAATACTGCTACTGTAACTACCATGAAAACTCAGTATTCAACCATAATAACGTTTTGAAGCATTCAAACTCTTGTTCATTTGTTACTGTTGTGGGGTACAAATCACCCCTATTGAAGAACTAATGGAAGCAACCATCTATAATAAATACCATGGTTGCAAAGACCCAAACAGAGCACACTCCTATCATGTGAGTGTCCACGTGTGGTATCTGTTCCGATGGATACTACACCCTATAGACCGGTGTTGTCTTGGCCTTCGGGGCATGATTCCGCCGGTCTATGGGTCTGTCCTGTGCAGTTCTAGGAGGTCCACCCTCCCAGGCTTTGCCTCTCCTCTTTGGGGAGGAGTAAGTTGATAGCTTACTGCCTGAGGCGCCCCTACCGGGGAATGCCGACGGGGCTGTCCAGGCAATTTTTAATGGCTAAAGCGCTCACGTTCTCGGGCGCTGGCTTTTCAAATCCCACTTTCCGACCTTGTGTCACATACTCCTAACGTGGGTAGGTGTTAAATATCGAGGACATTCCTATTATGTGAGTGTCCACGTGTGGTATCTGTTCCGATGGATACTACACCCTATAGACCGGTGTTGTCTTGGCCTTCGGGGCATGATTCCGCCGGTCTATGGGTCTGTCCTGTGCAGTTCTAGGAGGTCCACCCTCCCAGGCTTTGCCTCTCCTCTTTGGGGAGGAGTAAGTTGATAGCTTACTGCCTGAGGCGCCCCTACCGGGGAATGCCGACGGGGCTGTCCAGGCAATTTTTAATGGCTAAAGCGCTCACGTTCTCGGGCGCTGGCTTTTCAAATCCCACTTTCCGACCTTGTGTCACATACTCCTATAGTGGGTAGGTGTTAAATATCGAGGACATTCCTATTCATGTTTTACCGCATGGTAGGAATCCGGTCATCTCCCACCACATTTAGTGGCGTTACTGTATTGCTATGAATAAATACATTGTATATTTTAACCTGTCACAATTTGTGGTTGTTATCTTTGTGACCACTAGCACGGGTCTACAACACTGGCGACGAGAAATTTAGTAAAGAACAAACGTGAGGATTTTGATTTTATACCAGTCACGACAAACTGACTACCAGGATTACTCAAGAAAGTTACCGGATCATTCGACAAAAAACTGAATAACGAAGATTCGGGCAAGGATTTACTTTAAAAAAAACAACAAAAAAAACGTCAAACAACAAAAGACGTCGTCAAAAAAGTCTTATCTTGCTGTTGAAAAGAAAAAGCCACAAGAAGCCTAAACTACGAGTTAAAACGGAACTCATAAATGGCGTGGATTTACGACAACTGAAAAAAAACGACTCAAAGTTTCAGTAAGTACAAAAAAAAAAATTGTTCGTTCCAAAAAGATTGTCTTAAAAAGGCATTAGCATTGAAAAACAAAATTAAAAAGTTACGTCGGATTTTTCCGATTAAAATAAATTTTTCTCTGACTAACTGGCACGTTGAAAAAAAAAACACTTTCGACAAGCAGGTACGGCATAACACTTTGTGTTAATGAGAAAATATGATATTCTGTTACGAACTTAAAGCGGAAATTATGGCCAATATTTAAATAAATGCTATGAACTCATTTTTTTTCACAAAAAAAAACCAACTAATTTTTTGTAAAACAAAATAAAATGGAGGATTTTTCAAAACAGATTTTGGAAATTATAAAACTTCAACAAAATCAACGATTAGAACTTGAAAAAAGGTTTCGAGAAGAACAATTGATAGTACAGAAACAAAATGACGAGAAGCAGTTAAGTTTAATGAAATACTTCGAGGAAAAACAGGGAAGAGAAAAGAAAGAAATGATGAAATACGCCGCGGAAGAAAAGAAAGAAATGAACGAACAAATATTGGAATTGAAAAAATTACATTTAGAGCTCCAAAACCAATCAGATAAAAAAATGGATTTGTTAACGCAAGTTTTAATGAATAAGGACAACGGACAGGAAAACAGTACGGCTTTTTCGCAAAATGCGATCTGGTCAGCCATTGATACATTTCGCTATGCTCCTGAGGAAGACCTAACGTTTGAAGTATACTTCAGAAGATTTGAAGACTTATTCAAGATTGATTGTGGTTCATGGACGGATCAAAAGAAGGTTCGTTTATTACTACGGAAGTTGGGTGCATCCGAACATAACAAATTCGTGGATTATATTTTGCCAAGAAAAACCAACGAATTGTCGTTTGACGAGGCAGACAAACTGTTAATGGAGTTATACTGTCCAAAGACAAGCCTTTTCCATAAAAGATGGAAATGTATGAATATTACACATAAGGAAAATCAGGATTATACGACTTTTGCGTCTATAGTTAATAAAAACTGTGACGACTTCAAGTTGTCATCATTAACGGCAGATAATTTTAGATGCCTAATATTCACACAAGGTTTGATAGCCACAAATGACGCCGATATAAGACGTCGTGCTCTAAATAAACTGGAATTAGAACCTGATTTAACGCTTCAGAAACTGGCTGAAAATTGTCAACGGTTCCTGGCAGTGAAACAAGATTCCCGAAACATAGAGGAAGCAGGTATCGCTCACATTAAAAAGATTACCAACCAAGAGGCAAAAAGAACCCTTCACAAAATTATCAGGATAGACAAAAGCCTAGGACCCCTTGTAGTAAATGTGGAGGACCTCATGGGTACAATGCATGTTGGTACCATAAGAAAATAACGTGTGACCTATGCAAACGAGCAGGGCACAAGGCCTCATATTGCAGAGCAAAAGTAGGAAAAAAGAACTACATAAAAACTGCAAAAAGGGAGCCTTCACCAACAGAGAACATAAGGAAATATGTTACGGTGAGAATCGGAAATAGAGAAGTAAATCTGCAACTCGATTCGGGGTCGGATATATCGATTATAAATGTTCACACGTGGAAGAAATTAGGTAAGCCCACGATGATGAAGACGAATAAAATCGCAAGATCGGTAACTGGTGAAAAGATACATTTTGAAAGTGAATTAATTATTAACGTTTCACTAAAAAGAAAGACAAAAAAGTTAAAAGTATTCGTTCTTAGGAACACATCAAATTTATTTGGATCTGACTGGATCCAAGAATTTGAATTATGGGACTCGCCAATGAGTGATTTTTGTCAAAAAGTCGAAAATTTAACGGCCAAAGCCGACAAACTAAAAAAAGATCTAAAAACATCTTTTCCAAGTGTTTTTTTCTGAAAATCTTGGATGCTACACGAAAATAAAAGCGAGATTCGAATTGCTGGATGAAGCAAAACCAATATTCAAAAAACCACGTAGTGTACCGTTCGCTTCAAGAGAAAAAATTGAAGAATTGGAAAGACTAGTTAACACAAGGATTTTGACCCATATTAACTATAGTGAGTGGGCAGCCCCCACCGTATACATAAAAAAAATCAAAAGAAATCAGAGTATGCGCAAATTTCTCTACCGGATTGAATGCATCGCTCAAGGACCACCACTATCCGTTACCAAACCCAGAGGAAGTATTCGCTAAGTTAAATGGCGGAAAAATCTTTTCCAAAATAGACTTAAGCGAGGCGTATCTACAGATACCAGTAGAAGACGATATTTCAAAACTTTTGTGTATCTCAACACACATAGGTCTTTTTAAATTCAATAGATTAGCATTTGGGATAAAAGTAGCACCTGCTATTTTCCAACAGATAATTGACACTTTGCTAAGCGGTTTGGATTTTTCAATAGGCTATCTGGACGATATTCTCATACGGAGGCAAAATGTGAATTTTATTTGGAACAAATAAAATACCTGGGTCATATATTAAATAAGGACGGGAGAAAACCCGACCCGGATAGGTCCACAGCAATAAAAGACATGCCAGAGCCTCAAAATGTAACTACATTGAAAAGTTTTTTAGGGCTCGTTAACTATTATCAAACTTTTATTAAGAATATGCATAAATTGCGTGCGCCTTTGAATGAACTATTAAAAAAGGACAAAAAATGGAACTGGACGCCGGAGTGCCAGTCGGCATTTAAGCAGTTAAAAGATGTACTAACATCAGATTTATTTCTGATTCATTTCAATCCAGAACAAGAGATTATTGTCGCAACCGACGCAAGTGCTTATGGAATAGGGGCATGCATTCTACATAAAATGCCAGATGGGTCCACTAAACCGATCGCCCATGCGTCGAGAACCTTACTGCCAGCCGAGAAGAATTATTCCCAAATTGAGAAGGAAGCACTGGGGATCATATTCGGGGTTACAAAATTCCACCGTTTTTTACATGGTCGAAAATTCAAATTACAAACTGATCACAAGCCGCTTATAACCATTTTCGGTTCAAAAAAAGGGATACCAACTTACTCAGCCAACAGACTGCAAAGATGGGCGACCATCCTGCTAAATTACGATTTCAGTATGGAATTTCTTGCATCTGCGAAGTTAGGTCACGCTGACGGATTGTCGCGATCAATCCCGAAATCAAGAGAACCGCTGGAGGACACAGTAATAGCGTCACTACAAAGTGAAAAGGACTATACACAAATACTATGCAATACGATCAGGGAATTACCAGTGACTTTGAAAGATATAATAAGGGAGGCTGAAGAAGATAGTTTCATCAAAGAAACGAAACAAAAAATGCAATCAGATGAATCGGCGGCGGAAGTTTATTCTATGTGCAATGAGGTACTGTTGTACCGAGAAAGGGTGGTAATCCCAGCCACGCTGAGGAAAATGTTTTTAAAGGATTTTCATATGGGGCACCCTGGGGCTACTAGAATGAAGAGCCTCATGAGGTCCTACGTTTACTGGAAGAGCATGGACACTGATATTGAAGACATGGTAAAGTCGTGTAAGGGATGCGCATTGGCTGCAAAAGCGCCCCCAATACAATTTAGCCCGTGGCCTAAAGCTGACCATCCATGGTCAAGGATACACGTGGACTTTGCAGGTCCATTGGAGGGAAACTATTACTTAATAGTTGTTGATAGCTTTTCAAAATGGCCTGAGGTATTTAGATGCAAGAGTCCAACGACGGATTTTACAATCAGTGCTCTTCACGAATTGTATGCTAGGTTTGGTGTGGTCGATTGTTTGGTGTCGGACAATGGCACGCAATTCACGTCAGCAGATTTTAAAAGTTTCTGCGAGGATTTCCAGGTCAACCACATAACAACGCCAACCTATCATCCTCGATCGAACGGTCAGGCAGAGAGGTTCGTAGACACGCTAAAAAGAGCCCTGAAAAAAGCTAAAGGAACGCCCTCAGGAAAGGCGTTACAACAGTTTTTACAGGTGTACCGAATTACACCAAATGAAAGCGCTCCATCAAAGATGTCGCCGGCAGAGTTAATGTTTGCGAGGAAAATTAGACCGGTCTTCGAGAAACTTTTGCCTAAACAGGTAAAACCGCCGAATACTACAGTTCCTAAAAAGAGGTATTTACCTGAGGAAAAGGTATTTTTCCAGGTACACAAAAATAATAGTATGATGTGGGAACTAGGAAAGGTCAAGCAGAGGATCGGGCGGATGGTTTACATAATCGAAGGTCCAAAATTCACTCACAAGAAGCATTTGAACCAAATTCGGAAACGTGTCACTGATGACGACAGACAACCTCCTGTTGAACAAGAAGTAATGGACCATATATATGACACGTTCGACCTGGTAACACCACAAGCAGCCGAACAACGCCGGTCTTCCAGAAAAAGAAAAAGGATCGATCCCATAGAGATCAATCCCAGGAATAAGAGCTATACGATCATTCCAGGTGAATTAAAAGCTCGGGAGGGGGGTGTCGTGGAGTACAAATCACCCCTATTGAAGAACTAATGGAAGCAACCATCTATAATAAATACCATGGTTGCAAAGACTCAAACAGAGGACATTCCTATTCATGTTTTACCGCATGGTAGGAATCCGGTCATCTCCTACCACATTTAGTGGCGTTACTGTATTGCTATGAATAAATACATTGTATATTTTAACCTGTCACAATTTGTGGGTGTTATCTTTGTGGCCCCTAGCACGGGTCTACAACAGTTACTAACTCTAAAACCTAACTATCTGCCAACCTAACTTTCTCTTGATGTCTTCTTTTCTACCAGATACATTCTTGTATTCACTAAACTTGTTCTCTACAAAGTTCATAATCTCTGCTTTTCTTTTATATATTTCCGTATTCCAGCACCATATCTATGTTATTTGAAGCGCATATAAGATCCCCTCGACACGGCTATACACAGGCTCATACGGGTGCATCTTCTGTTTCCTTAAGTAAGACCACTTAGCTGATACTCAACCAGACAAGATGGATTCTTGTCATGGAATGTGGTAAAACCAGGAGACTACAAGAACGATATACTATCACATAGTTAACGGGTCAATTGGGTAGTGGAAAATAAATCTTCTTAACTTTTTTACTAACCAAACGCTTTACGTGTTAAGAACACTTGAATATTCGAATGTCTATGCATTTCATATAGAGGTCAAGTGTTAGCTTCATGAAACGGATCTTGTTTTCTGAGAACTGCGACCAAAGTAAAATTAAAATTAAAGACCAGATTAATTCCTGTCCTGAAATCATGCAAAATCACTAATAAATCTGGTCTGTTAACTCCAACATTATATGCTCTACTAACAGAAAACGCAATCACTTGTTCTCTAAACTCGTATGTCATGTGTTCTTGATTGAACCGTCACACCTTTCTCCTGGGAATAAACTTAATGTCACAAATCTCTGCTTTCTATCCTTTATCCTTACTAAAAATAGCTCTTTTTTATAGTCCTTTATCCTTACTTTATCTACAGTACAAAACATTTAAAACTAATAATAGCCCCTTTTTATAGTCAAGATGTCAGCAATCACGAATACGTCACCCGTGAGATGTGATTTATTATTCACAGTGCAAATCTGAGAAAAACATTAAAATTATGTTAGCATGATTTTGTAAATTTTAAGCAATCATTTTGGAAATACACTTAATAAGGATGATTTTCTATACATGTGATTACATGATAGAATAACATTGTGAACATTTGGATACAAAAAATTATGAGCCGCATATTTTAGAATAAGGTGTCATTCTCCTTTTGTTTTAATTTTCTTATTTGTTTTCGTTAGCATAGGGACGGGGCATTCTTCCAAATGCCAGACTATCACCTGCTATTTAGAGGCTCCAACCGAGTGCTCTTTTAAGGATTTTGGCCATTTCCTTAAGTGCAATTATTTGGATTTCTTTTGCACTTGGTTTTCCGGGAAAACTTTCCAGATACTTTTTGAAACTTTTCTGCATGAGGCCTTTAGCTCCTAGTATAACTGGGATAATGTTGATGTTTTTAAGGTTCCAGTTTCTCTTCATATAATACATTAGGCCTTGGTATTTTGTCACCTTCTCCCTCTCTGCTCTGTTTAAGTCACTGACATTTGGAACACTCATTCAATGTGTGTACGCATGTGTATTTTTAAATTTGATAGTTGTGAAAATGTTGAGGCACACACTTCACAAGAATAAGGTTTTTCACTCTTTTTTTTCTTTTTCTTTTCATTCATTTGCTGGGGACGGGGCATTCTTCCAAATGCCATACGATCACCCGCTATTTACAGACTCCAACCGAGAGCTCTTTTCAGGATTCTGGCCGTTCCCTTGAGTGCAGTTGTCTGGATTTCTCTTGCACTTGGTTCACCAGGTATACTTGCTAAATACTTTTTCAAGTTCTTCTTCATGAGTCCAGTGGCTCCTATGATAATTGGAATGATAGAGATCTCTTTGAGGTTCCAACTTGCTAAATACTTTTTCAAGTTCTTCTTCATGAGTCCAGTGGCTCCTATGATAATTGGAATGATAGAGATCTCTTTGAGGTTCCAGTTTTTCACCAGTGTGTGTCCGCATGTGCATTTTTAAATTGCATTTTCCTGAGAATGCTGAGCCACACACTTCACAAGCGAAAGGTTTCTCACTTTCTGGTGTGCTGTCTCCTCAGGCCATCCAGCGCGTCCCTCTGATTGCGAATGAGGGTACCCCTCTTTTTGAGGGTAGCTTTGAATAACCAATAAAAAGCCGTGGACAAAGAGGAAGAAAAACATGAAAAGATGAATAAATCAAAATCTACAAACTGGCAGGCCGGCACCCAGGATAAAAAGGGCCCCTCAACTCGTTTATGCACCAGGCGGGAAGAGGTATGCAATGGTACAAACCTTTTTTCCTCTGAAAATGTCAGTATGGACATGTCAGAGACAAGACAGGGACAGCCACCAGGCCTTGATGAAAAAGACCCTGGCACCCAAACTCCACCACAAACAACGACTAAAACAAGGAATACAAGGGGCCTAAAATCCCAAAAGTGGTCAGTTGCACAAAAAAGGATTTTACTGCACTGCTACCATTACTCGATGTTCGAGAAATGGAGTAGGAGCTCAAACGAGACTCTAACTGAAAGAATAAGAGTGTCTGACCTTCCTGAAGAAAAAAAAACACCCCAGTTTCCAATCTGCGCTCCTTAGTGTCCCAAGTGGGTAAATACTTAACACCTGAGGAGATCTCCAGCATAAAAACTGATGCCCTGAAGGACGCAGAAAAGGACTATCTACCACAACAAGCAGAGGAATCCCAGTGGAGACTGGAAAACAAATGGAACAAAGAGGAAAAATGGACACTAATATGGTCCATGGCATATGCGAGAACAAAACACGAAAAACAGAAAGAAATAACAAGAGCATGGAAATAAATTTTCTTTCACTACCACCCAGCAAAACGCAATGTCCCCTCTAAGAAACTTAGTATGCAGCGCTACAACAGTCTCAAATGGGACTTCAGTGAAACAGAACTTAATTCCATGGGACTGGATGTAGCAGCACTTATAACAAATAACATCAGCCCCCTTCATAACCCTATAACAGTTCCCACCAGCAACAAAAAAATACAAAACCCAAATATATCTAGGGAAGTAAGATCGGCAAATGGTGACACTCCAGAACTGCCCTCTAGAATAGACCCTCTACATCTGCAAGCTACAGATAGATTAACAATATCCCCAACAACAGTCCCAACACAAACACACCTCCCAATACCAGCACACCCACATAACTATTCAAAAACACACCCTAAACAAAATCCCAAAGCCAAACAAAAGCCTACGGAAACTCTTACACCACAAAACTCTGCATTAAATACTCCACCTGCATTATCCCCAGCACTCAGCCCACCTCCACCACCACCATCTCCACCCTTTGAGCCAGATGAGGAACAATCGGCAGTTGAGGAGGACCTTCTCCCTCTCTGCTCTGTTTAAGTTACTGACATTTGGAACATTCATTCAATGTGTGTACGCATGTGTATTTTTCAATTTGATAGTTGTGAAAATGTTGAGTCACACACTTCACAAGAATAAGGTTTTTCACTTAATGTTTAATTTTACTTCAGTCGAAGTTCTCAGAAATCAAGGGGCCCCTTCCTGGGGCTAACACTTGATCTCTATATGAGATACATAGATACCCGAGTATTCTATTAAAATTCTCTTTTATTTCTCAAGCATTGAGTTAGTAAAAAAGTTAAGAATGTGTGTGTCCGCATGTGCATTTTTAAATTACATTTTCCTGAGAATGCTGAGCCACACACTTCACAAGCGAAAGGTTTCTCACCGGTGTGTTATCGCATGTGTATTTTTAAGTTTTATTTTCCTGAGAATGTTGATCCACACACTTCACAAGCGAAAGGTTTTTAACCAGTGTGTGTCCGCATATGCATTTTTAAATTGGATTTTCCTGAGAATGTTGATCCACACACTTCACAAGCAAACGGTTTTTCTCCAGTGTGAGTACGAATGTAAAATTGTAAACGTGATGTTTGTGAATATGATAAGCCACAGACTTCACAAGTGTAAGGTTTTTCGCCGGTGTGTTTTTGCCTATGAACTTGTAAATGAGATGGTCGTGAAAATTATGAACCACAAACTTCGCATGAATAAGGTTTTTTGCCAGTGTGTATTCGCATGTGTACGTTTAACGTTGATTTGTCTGAAAATGCTGAGTCACATAGTTCACAAGTGTAGAGTTTCTTGCCAGTGTGTCTTCGCATATGGATATTTAAATGAGATGTTCGTGAAAATGCTGAACTACACACTTTGCACGAATAAGGTTTTTCGCCTGTGTGTGTCCGCACATGTATTTTTAATGCTGATTCTTTGGAAAATACTGAGCCACACACTTCACAACAATAATGTTTTTCTCCTGTGTGTTTTTGCATATCTCCTTTTAAGAGTGATGGATATAAAACTAATGAACCATACACCTCAAAAGAGTAAGTCTTATCTTTCGTGGCTTGTGTTGTTATTTTTAAATTCATTTCGTATATATTTATAACATCCTTTAGTTTGATCGATTGCCCTGTAAATAAATAATAGACTCTAATTAATAATAAACATTATTACATTAAATATAATGATTGTTTCAAATATTTTATTTCATTCATTTATGATAACTGATAATTGTATAGTTGGATAGAGAGAGAACGAGAGAAAATAGATGGAAAGATAGAGAGAGGGAGAGAGGGAGGGAGAGAAAATAGATAGAAAGATAAATAGGTAGATTAAGATAGATATACAGATAATAAGATATATCTATCTATCTATCTATCTAGAAGACACTATTTTTTAAGAGGAAATAATAGTATTTTTTAAATGTACTGTTTTCTGATCATGTTAATTTTTTAATTGACTTATGTATTTTACACGTGAAACTTACTCAAACTCTAACATTTAACTTAACTTAATCTAACTTAAAATTTAACATCAACTAAACCAGAATACTGAAGTGTCATAAAAAGTACAAGTATTTATTTAAAAGGATTATAAAAGAGATATACATATGACATATAAAATACCATAAAATTCACAATCTTATATAAAAATATTCAAGTGTCATAAAAAGTACAAAAAGTATTTATTTAAAAGGATTTAAAAGGATTTAAAAGGATTTAAAAGGTATATACATATAAAATACCATAACATTCACAATCTTATATAAAATATTCGAGAATTTAACTTTAGTCAAGATCATATTTTAACAAGTTTATTATATATCTAAAAGTTGTGTGATGATTTGGTGAGAGACAGTAAAACAAAATAAAGTAAAGTTTACAAGAAAATCATATTCAAAAAGTTGTGTGATGATTTGGTGTTAGACACTAAAACAAAATAAAGTAAAGTTTACAAGAAAATCATATTCAAAAAGTTGTGTGATGATTTGGTGAGAGACAGTAAAACAAAATAAAGTAAAGTTTACAAGAAAATCATATTCAAAAAGTTGTGTGATGATTTGGCGAGAGACAGTAAAACGAAATAAAGTAAAGTTTACAAGAAAATCATATTCAAAAAGTTGTGTGATGATTTGGTGAAAGAGAGTAAAACAAAATAAAGTAAAGTTTACAAGAAAATCATATTCAAAAAGTTGTGTGATGATTTGGTGAGAGACACTAAAACAAAATAAAGTAAAGTTTACAAGAAAATCATATTCAAAAAGTTGTGTGATGATTTGGTGAGAGACACTAAAACAAAATAAAGTAAAGTTTACAAGAAAATCATATTCAAAAAGTTGTGTGATGATTTGGTGAGAGACACTAAAACAAAATAAAGTAAAGTTTACAAGAAAATCATATTCAAAAAGTTGTGTGATGATTTGGTGAGAGACAGTAAAACAAAATAAAGTAAATTTTACAAGAAAATCATATTCAAAAAGTTGTGTGATGATTTGGTGAGAGACAGTAAAAAAAATAAAAGGAATGTTTACAAGAAAATCATATTCAAAAAGTTGTGTGATGATTTGGTGAGAGACAGTAACACAAAATAAAGTAAAGTTTACAAGAAAATCATATTCAAAAAGTTCCTGTGGGATTTGAGTTAAAACGATTGAGTAACAAGATGGGAAAAGTGGAAGGATGGTTTGGGGTTAAGGTTCGAATCCTAACGAGAAAGTTGAAACAATAAAGACTAAAATGTCGAAAGAATAAGTAAGATGTAATTGGGCAGATGGGAAGGACATGGGGGACCGCTGGCTTCCGGTGAAAAAAGCTTGAAGAAAGTATGTACGGATGCCTGAAAGTGATACAACGATTTTTTTTATTCATATTAATTTCAGACTATTCTTTTTTTCATATTAATTTCAGACTTTTCTTTCATCATAATCTAATAATTAACATAATACAGACTATTTGAAAAATAATTTCTTTGTTTTTATTTGATTGTTTTCAAAACATTTTTTTAATAATAGTGAAAATAATTAACATAATACAGACTATTTGAAAAATAATTTCTTTGTTTTTATTTGATTGTTTTCAAAACATTTTTTTAATAATAATGAAAATAATTAACATAATACAGACTATTTGAAAAATAATTTCTTTGTTTTTATTTGATTGTTTTCAAAACATTTTTTTAAATAATAGTGAAAATAATTAACACAATACAGACTATTCAGTTTTTAACGAAACTGATATTCACAAATTAAAATAAAACGTGGTGGCCTAATATTGATGTAAAATAAATAGACAGACAATCGTAACGAGGATGACTAACGAGATTACGTGAATAAACCAGGTAAACAGACACAAATACGGATACACAGTAGTGTTTGTAATTTGACCGATGGTTACTCAGACTGCAATGTTGTCAGATCCAATTGCCTAGTTGGCATCGAGTTTCTGTGAGTTCGGAAATATTTATGTCACCCATGTTTCTTTCGATGATATTGAGGAAAATAGCCCTAATTCCTAAGGGTTTAATTTGCTGCAAAGTCTTTACAAAAATCCTGGCTTCACTAAATGCAGAGGAGATCGGGTTAGGGTTCGAGTTCTCGGTGATGATCAAACTGTACTAAGATTTTTTTTCTACATCGAAAGGGGGGGGGTAGATAGGGGACGACCCAGAAGACACATATTAATACGGTGGCGCGTGTGTTATTTTGTGTGTCATGCTTACATAAAAAGCAACGACCTTCCGAATCTTTGTATGCTACTCATGAATTGGAGGCAAGTTTTATTTAATCTGAAGCATTTACAAAGTAAGGTTTCGTGATCGAAATCAAAATCAGTCGATTGATCAAATCAATAAAAATTCTGACGGACGGATATAAAACCGCTTTTATGGTTAGGAACAAGATAATTGGCATTGAAAACATCATTTCATGTAATTTAAACGGGTCTTGCTAGTTATCATTTTAATTTGATTTTTTAATCGCTAAACACGATCATTGAAACAGACGCATCTTAAGAATATATGTTCTATTCTTCAACGTCAACTTTCCCCAAAAGTTGTCTAACTACATGTTTAATTACAGGTGTACAGTTACAGGGTAGAATTGCCTAATATGCCAACACACAAATCAAAGCTGGATGCCCAATTATAGGTGTACAGTTACAGGTTAGAATTGCCTAATATGCCAACACACAAATCAAAGCTGAAAGCTGGATGCCCAATTACAGGTGTACAGTTACCGGTTAGAATTGGCTAATATGCCAACAACCAAATTAAAGATGAAAGCCGAATGCCCAATTACAGGTGTACAGTTACAGGTTAGTATTGGCTAATATGCCAACACACAAATTAAAGATAAAAGCTGGATGCCCAGTTATAAGTGTACAGTTACAGGTTAGAATTGCCTAATATACCAACACACAAATAAAAATTGAAAGCTGGATGCCCAATTACACGTGTACAGTTACAGGTTAGAATTGCCTAATATGCACCAACACACATCAAAGCTGAAATCCAAATTATGAGTGTAAAGTTACAGGTTAGAATTGCCTAATATGCCAACACACAAATCAAAGCTGGATGCCTAATTACATGTGTACAGATACAGGTTAGTATTGCCTAATATGCAAAAACACATATCAAAGCTGAAATCTAAATTATAAGTGTAAAGTTCCAGGTTAGAATTGCCTAATATGCCAACACACAAATCAAAGCTGGATGCCTAATTACAGGTGTACCGTACAGGTTAGAATTGCCTAATATGCCAACACAAATCAAAGCAGAAAGCTGGATGCCCAATTACAGGTGTACAGTTACAGGTGAGAATAGCTTAATATGCCAACACACAAAGTAAAGCTGAAAGCTGGATGCCCAATTATAAGTGTACAGTTACAGGTTAGTATTGCCTAATATCCCTACATACAAATAAAAGCTGAAAGCTGGATGTCTGATTACAAGTGTACAGTTACAGGTAAGAATTGCCTAATATGCCAACACAAAAATCAAAGCTGAGAGCAGGATGCCCAATAACAGGTGTACCGTTACAGGTTAGAATTGCCTTATATGCCCACACACAAATCAAAGCTTAAAGCTGGATGCCCAATTACAGGTGTCCAGTTATAGGTTAGAATTGACTAATATGAACACACATGAATCAAATCTGAAAGCTGGGGTCCCAATTACAGGTGTACAGTTACAGGTTAGAATTGCCTAACATGCAAACACACGAAATCAAACTGAAAGCCGGATGCCCAATAACAGGTGTACAGTATTGGATAATATGCCAACACACACATTAAAGATAGAAGCTGGATGCAAAATTATAAGTGTACAGTTACAAGTTCGAATTGCCTAATATGGCAACACACAAGTTAAAGCTGAAAGCTGGATGCCCAATTATAAGTGTACAGTTACAGGTTAGAATTGCCTTATATGCCAACACACAAAGTAAAGCTGAAAGCTGGATGCCCAATTATAAGTGTACAGTTACAGGTACAAATTGCCTAATATGCTGTAGTGTCTTGCATTTGGAGACAACAACGTGTTTCATAATTACCTCACTTACATTGTATAGTTGTCTCCCTTTGTATATTTCTCTTCTGTATATAAACGAAAGCTGACGTGTATCTCCCTCTTTAGAAGAAGGTCTCGGAAGCGTAAACATCAAACTATGTCTCTCTTTCTTATTCATTCTACGTTCTCGCTTCGCATTGTATGTACAAGAATCTATTAGTCGCCAGCCGAATATTAATAGATTCACATAACAATTGACAAGCGAGAACATTATAAATGGCGACGAGAATTTTAAACAACTCACGTTTAAAAAAAAAAAAGAAAAAAAAACACTTCAAATGAAAGTCGTTACAAGGCCACGAGAATTTTAAACAACTCATGTTTAAAAAAAAAAAAGAAAAAAAAACACTTCAAATGAAAGTCGTTACAAGGCCACGAGAATTTTAAACAACTCACGTTTAAAAAAAAAAAAAAGAGAAAAAACACTTCGAATGAAAGTCGTTACAAGGCCACGAGAATTTTAAACAACTCACGTTTAAAAAAAAAAAAGAGAAAAAACACTTCGAATGAAAGTCGTTACAAGGCCACGAGAATTTTAAACAACTCACGTTTAAAAAAAAAAAAGAGAAAAAACACTTCGAATGAAAGTCGTTACAAGGCCACGAGAATTTTAAACAACTCACGTTTAAAAAAAAAAAAAAAAAAAAAATACGAAACGAAATACGAAGAAACAAAACGAAAACTAAACGATACGAAGAACGAAACGAAAGAACATAACACACGGAATGAATAAAGAGACAATTTTGACCAAACTTTGATGTTGCTCCGGAACTTTTCGAAGAGCCCGTGCCAAAACAAAAACGGTGAAGTTTTGCACGGAAACCTTCAGATACTGAAAAGGCAAGAAAGAAACAGGTCCCTGGCCGAAACGAAAGAGGAAACCAGACAAATGCGGCCAAACTCTGATATTGCCCAAAATCATTCAAAGAGTCCGTATCAGAGACAAAGAACAGAAGTTATTCAAGCCCAGACATAATTCTACTACATAAGAAGAGAGCTGGCAAAGTCCCAAAAAGTGCCACGTACCTTGGCAGAAAGGACAGATAGTCTCTATACAGTGCCCACGTGCAAACAACGACTAGTTGATTTAGCAGGGAATGCTATCAACACTTCGAATGAAACAAAATAAACCAAGAACACTGAAGGAAAAAAAGAACCCCAAAAAAACAACGTAACTGGGATAAAAACTCCTTAAAGGAAAAAAAAACAAAAAACAAAAAACAACGAATAACGTAAACAACCAGATTTATCGGTGTAGCGCACAGTTAAAAAAAAAAAAAAAAAACCCGGAATCTAACACCTTTGATTCCCACGTGGCAGCAATGCACGAAGAAAGGAAGAAAAAAGGAAAAGAAGAGAAGCAGTGACATATGCAGACAGAGAAAGAAGGAGACAGTTTCGACGTCCAACCCAAGACAACTCTTCACGCGGACAAATTCAGACAGCTCCCCTGAAGAAGAGAGAATAGGAATCAAAAACAGATTGATTCAAAAGAGTCGAAAGTCGATTTCCCTCCCCCCTCATCCTGCAGACGACGTAAGTTGGTCTTCAATTATGTATCTTGCAAAGAAAAAAGAAAAAGAAAAAACGATTTCCTCCTTGACTGAGACAATTGTATAATCGGTGATCCCCCTTGAAATCAGAGAATCACCATGGACAAATTGCATACATAAGTGATGGACAATAATGGACTGTACTCCCCCCACTTATCATACGCACGCACGCGTACACTTAATTAAGGTGGAGAGAGGTGTAGTGTCTTGCATTTGGAGACAACAACGTGTTTCATAATTACCTCACTTACATTGTATAGTTGTCTCCCTTTGTATATTTCTCTTCTGTATATAAACGAAAGCTGACGTGTATCTCCCTCTTTAGAAGAAGGTCTCGGAAGCGTAAACATCAAACTATGTCTCTCTTTCTTATTCATTCTACGTTCTCGCTTCGCATTGTATGTACAAGAATCTATTAGTCGCCAGCCGAATATTAATAGATTCACATAACAATTGACAAGCGAGAACATTATATATGCCAACACACAAATTAAAGCTAAAAACTGGATGCCCAATTATAGGTGTATAGTTACAGGTAGGAATTGCCTAATATGACAACACACAAATCAAAGCTAAAAGCATCGCAAAATGCTGACGAAAATCTAAACTCATTTCATGTGAGATTGAGGACATTAGCGTCCACGTGTGACTTCAAGGATACAGATCGAGAGATACTCGCACAGATCGTCCAAGGCTGTTCATCCTCTAAGGTCAGACGAAGGGCACTTCGAGACAACTCCACGCTCAAACAAGTGCTAGACGAGGCCAGAGCAATTGCATTAGCTCGCACACGAGCCGCAGACATTGAACGGGAAGAGGTGGTTAATGCCCTGTCGTCACATAACAATAAACGAGACAGCAGGCAGTACACACGCAAAGAAAAAGAAAGAAAAAATACCGACGAAAAACGCAACTACGGACACACACAAGGCAGTAATCGCCAGTTTACTCCGAGGACCCAGCCACATGGCAAAGACGCCGGACGTGTCTGCCACTACTGTGGATACTCAGCAACACATGTGAAGTGTCCAGCGAAGGGTCAAGAATGTCGAAATTGCCGGAAAAAGAACCACTTCGCAAAAGTATGTAATTCAAAACCGGTAAGACAAATTTCTTACTCATATCGAAATGATATTGAATCCCTTTCTACGTCGAGTGATGAGTCTGTCTACACAATAAAAACTCCCACGTCGACAAAAGCACCCACAGCCACCATCCTCGTTAATGACTCCCCAGTGACCTTCATTTTGGATATCAGTGCCAGTGTTAATATAATGTCTGGACGCACGCACGACGGTCTCCAGTACAGGCCGAAAATACACAACACTGCTACACAGATATTTGCATATCGGTCCAGAAAAGCCATGCCAGTCCGTGGATTCATCAATACCCCCATTGAATTTAAAGGAAAACGCTGCAAAGCAAAAATGTTCGTCATCGACAATGAAATCTACTCGGTGCCCACTCTGCTGAGGCACTGGATATGATATCCTTTAATTTTACGTTCAATGTGGCAACATCTATCCCAGATGAATTCCCCTCATTATTCGATGGAAAGATGGGAAAGATTTCCGGACCCACTGTTAAGCTGCACATCGATACTTCGATCCCACCGGTGACACAGAGACAACGAAGAATACCCTTTCACGTGAGGAAGGACGTCGAGTCGGAATTAAAACGCCTCAAGGTGATGGATGTGATTGAGGATGTTACTGGACCTACCCCCTGGGTAAGTCCCGTGGTGATAGTCCCCAAAAAACCGAGTGGCGTGCGAATCTGCATAGATATGCGAAAAGCAAACGAAGCTATACAAAGGGTCAAACATCCCATGCCGACCGTGGATGACTTGTTTGCAGATTTAAACCACTCAAAGGTGTTCAGCAAGCTGGACATGTCGAGCGCGTACCACCAATTAGAGCTGGGGGAGTCCAGCAGATACATCACCACGTTCACCACACATGCTGGACTATTCCGATACAAGAGACTGTTGTTCGGAGTAAATGCAGCCTCTGAAATATTTCAAAAGGCCATTGCGGATCTTTTGAGGGGCATTCCAGGAGTCAAAACCCTCTCAGACGACATTATCGTCTATGGACGTGACCAAGCCTCACATGATGCCAGTTTGAGGTCCACGCTGGAACGACTACAGAATGCCGGGGCCAGGCTAAACAGGAAAAAGTGCCTTTTCCCGGTGAAACAGATAACTTTTTTTGGACATACCTTCAGCGAAAAAGGGGTGTCACCAGACCCAGACAAAATTGCAGCAATTACAAACTGCAAATCGCCCACCAACGTTGGAGAAGTGCACTCATTCCTGGACATGGTCTAATATGTGGCCAGGTTCATCCCGCACTATGCCACTGTCACCGAGCCACTCCGACAACTCACAAGAAAATACAGAGAATGGAGGTGGTCAGAGACAGAAGAGAGGGCAGTGATAAAATTTAAAAAGGCCCTGACTGGAGCTGGAGTTATGGTCTACTTCGATCAGAACAAGGAGACAAACATCCTGGTAGACGCGAGCCCCGTTGGACTAGGGGCAATGCTTACACAAGACGGGAAGGTCTTGTGTTATGCCAGCCGTGCTCTCACAGATGTGGAACAGCGATACTCGCAGACGGAGAGAGAAATGCTAGCCGTTGTATACGCTGCTGAGCATTTTCATCTTTATTTGTATGGGTCAAGGTTCACCATCACCACTGACCACAAACCACTTCTCGGTATTGTAAAAAGTCTCAAACCAGCTACATCGAGAATCGAACGATGGCGCCTACTCCTCATGCAATATGAGTATAGCTTGGTATACCGGCCGGGAAAAGATGACCAGAACCCCGCCGACTACCTCAGCCGACATCCTAACCACAAACCCGAGAGGGACAATTCAGCTGAGGCGTATATAAGATACGTGGCTTACCATGCCATACCTAAGTCGATCACCCTCGAAGAGATGAAGCTAGCCACGGGAAACGACCCCTTGCTACAGAAAGTGATGATTGCACTTTCAGATGGAAAATGGAACGACCCGCAGTTATCCTGTCTCGCACATGTCAAAGATGAACTATCTGCATATGATGGTCTCATCCTTCGAGGTCACCGCCTGGTGGTCCCGTCCACCCTGCAGAAAAGAACCGTAGACATAGCCCACCACACACACCAGGGCGTTGTTAAGACGAAGCAGCTAATGAGGGAAAAGGTCTGGTTCCATGGAATTGACAAGCTGGTGGAGGAGACAGTGCGCAACTGCATCCCTTGTCAAGCTACCAACTCAACATCATCACACCGTGAGCCCATACGCACCACACCACTCCCTGCTGCCCCATGGACTGAAATCTCCCTGGACTTCGCAGGTCCTTTCCCTTCTGGAGACTATGTACTGGTCGTCATCGACGACTACAGTAGATTCACAGAAGTAGAGATACTCCCCTCGACATCAGCAAAAGTGGTCATTCCCCGCCTTGACGCAATCTTTGCCAGACAAGGATACCCCGATATTGTCAAGACTGACAATGGTCCCCCCTTCCAAGGGCAAGAATTCAAGGATTTTGCCACTCAAGCAGGATTCCGCCACAGAAGAGTTACCCCTGCGTGGCCAGAGGCGAATGGAGAGGTCGAACGGTTTATGAGAACACTAAACAAGTATGTTCGCGCATCCACTGTGGAGGATCTGAACTGGAAAACCCAACTAGTCCATTTTCTAAGGCAATACAGGGCCACCCCCCACAGTACAACCAAAACTTCTCCATTCGAAGCCCTCACTAAAGGAAGATGAAAATCGGCATACCTGCTGTTCTGAAAGAACCCATGTCAAAGCCGATTCACACTCACAGAGCGGAGAATGATGCACGAGGGAAGAGGAAAATGAAGATCTATGCCGACACAAAAAGAAAGACAAAGGCCTCTCCTCTTTGCCTAGGTGACAAAGTACTTGTCAAGCAGAAACGTCTCAACAAGCTATCCCCACCGTTCGACCTGAATCAACTGACGATTATCAGCATAAAGGATAGCATGGTGACAGCACAAAGAGATGACTACCAAGTTACCCGGAATTCCTCTCACTTTAAGCGGATAAGTCCAGATAATCTTCCCAGAGAAAACATAGAATCAGACTCTGAAGATTAGTTATACTCATATCCACAACAGGAAAACTCAGACTCCAGACACGAAGGCCAGACGCATTTACCGCCCATAACAGTAACACCAAAACATAATCCACCAGTGGTAAGACGTAATCCAACACGGAAACGACTCCCGCCGATACGCCTTGAGGACTATATCAGATAGTTAGATGAGTGAGTAAAGTCTTTATTTCTGTCTTAGAAATTCCGTCAGCTCCCCTGAAGAAGAAACAGATTCTGATTCTGAAGAATCGAAAGACGATTCCCCCCCCCATCCTGCAGACGACGTAAGTAGTTTGCAATTGTGTATTAAAAAAAAAAAAGACAGAAAAGAAAACGATTCCTCTTTGACTGAGACAATTGTTTAATCGGTGAAACATACTTTGACTGAACTCCCTCCCCTTACCATACGTAAGCACGCGTACATTTAATTGAGAAAGAGAGAAGTGTAATATCCAATCGTACATTTGGAAATGACAACAGTTATCTCCCTTGCACCATAACATAGTAATCTGTAATTATCCCCCTTGTTCTTTCTGATTGTATATATAAACGACGCCGGACACGTCATCACTCTCTTGATTGCACCGGGCGAACTACAAGAAACACGTTGTTGTTTGTTGTCCTTTCCTTGACCTCTGTTCCTCATTGCTTCGTATCACTTCTTGCATTCAGCGTATAACCAGAACACAACAATGACAACACACAAATCTAAGCTGAAAGCTTGTTGCTCTATTATAAGTGTACATTTTCAGGTTAGAATTGCCTAATATGCCAACACACAAATCAAAGCTGAAAACTTGATGTCCAATTATAAGTGTACAGTTACAGGTTAGAATTGCATAATATGCCAACACACACAATAAAGCTGAAAGCTGGATGTCCAATTATAAGTGTACGGTTACAGGTTAGAATTGCTTAATATGCCAACACACAAATCAAAGTTAAAAGCTGGATGCCCAATTATAAGTGTACAGTTACAGGTTAGAATTGTCTAATATGCCAACACACAAATTAAAGCTGAAAGCTGGATGTCCAATTATAAGTGTACAGTTACAGGTTAGAATTGTCTAATATGCCAACACACAAATTAAAGCTGAAAGCTGGATGTCTAATTATAAGTGTACAGTTACAGGTTAGAATTGCTTAACATGCCAACACACAAATCAAAGCTGAAAGCTGGATGTCTGATTACAAGTGTACAGTTACAGGTTAGAATTGCCTAATATACAAACACACAAATCTAAGCTGAAAGCTTGATGCTCTATTATAAGTGTACAGTTACAGGTTAGAATAGCCTAATATACAAACACACAAAGTAAAGCTGAAAGCTGGATGCCAAATTATAAGTGTACAGTTACAGGTTAGAATTGCCTAATATGCCAACACACAAATTAAAGCTGAAAGCTGGATGTCTAATTATAAGTGTACAGTTACAGGTTAGAATTGCTTAACATGCCAACACACAAATCAAAGCTGAAAGCTGGATGTCTGATTACAAGTGTACAGTTACAGGTTAGAATTGCCTAATATACAAACACACAAATCTAAGCTGAAAGCTTGATGCTCTATTATAAGTGTACAGTTACAGGTTAGAATAGCCTAATATACAAACACACAAAGTAAAGCTGAAAGCTGGATGCCAAATTATAAGTGTACAGTTACAGGTTAGAATTGCCTAATATGCCAACACACAAATTAAAGCTGAAAGCTGGATGTCTAATTATAAGTGTACAGTTACAGGTTAGAATTGCTTAACATGCCAACACACAAATCAAAGCTGAAAGCTGGATGTCTGATTACAAGTGTACAGTTACAGGTTAGAATTGCCTAATATACAAACACACAAATCTAAGCTGAAAGCTTGATGCTCTATTATAAGTGTACAGTTACAGGTTAGAATAGCCTAATATGCCAACACACAAAGTAAAGCTGAAAGCTGGATGCCAAATTATAAGTGTACAGTTACAGGTTAGAATTGCCTAATATGCCAACACACAAATCAAAGTTGAAAGCTGGATGTCCAATTATAAGTGTACAGTTACAGGTAGGAATTGCCTAATATGTCAACACACAAATGAAAGGTAAAAGCTGTATTCTCAATTATATGTGTATAATTACAGGTTAAAATTGCCTAATATGACAACACACAAATCAAAGCTGAAAGCTGGATGTCTGATTACAAGTGTATAGTTACAGGTTAGAATTGCCTTCTATGACAACAGACAAATCAAAGCTGAAAGGGGGATGCCCAATTATAAGTGTACAGTCACAGGTTTAAATTGCCTAATATGCCAACACACAAATCAAAGTTGAAAGCTGGATGCCCAATTACAGGTGTACAGATAGAAGTTAGAATTGCCTAAGATGCGGAGACACAAATTAAAACTGAAAGCTTGATGGCCAATTATAAGTGTACAGTTACATGTTGGAATTGCCTAACATGCCAACACACAAATCAAAGCTGAAAGCAGGATGCCCAATTATAAGTGTACAGTTACAGGTTCTAATATGATTAGATGCCAACACACAAATTAAAGCTGAAAGCTGGATATCTAATCACATGTGTACAGTTACACAAATCAAAGCTGGATGCCCAGTTATAGTACTCTAATATCATTAGGCTCTATGCAAGACTATGCAATAGAATGGGACTGTGTTAATCACATGCAACTTCATGTAGTAGAAGCTGTCATACTTGTGAGACCAATCACGAACTGACATTATTTTAGTCTGACTGTACAAGGGCAAAATAATACACCTTATTAATTTGGTGTCTTAATTCTGCTGGTATTTCGTTTTTTATTTTGAAAAAATAAATTTTTTCGGCGTAATCATTACTACTACTGGCATGAATTATTTTAAAGAAAAGACACTTGTGAAATCATTTAAAAAAATTGGCTTTACCTACACGGTTGTGACATTTGTGTTAAAAATCAATGTAATAGAAGTTATAGGCCTTTTAAGTACGTGTAAATACCGATTCTGAACAAAGTAGCCACGTTTGTTTTATTAGTAATGCAAGCAAAGATTGTTACTGCGTATACTATCGATTCTAAGCAAACTTAAAACAATTACAATAAAAGTTAAGAGCCTTTTAACACAAATAGATCAACAGTGGCTTTGTATAACAATTATATAATATATATATACATATATATATATATATATATATATATGTATATATATATATATATATATATATATATATATTATATAATGGGAAATATATATATATATATATATATATATATATATTTCCCATATATATATATATATATATATACATATAACAATTTGTTTTATGGAATTTGGGGATAAAATTGTATTCATACAAATGATTTAGTAAACTCTTACCTCTAACTTTAAGTCTTTTGGAAAATACTCTCTTGCGTTTTTTCATCCATTATTCTGTTAGATTCTGCAACTGAATTTAAATTCCAGTTTAATTGTTTTCCATGACAATGAACAAGTCTCAACTTCCAGCCCTTATCTCATCGCTACCATGTTGCATCCCTGTGCTTGTTTTAGAAGTCCTTGTACCCTCCTAACGAAAATAAGCCCTGGCCCACCAGATTAGCAGCAAAATCCCACCCGTTCAGATGCCAAAAGTGTAATATAATTTAAACTTTTGAAAACAATATGTTTTGATTTCAGAATGTATTTAGTGATTAGCAACCACTTCCAAAAAAATGGCTGCCATATTTGACGACAGCAAAACTTACTTAGAGTTTCAAAAGTTAAAAAATATGCAATTAGATAGAATATTGAATTTTCAATCCTTTGGTTGGTCTCAACTTAACTTCACCTTGTTTTACCTATAGGCAGTTTCATGTAGGATGTTCAAGGTTAAGCTCTTCAAAATGTCTATACATACACTGGCACCAAGAGGTAAAACATCAAACATTGTGTATCCAACAGCTTTGTATGAATAACTTTTACCTGTCTAAAGTAGGGACCTGTTAGAAAATAGGTCTCTACAGGGACAATGTTTTCGGCTGTTTAATAACCTAAACACACCAAATAGGTATCTACAGGGACAATTGTTTCGGCTGTTTAATAACCTAAATACAACAAATATGTATCTACAGGGACAATGTTTTCGGCTGTTTAATAACCTAAACACACCAAATAAGTATCTACAGGGACAATGGTTTCGGCTGTTTAATAACCTAAACACACCAAATAGGTATCTACAGGGACAATTGTTTCGGCTGTTT
The DNA here is from genome assembly GCA_963556195.1 of Sepiola atlantica. Classification (NCBI taxonomy): domain Eukaryota; kingdom Metazoa; phylum Mollusca; class Cephalopoda; order Sepiida; family Sepiolidae; genus Sepiola; species Sepiola atlantica. Next base: position 277,249 of record CAUVYP010000800.1, on the reverse strand, counting down.
AATAACCTAAATACAACAATTATGTATCTACAGGGACAATTGTTTCGGCTGTTTAATAACCTAAATACACCAAATAAGTATCTACAAGGACAATGTTTTCGGCTGTTTAATAACCTAAATACACCAAATAGGTATTTACAGGGACAATGTTTTCGGCTGGTTAATAACCTAAAAACACCAAATAAGTATCTATAGGCACAATGGTTTCGGCTATTTAATAACCTAAATACACCAAATAGGTATCTACAGGGACAATTGTTTCGGTTGTTTAATAACCTAAACACACCAAATAGGTCTCTACAGGGGCAATGGTTTCGGCTGTTTAATAACCTAAATACACCAAATAGGTATCTACAGGGACAATTGTTTCGGCTGTTTAATAACCTAAACACACCAAATAGGTATCTACGGGGCAATGGTTTGGGCTGTTTAATAACCTAAACACACCAAATAAGTATCCACAGGGACAATGGTTTGGGCTGTTTAATAACCTATACACACCAAATAGGTATCAACATGAACAATGGTTTCGGCTGTTTAAAAACCTAAACACACCAAATAGGTATCTACAGGGACAATGGTTCGGCTGTTTAATAACCTAAACACACCAAATAGGTATCTACAGGGACAATGGTTTCGGCTGTTTAATAAGATATACACATAAAATAGGTATCCACAGGGACAATGGTTTGGGCTGTTTAATAACCTAAACACACCAAATAGGTATCTACAGGAACAATGGTTTCGGCTGTTTAATAACCTAAACACACCAAATAGGTATCTACAGGGACAACGGTTTGGCTGTTTAATAACCTAAACACACCAAATGCTTTTGCCTACAACTAATTGTCTAGAAAAAAGTCCAAACATATAAACTGTGATGCTGAAAAGAAACACAACCCTTAAAATTGATACATGACCGCCAATTTAAGCATTTAATTAAAAATTACATTTTCTAGATTAAAGTTTGGAATTCTAAACAAAAAGTGAGTTTTGTGGAGGTTTAAAATTCAATCTTTAGGCGACAATAAATGACATAATAATTAACACCTGACATAATTAGAATTATCTAACCCTAACCCCTGCTTATTCAATAAAGTTTACAGTTCGAAATTTCGTATAGGTCCCTGTGTTCGAAATGATGCTCCTGATCGGCATTTTTCTCCCAATCCAGAGTTCCCCTTCATGGGAAGATCTATTTTTTCAACAGCACTTTAAATATTGTAAAGTCGGCAAATATTTAAATCAAGGGCAGAGTTAGATATAAGGTCAGTTATTAATGGCATCACCACAATCAAGGATTTGTCTCACGTGACTCAACTGAACCAATTAATTGCAACTTTTAAAATTAAAGAAAAATCGTCTGCTTTGAATATTGAAAAAATTAAAACCGGTGTATATTTTTATATCTTCTCTTAATATTTGCCGACTTCACAATCATTTTTACGGTTTATTTATTTCTTTTTTACATTTTCAATAGAATTAACGGTAATGTGTTGTATCGGTTCTGATATTAGACTTTATCTTTTTTACCCTCGGCCAGGGAATGAAAATCTTTCTATACTGTGACAATTTTCATTTTTGTCCCAATCCAGAGTTCCATTTTTAGGGGAAATCTATTTTTTTAGCATTAATAATTGACCTTGTGTCTAACTCTGCCCTTGATTTAAATATTTGCCGACTTTACAATATTTTTTCTATTCGGTTTATTATTATGGTATACTTTACGGTCAGTAAACGATTTTTTCCTTACTTTTCGGTCAGTGAAATATTTCTCCTTAACTTACCGAGGAGAGAAAAGATGAAGTGTAATATTAGAACAGATACTACACTTTAACGTTTATATTGTTTGAAGAGTAAAACAATAAAATAAACCGAAAAAAATTATTGTAAAGTCGGCAAATATTAAGAGAAGATATAAAAATACACACCGGTTTTAACTTTTTTAATATTCAAAGCTGACAATTTTTCTTTAATTTGAAATGGTTTCCATTAATTAGTTAATTTGAGTCACGTGATACAAATCCTTGAGTCACGTGATTAGTGGCAGGCATAAAAAGTGCTGACGATCGGTGGTTACATCGGCAGACACTTTGTGAAAATAAGAAATAATGAGAATAGTAGTTCAACTAATGCACATTATCCTCATCTAAAAAATTCCGAAACAGAAAATAAAACATTATCCGGCATTGTTGAAGATCGACCGACTCTAAGCAAAGTCGGTTCCAACCGGAAACGGTGTCCGTTCGAAATTGTTTACGCTATTAAAAACTTCCTGTTTTGGCTAATCGAATAAGTGTTATGTTTTCTCAGAAAATATAATGAAAGTTTTGCACTAAATTTTATTTTAATTAATTTATTTGACAAAAATGAATAATAACAGATTAGTTTTTTACACAGTTTGATTTTCTCTCGGAAAATAAAATGCAATATTTTTGGCTAATGAAATATTTTTGATTTGGGGGAGGGAAAATAATAAAATAGGTTGTTTTATTTTCCTTAGGAAAAATAAGAATGTTTTAACAATCATAGTACTGTCGGATCGCATCTATCATATGGCCGAAGTAATTTATTTTTACTTGGCGACGCCAGAGAATGGCAATTAGGCCCTGCCGGGCCAACCATTCCAAAGTTCTCTTTTTTTCCGTTCGTGTCCATTAGTAACACCTCCAAGGAGGTAGTGCACAAACGACATTCAGCTGCGGTTAGTACGTCTTGTACAATACTATTCATTATTATATAGAGAAAATACAGAGAAAATTAAACTACAGAATACCGGAAGTTGTTATCTACGAAGTTTATTATCGGGTACGGATCGCGGCCTGACACCGTAGCAGCGTCGAAGAAACTGGTCTTAGAGTCGCTCGTTCTTCAACAGTGCCCATTATTCTCATCTAAAAAATTCCAAAACTAAAACATTTATAGTTTTCAAGCTTAAGGAAATAGACCACGTGGTACAAATCTTTCTGAATTTGCCTTTCAACATATTTTCATATTTTGACCGTCCACCCAAAGTTTTTTAGTCGTTTCCAGTGAAAATCAAAATGAACTAAGATTTCATTTGAAATCTGATATTTTCATTATTTCGTAATTTCTATGTTTTATGCTATGAAATGCATTTGTGCTTTTAAAAAGTTTAACTTCAAAACAATAAAAACAATTGGTGCTTGTATAATAAAAAGCCGAAAAAAACTTTTTTTTTGTCTTTTAGTGTTGGAGAGGTAAATAAGGGGCAGATAACTCTTCTCATCAGCTCTAGCTTTCAAACAATATTTTTCCATAAAATACAATTTTTGTTCTATTAATCTAAATTAAAGCAATTTACTTAATAATAAATGCACAACAAGGTTTAGGGTTTAGGATTTAGGGTTAGGGTTTAGGTTAGGGTTAGGGTTTAGGTTAGGGTTAGGGTTTAGGTTAGGGTTAGGGTTAGGGTTTAGGTTAGGGTTAGGGTTTAGGTTAGGGTTAGGGTTAGGGTTTAGGTTAGGGTTAGGGTTAGGGTTTAGGTTAGGGTTAGGGTTTAGGTTAGGGTTAGGGTTTAGGTTAGGGTTAGGGTTAGGGTTTAGGTTAGGGTTAGGGTTTAGGTTAGGGTTAGGGTTTAGGGTTTAGGTTAGGGTTAGAGTTTAGGTTAGGGTTAGGGTTAGGTTAGGGTTAGGGTTTAGGTTAGGGTTAGGGTTAGGGTTTAGGTTAGGGTTAGGGTTTAGGTTAGGGTTAGGGTTTAGGTTAGGGTTAGGGTTAGGGTTTAGGTTAGGGTTAGGGTTTAGGTTAGGGTTAGGGTTTAGGTTAGGGTTAGGGTTTAGGTTAGGGTTAGGGTTTAGGTTAGGGTTAGGGTTTAGGTTAGGGTTAGGGTTAGGGTTTAGGTTAGGGTTAGGGTTTAGGGTTTAGGTTAGGGTTAGGGTTAGGGTTTAGGGTTTAGGTTAGGGTTAGGGTTAGGTTAGGGTTAGGGTTTAGGTTAGGGTTAGGGTTAGGGTTAGGGTTTAGGTTAGGGTTAGGGTTAGGGTTTAGGTTAGGGTTAGGGTTTAGGTTAGGGTTAGGGTTTAGGTTAGGGTTAGGGTTTAGGTTAGGGTTAGGGTTAGGGTTTAGGTTAGGGTTAGGGTTTAGGTTAGGGTTAGGGTTTAGGGTTTAGGTTAGGGTTAGGGTTTAGGGTTTAGGTTAGGGTTAGGGTTAGGGTTAGGGTTTATGTTAGGGTTAGGGTTAGGGTTAGGGTTTAGGTTAGGGTTAGGGTTTAGGTTAGGGTTAGGGTTAGGGTTTAGGTTAGGGTTAGGGTTAGGGTTAGGGTTTAGGGTTTAGGTTAGGGTTAGGGTTAGGTTAGGGTTTACGTTAGGGTTAGGGTTTAGGGTTAGGATTTAGGGTTAGGATTTAGGGTTAGGGTTAGGTGCATGTTTCTGCACCAGGAATTAATGTGTGCTTGTAGAAAATCTATTTGTTTTGCACTGTCTGAGGTAAAATAAATAATATCTTCGAACTTGAAAGAGTTAAGATCCATTTTCCATAATTTCAGAGAAAATCGTGTTTAAAAAGCGTAATAAGAGTCACCTGCCCCTTATTTACCTCTCCAACACTAAAAGACAAAAAAACTTTTTTTCGGCTTTTTATTATAACAGCACCAAACAATTCGATGTTTCTGTATTGCAGGGCCGAAAAAACATATCTTTATTTTTAAAGAGTCAAATAAGGGGGAGATAATTCAAAGTGTCCTCCACGATTTTTATAAAAATAGATTTTACTATTGTAATTAACATTTTAAAAAGTTGAAAATATATACGTAAAAGGATTATTTAGAAATAAAACAATCACAACGCTTTATGGTATTTGACAACAATGTAAAATCAAATGATTTATTCAAATAAATAAATTATCACAGAAAGAAAAAAATTGAAAAATACGTAAATGGAAGGAAAAAAATATAAAACAAGAGAAATAAAAGTTTTTGAAATAAAGGTTTTACACTGGATGCAAATTTTGGGTTAGGTTTAGAGTTAGGGTTAGGGTTAGGGTTAGATGCAGGTTTAGGGTTAGGGTTAGATGCAGGTTTAGGGTTAGGGTTAGATGCAGGTTTAGGGTTAGGGTTAGATGCAGGTTTAGGGTTAGGGTTAGATGCAGGTTTAGGGTTAGGGTTAGATGCAGGTTGTTTCCACACCTGAAATTAATCTGTGCGCTTGCAAGAAGTCTATTAGTTTGGCATTATCTCTGGTTAAATATAAAATAACTTCCAAGTTCAGAGCGTTTAAATTCATTTTTAGATAAATTGTGGGGGAAAAACTTTGAATTATCCCCCCCCCCCTGTCATTTTACTCTTCAAAATTAAAGATGAAATTTTCTTCGGCTCTGCAATACAGAAACACCAAAAATTCATTTAATATTATCTGAAGAAATTCCCGTCTGTATTTGAAAATATTTAGTTTCATCATAAATACTAACTAAACAAAATATCAACTACTATTTTAAACATAATTTAGTATTAAATTGTAATTCTTTTAAAATTGTATTTTTTATGAAATTTCAACTACTATTTTAAATATGATTTAGTATTTAAATTGTATTTCTTATAAAATTGTATTTATAAAATATCAACTAGTATTTTAAACATAATTTAGTATGAAATTGTATTTCTTATGAAATTGTATTTCTTATGAAAGTGTATTTCTTAGAAAATTGTATTTTTTATGAAATTGTATTTCTTAGACCATTGTATTTATAAAATATCAACTACTATTTTAAACATAATTTAGTATGAAATTGTATTTCTTAGAAAATTGTATTTCTTGTTATGAAATTGTATTTCTTAGAAAATTGTATTTCTTAGAAAATTGTATTTCTTATAAAAGTGTATTTCTTAGAAAATTGTATTTCTTATGAAATTGTATTTCTTAGAAAATTTTATTTATAAAATATCAACTACTATTTTAAACATAATTTAGTATGAAATTGTATTTCTTAGAAAATTGTATTTCTTAGAAAATTGTAATTCTTATGAAAGTGTATTTCTTAGAAAATTGTATTTCTTATGAAATTGTATTTCTTAGAAAATTGTATTTATAAAATATCAACTACTATTTTTAACATAATTTAGTATAAAATTGTATTTCTTAGAAAATTGTTTTTCTTGTTATGAAATTGTATTTCTTAGAAAATTGTATTTTTTATGAAATTGTATTTCTTAGAAAATTGTATTTATAAAATATCAACTACTATTTTAAACATAATTTAGTATGAAATTGTATTTCTTAGAAAATTGTATTTCTTAGAAAATTGTATTTCTTAGAAAATTGTATTTCTTATGAAAGTGTATTTCTAAGAAAATTGTATTTTTTATGAAATTGTATTTCTTAGAAAATTGTATTTATAAAATATCAACTACTATTTTAAACATAATTTAGTATGAAATTGTATTTCTTAGAAAATTGTATTTCTTGTTATGAAATTGTATTTCTTAGAAAATTGTAATTCTTGTTATGAAATTGTATTTCTTAGAAAATTGTATTTATAAAATATCAACTACTATTTTAAACATAATTTAGTATGAAAATGTATTTCTTAGAAAAGTGTATTTCTTAGAAAATTGTATTTCTTGTTATGAAATTGTATTTCTTAGAAAATTATATTTCTTATTATGAAATTGTATTTCTTTTTATGAAATTGTATTTCTTCTTATGAAATAGCATTTCTTGTTATGAAATTGAATTATTTATGAAATTGTATTTCTTGTTATGAAATAGTATTTCTTGTTATGAAATTGTATTTCTTGTTATGAAATTGTATTTCTTCTTATGAAATAGTATTTCTTCTGAAATTGTATTTCTTGTTATGAAATTGTATTTCTTGTTATGAAATTGTATTTATTGTTATGAAATAGCATTTCTTGTTATGAAATTGAATTAATTATGAAATTGTATTTATTGTTATGAAATTGTATTTCTTGTTATGAAATTGTATTTCTTCTTATGAAATAGTATTTCTTCTGAAATTGTATTTCTTCTGAAATTGTATTTCTTGTTATGAAATTGTATTTCTTGTTATGAAATTGTATTTTTTGTTATAAAATTGTATTTATTGTTATAAAATTGTATTTCTTGTTATGAAATGGTATTTCTTGTTATGAAATTGTATTTCTTGTTATGAAATTGTATTTATTGTTATGAAATTGTATTTCTTCTTATGAAATAGTATTTCTTCTGAAATTGTATTTCTTGTTATGAAATTGTATTTCTTGTTATGAAATAACTTTCTAATTTCTTTATAACATCTAGAAATTTTAATTTTTATCGAATGTTTTTGTCTGTCGTGGCGATTTTTATTTTTTAATTATTATCAAATTTTCATGTATTAATCTGTTTGTTGTCGCTTTCGCATTCCTTAAATTCAATTAAAACATTTGTTTTTGTGTGTAAACAGAATTTTCAACGTTTACCTTTTTTTTGTAATTTCGGTTATCTCACTTGACTCAGCTGTAATGCATTCGGTATTTCTATGTTATTCGTTAGTTAAATTGTTGGTGCTTGTGCATATCAACCCTGACATTGAAATATTTAAAGAATGTATAAACTTTATTATGTACTTACGTGTTAGCTGAAAATAAGAGTGTGCAGAAAAAATTACGAAAATTCATCCAGTAATTATTAAATTATAAGAAAAAAAAATGATTTTACGTACATTTTGACATTTTTGTAAACAAGGGAGATAACTGAAAAATCTACGATACAAAATGGTGGATATATCTACCGAGTGATAAAATCGTTTTTTATTCATAATTAAATAAATACTGGGTGAATTTGCATACTTTTTGGTGTAGTCTTTTTTTCATCTACCACGTAAGTACATAACAAAGTTTGGACTAAGACTACAATAAGGACTCCAGTTCATTAACACAATACGGGAGACATAGTTTGGAAGTCACCGGCGTCTTCCGGTTGACCTCTCGCAATATACGTGGTCAACTTGTAAATAAATCTTTTGTCGCTATTTACAAAACAACTTGTAAAGGCAGAGGATCCATAAATAAAATCGTTTTTTTTGTTTTACTTTTATTTACTAAATAAAAAACAAATTTTAAACGCAGAACATTCTATATTTCGTGGTGTGTATTTTAAGAGAAAGTGGAGGGCTATATGAAAATACTTTTATTTTCTTTTTGTAAATAGGGAAGTTTTATTTATTTGTTTATAATTGTTGCTTACAGAAAAAAAGGAAAAACTTCATAAACTTTAAATTGCTTCCGTTTGGAAACTGATTTTTGAAGTCTACCTCCACCCTCGTGGGGAGGCAAAAGTGTAGTATTTTAATTTTCATTCCGATGTAATTTTAACCTACCTTGTGTCTACCTTTGCCCTTGTAGGGAGGCGAGTAAATAGCGAAGTTTTGTTTTTTAATAAGAAATAAGTTATAAAAAGATGTGTAAATAAAATTATGCATTTTTTAAATCTTATTTCATTTGTTGCTTGAAGTCTAACTCCGCCCTCGTGGGGAGGCAAAACGAAAGATTACAAGTCAGCCGATTTTTAAAAAAGCGTATATATTTCGTTTATTTATTAAAATAACTTGTGTAATCTTCCGTTTTGCCTCCTCGGGCTAGGAGCAAAGTGTAGTATGGAAAATTCCTTCTAAACTGAGGTAAGATCCAGAGTTCCCCTTTTGGGAAGCTTGATTTTTCCCTACAAAACGGAAGATTACTTAAGTACGGCGATAAATATTTCATACCCCACCCCCATTTCTGCCCTCGTGGGGAGGCAAGTAAATAGTGACACAAAAACATGTTTTACAAGAAAACATGTTAATATTTTATTGTTTTATTTATGGATCCTCTACCTTAAAATAAATATTAACATGTTAAAAGAAAAAAAACATTCCGAAATATACTGCATTTATTAAAATAAAAAAAAGGTTTATTTACAAGTTCTTTCGTAAATAGCAACCACGTGTATTGCGAGGTCAACCGGAAGACGCCGGTGACTTACAAACTTTGTCCCCCGTGTTGTGTTACTGAACTGGAGTCCTTATTGTAGTCTTGCTCCCAAAGTTTATACATTTCTTTAGCTATTTTATTTTTAAGAGCGGTCTAACATGTAAGGAGTGATATGCACAAGCACCAATTTTTTTATTTAATTTTTTAAATTTAAATTAAATGTTATTTTAATTTTTATCGAATGTTTTTATCTGTTGCGGCCATTTTTATTTAAAAAATATTATGCACTTTGCTATCACTTTCAAATTCCTTAAATTCAATTAAAACTTGTTTTTTTGTGTGTGTAAATAGAATTTTTTAAAGTTTATCTTTTGTGTAAAAGAAAACTTTATAAAAATTAAACGGTTTCGGGTACAAGTAAAAATGGCCGCATTCGATTAAAACATTACATTAAAGTTTGAGTTTCAAGACTTTAAATAATAAATCCTGAATTTATTTCGGCTCTGTTTCGGAAACGTCAACCATAGATTTGACGTGATGTAGGTGTGACGTATATACAACGAGTGCTACGGAATCGAGAAAGACGAAGCAAATACGCCGTTCCGAATGTTACCGACGTCCCCATCCTCCCCATGTTAACAATGGATTCTAAGGCTCTGCCAGTAAAATCGATGGTTGATGATTACGAAACAGTACCTTTATTTCATAACAAGAAAGACAGTTCAAGGCCAATAATCAAGTTTGATCGAAATTGTGGGAGAAAAACAAGCGAAATAACGGAGATATTCTAACGACCCCTATGCTATAATTGAAACCGTAAATATTTTTGTTATTTTTCGTTAATAAGGACAAGTTTTCTGAGGCGTTTATTCCTTCGTCTCTTTTGATAACTCTGACTCCCCCCTCTTCTAACCCTTATCCCCCTCCCCTCACCTCCCGTAAACTGATCAACTGAGTATTGATTTACTCCTCTCCAGGAGTTAGGCACGAGGCCAGTTTTTATCTACTCCCACAAGTAAGATGTGACCTAAGGTCGGGTCGGGAAAGTGGGGTTTAAAAATTGCCTGGGCAGCCCCGGCGGCATTCCCCGGTAGGGGCGCCTCAGGCAGTAAGCAATAAACTTACTCCTCCCCAAAGAGGGGAGGCGAAGCCTGGGAGGGCGGACCTCCTAGAACTGGACAGGACCGACCCATAGACCGGCGTATATCAAGCCCCGAAGGCCAAGATAATATAAGTCTATGGGGGTGCAGTATCCATCGGAACAGATACTACACTTTAATCTTAGCCAAAAGGCCAAGAATTTTTTGCATTTGTTTACTTAAGAAATGTGAGTTTTATGTGACGCAAATGAATTCTGGGGCATTTATAACGACAGCTGACAGAATGAAAAAAGGGTGAAAAAAAAAACCACAAAATAAAACAAATATACAACAAATAAATGTTACCAAAGGCAAGATAAGTTACTCTTCTACCTACCTGGATAAGTTTTTGTGTTTTAACTTTTTTTTTAAAGAGTTTTTGTTCAAAACAAATCTGGTGTCCACCTGTTTAGTTAGAACGAAAAGAAATGGCTACAGTACAACATCAGTACCGTCGGTTTCGAGTTCGGAAGGGGTCCGACCTTTCAAACTTTCATCAGCTTTTGTTGATACTGTTGCAAAGAAAAACAAGATGGTTTGGCCTCTTGTATAAGCAGTAACCGATCTGAGGGAGATAACTATTTTACTTAGCCGCCGCTATTCCGAATTCGCTTATAATTTGGCAAGGGAGAACTTTGCCAGAAAGTTTATAAACTTTATAACAATTAATAAAAAACATGTTACGGTTTTGAAATGCGTTAAAAATAACTTTTAAATGCGTTCAAAATAACTTTTAAGCACTTTTATTTACATGCCACAAATTGTATACACTTTATAACAATTAATAAAAAAATATTATTGGTTTTAAATGCGTTCAAAATAATGTTACGGGTTTTAAATGCTTTGAAAATAACTTTTAAGCACTTTTATTTACATGCCACGAATTGTATACACTTTATAACAATTAATAAAAGACATGTTACTCAAAGAAAGAAAGAAAATGCGATGATAAATTGTAATTTTAATTTAAGACAATTGTTTATCTGCTAGAATATGATATTAACCCCACGGAGGCTGCAAAGTGGACTTTGTCTTCCATTAATTTTCGTCAAATGGAAGTTATACTCTGTTGTAAAGGTCATGATTTGACATAAATACGAAACTAACATAAAGGGAAGTAATCAGGTATTGACTATATACGAAAGTACGTATATAAGACGGGCAGTGATATCTGGACGTGAGCGAAGAGTCAACGTCTCTACTTCCTACCGGATCCCTGTTAAACGCAAACCACTCGGTGTATTCTTAATTAAGTATGTCCTATGTAATTTAGGGTATAACAGTGGCGAACGAGGATATTTTTTTTTCTCTTAACAGAGATAAATTACCGTACTATTCAAGGATTTGTTTTTAAAGAAAATTTGCAAAGACGGCAAGACAAAAACGTCGACACGTGCGTCAAATAAAAGAGAATTTTACTACCTAAAGTAGTAAAAAGTACGGATTTCTTCGGTAAGAACTAACGGGAAAGTAAAGAAAATTGTACTCGAAACAATTTTAAGGTAAAGTGAACTTTATCTGTATGTTGGCGAAAAAATATTTGGGAAGCACAAGCTGAATTCGAAACCTGCACCGTGAGATTACGAATTTCGAAAGAAACGCTTACGATTTTTTTTTCTTTAAACAATTCAGAAATTATTGTTATATTTTTTTTTCTCTCCCAAGTGCAGCCGTATTTTTGTGAAAAATAATTGTTCATTGCTTTGTCTAAAGTAATTGAAACTATTTGTTGTGCGAATTTTGGAAACGTTTTATTGTCTGAAATTATTTTGTGAAAAAGTTTACCTGGTAAAAGACTGTTGCTAAATTGTATAAACTTTGTGAAACATTTATTTTTGCAAAACTTATGGAAGTATTGTTGCTACTTTACGAAAACGCATATTGACGAACTTTTTGTGAAATTATTGTTGTAAACTTTGGAAAGATATTTTGTACTGTAATTAAGCTAAAATGGAGCAATTGGCTGAGTTGAGGAAGGCGTTAACTCTAAGTATACAGCAGCAACAACAACAACAGCTACAACAACAGCTATTGCAGCAGCAAGAATTGACACAAAAAACTTTAGAGGCACAACAGGAGAAAACAAAAATACTTCAACGCCAAATGTTAACGCAACAAAAGAATTTTGAAAAATTAATTCAAACGTCGACAGATAGGAAGAACACTAATTTTTCTGCAGAGGGTATTTCAAATTCTTTGTCAGAATTTCACTACTCTCCCGATACTGGCGTTACATTTCCAGCATACTATAGAAGGTACGAAACAGTTTTTACAAAAAGATGTTCGGACTGGACCGACGAAGAAAAAGTTACGCTGTTACTACAAAAACTGGGGACGGACGAAAACACCAAGTATGCTAATTTAATTTTACCCAAAAAACCGGAGGAAGTGAATTTTGAAGAGACAATTAATACTTTATCTAGAATATTTGATAAAAGAGACATCCTTTTTCATTCTAGATATAAATGTTTAAATTTACAGAAGTCGAAATCCGAAGACTATTTAGAATATGCATGTACGGTAAATTGCTTATGTGAATCATTTAAATTAAATGAAATTTCGGCAGATTTATTTAAATGTTTAATCTTTGTACAAGGACTCACAGCACCAAGGGACAAAGATGTCAGATCCCGGATCCTGACAATTATGGAGTCGGACCCGAATGTAACTTTACAAAAAGTAACCGAGGAGTGTCAACGTCTCATTAATATCAAAAGAGACAACACCCGCATTGAAGAAAAAAGCGTTTACAAGATACAACATGTAAAAAGGCAAAGGACCTCTAGAACATACAAGACCCAGGAACAAAAGACTCCCAGAATGTACAAGGACCAAAGTTGTGAATGCTGCGGAAGTACAAGACACACCAAAAAGATCTGCTGGTTCAGGAATAGGATATGTTACGAATGTGGATTCAAAGGCCACAAGAAAGAAACCAGAAGAAAAAACGAAGGACCGACAAAGTTAATACGCTTCGCACAAGGAAAGAGAAAAGCTGCGAAAGGCGTAAATATGTCGATGTAAAGATAAATGGACATCCTGTAATCTTACTCCTGGATAGTGGTGTGGACATTAGCATCATAGATGAAGATATCTGGAGAAGGATCGGTCGACCTGAACTAAGAGAAACCAGCAAGATGACGAAGAGTGTGTGCGGCAAAAGGTTGGAATTCAAAGGAGAACTGAGGTGCAATGTGTCATTTGGTGGTCAAACACACAAGTCCAAAGTGTACGTAGTGCCAGGAAGGAACACAAGTCTATTTGGAGTTGATTGGATTGTCCTGTTCAACTTATGGGAACGACCGGTTAATTCTTTTTGTAATAGGTTGACCACAGAGAAATCAAACCACATAGAAGGCTTCATGGACGATTTAAATGCAGAATTCCCAAAAGTTTTTTCCGAAAAACTTGGATATTGTGTGAAAACAGAAGCAAAATTTGAGGTGAAGAAAAATGCCACCCAAGTGTTCAAACCTAAAAGAAATGTACCTTTTTCATCGATGGACGCAATAGAGAAGGAGTTGGAGAGACTTCAACAATTAGACGTCATTGAAAAGGTTGACCACACGGATTGGGCAAGTCCGACGGTATATGTGAAGAAAAAGAATAACAAAATAAGAGTCTGCGCTGACTTTTCGACGGGCCTTGATGACTTTGCAGGACCACAATTACCCCCTTCCGTCGGCAGAAGATCTATTCTCAAAACTAAACGGAGGAAAATCTTTTTCCAAAATAGACCTCTCGGATGCATACTTGCAAATCAAAGTGAATGACGAATGTTCAAAGTACCTGTGCATTAACACACATAAGGGTATTTTTAAACTAAAAAGACTTCCGTTCGGATTAAAGGTCGCCCCTGCTCTGTTTCAACAGGTTATGGATACGATGCTCGCAGGATTGGAATTTTTAATGGCATACCTTGACGATATGATTACGACGTTGGCGCTGCATTACTCCATAAGTATGAGGATAGAACAACAAAAGCAATCGCTCATGCATTAAGAACTTTGGTTGCAGCTGAGGAAAACTATAGCCAGATTGAAAAGGAGCCTCTGTCGATATTTGGAGTCAAAAAGTATAATCGATTTCTCCATGGACGGACCTTCACATTGCAAACAGACCATAAACCCTTGATTACGATATTTGGATCAAAGAAAGGCATTCCTAAGCATACCGCAAATCGACTACAGCGATGGGCTGTAACTCTCTTAAACTATCAGTTTAAGATGGAGCATGTGTCATCGAAAAAGTTAGGACATGCGGATGCACTATCAAGGTTGATTCCAAAAAGAAACGAAAGTTTCGAAGAGACAGTAATTGCTGCTCTTAAAGATGAAAGCGAATTTACAAGTTCAATGTGTAATATGATACGTGAACTTCCAATAACCCTTGAAGAGATTAAAAGAGAAGCTGAAAAAGACATTTTCATAAAGAAAATGAAAACTCAATTAGGACTGAGGGAAAAAAGTAACAAAGTAGGACAAACTACATTTTTTTAAATTTGTGAAGGTGTACTTATGTATGCTGATAGAATCGTAATTCCACAGGCATTACGAAGGAAAATATTAATGGAATTCCATACATGTCATCCTGGCATTTCAAGAATGAAATCCTTAATTAGAGGATACGTATATTGGCCTGGTATGGACAAAGAAGTAGAAAACTGTGTCAAAGCATGCAAAGGATGTCAGTTAGCAGCCCGAGATCCGCTAGTAAAAACGACTCCATGGCCGAAAACAGACCTAACCTGGTCACGTCTACATATTGATTATGCCGGACCTCTAAATGTTTTTTTCTACTTAATTGTAGTAGATTCTTTCTCTAAATGGCCAGAGATATTTAAAACCAGACATCCAACTTCAAGTAACACTGTAAATGCACTTAACGAAATCTTTAGACGTTTTGGTGTACCAACAACCATAGTAAGTGACAATGGTACAGCATTTACAGGTCACGAATTTAAAGAATTCTGCAAATCGCTGAATATTCAACATATCACGACACCTGTTTACTATCCTAGGTCGAATGGGTTAGCAGGAAAATTTGTGGACACATTTAAACGGGCAATAAAGAAAAACCTGAATATGGACACAGATGAGCAAACTATACAAACATTTCTAGCAATCTACAGGGTAACCCCGAACCCAAATAATAATGTTAATTCATCCCCTGCAGAACTGATGTTTGCTAGAAAAATTAGATCTATCTTCGATAGACTTATACCTGAGAAGAAAAGTTCTAAAGGAGAAAACTTGAAAGTAAAGTGCTATTCCTCAGGGGACAAAGTGTATTTTTAAAATTTTCAGAATGGAAAAAATCTTTGGGTGGACGGTTTCATTATGAAAAGAATTGGGAACATGGTTTATACCATTCAAGGCCCAAGTTTTGTCTGTAAAAGACACATAAATCAAATCCGTCCCAGAATTTCGCAAAATACAGAAGAAATCCCAATGGAAACATTATGTGATACATTTGATATACCAAAACCAGTATGTATACCTGAAACCATGAATGTATCCCCTGAACATACCATACGGGGTGGACAGAATTCATTACCGCAGGTAACGCAGACCAGAAGGAAGAGCACCAGAAAAAGGAAAATCATCAGGCGTTTAAGCCCTGATCCTAAAAGGAAACGGTACTAAAGCTAAAATCGGGAAGATTTCAGCTTCAGGGGAAGGTGTTGTAAAGGTCATGATTGACATAAATACGAAACTAACATAAAGGGAAGTAATCAGGTATTGACTATATACGAAAGTACGTATATAAGACGGGCAGTGATATCTGGACGTGAGCGAAGAGTCAACGTCTCTACTTCCTACCGGATCCCTGTTAAATGCAAACCACTCGGCGTATTCTTAATTTAGTATGTCCTATGTAATTTAGGATATAACAACTACGTTCCACTGAAGAAGAAATGAGAGTTTGCTTATCTTTAGGTAATATCTCTCAACGTTCTGGAGAGCAGCGTCTACAGTTATTAGTTATTTGGTGAGAAAGATTTAGTATGTCCCATGTAATTTAGGATATAACATACTCCATTTTACATCTTTTATTTCTTGTGCAGTGAACACATGGTCCACTATACTTATCCGAGCACATCGTAAGCTTGCCATTTCGTTT
This sequence comes from Sepiola atlantica, assembly GCA_963556195.1. Taxonomy (NCBI): domain Eukaryota; kingdom Metazoa; phylum Mollusca; class Cephalopoda; order Sepiida; family Sepiolidae; genus Sepiola; species Sepiola atlantica. Next base: position 261,085 of record CAUVYP010000800.1, on the reverse strand, counting down.
GATTAAAAAGCTGAAAAATGATTAGTGTGAAACGGAAGCATAAAAAATGAAAGCTGTATTGGTAAAAATTTAAAAACAAACACCTGAATTTAAACAGGATTCAAATTGTTAATTTTATTTACTAATGCAGTAATTTTATTTACTAATGCAGTAAAAACTTGGTAAAAACGCATAATAAGGGCCGGCTGACTGTCTAGTGGGCCGTGCGCAAAACCAGTTTGGTCTTTTTAGGGCCAAATGTCACGAATTTGTTGTGTTTTGGCCATCGAAAATTCCGTTTGGCCTTTTTTGTGTGAATATTCTAGAGTTCACTTATGCAGGACCAGGCGTATCGCAGCATTGAAAAGAAACACAAATATTTCGCTAAAAATGAAGAACAAACACAGAAAATTTTTTTTTAAATACAAACAAAAATGAAAAAGTGCCCATTTCTCGCAAAATATAACTTTTATAAATACTCGTGTCACTTCGCTAAAAATGAAAAACAAACACAAAACGAAAATTAAAAAATATAACCAAATATTCTGAAGTTTACAGACAATACCACAGATATAAATATATATATATATACATTAGGTACGTGCAAAATCAATGGCCGATTCCCAAAATATAAAAACATTTTGACCCTCCCCCTTCACTTAAAAATTCACTAAAATTCAGGAAATCAACCAATTTTAATGAAATTTTCAATATTTATTAATCAACAATCACGGAATATAATGAAACCATTATTTTCTTTTTATATCTTAGTGAAAATGTATTTTTTTTAAAAACAAAATACACCTTTACTAAAGTTATGTTTTTATATTAATATATAAAAATATAACTTTAGTAAAGGTGTATTTTGTTTTAAAAAACTGTATTAATATTTTTATGAAAATAAAGCATTGTAGATGTTAACAATTCAAAATTTTTTGTAAAAATATTTTTTATATATTACGAAAAAAGCCCTTAAATACCGTGTTAACAAAATCACTATAACTCGAAGAAAAATTAATTTTTTGAATTAGCGATATTATTATTGAATAAAGCATTGTTTAATCAATATTTTCACCAAAAAAATAACATAATTGCAAAAAATATTTCATGTGAATTTAATGATTAGAGTTTTTGAGAAAATAAAAAATGCGACATAACTATATTTCTCTTTCATACATGAATGTGGCATCATCAGCGCAAGATATCTTTTTTATAATCTTGAAAATAAACCAAAAATTAACAATTTTGAGACCCAGGAACTTAACGAAAAAAAGAATTTCAAAAATTGAATAACTTCTACTAACGATGAACTTTGGTTGATATGGTAGCCCCGTTCTGTAATAACCAGGTGGGATTAGCCTTCCAAGAACCAGTCACATTTACACCGCCCTCAAGACTTTATTTTTAGAGATTCAACAATTTCTTAATTTCATAATTCATCGTCAATTATTTGGAAAGATTTGTATTTGTTTTGCATTTTTTTCATTAATAAATATTTAAGTTAAAACAATTATTTATTAATAAATAAAGAGAATTCAAACATGACATTTTCTTTCAAAATTGAATCCTTTTTATCAATAAATAACTGTTTTAACTCTTTTTCAATGAATAAATTGTCAGTGTAGTCATTGACTTTAATTTACTTTTTCACACTTAAAATTAAAAAAAAAAACTTTATTTAAAAAAAAATCAATGTCATTTATCGTTCCGACACGTTAAGAATAAATCGAGTAACTAAAGTTTTAAATCATGTGAAAAAAATATGATTAAATTGACGCAGTTCGTAACGTAAAAATAATGTTTAACATTTTAAAAAAGTTTTATTTTAAATTCTAAGAAAAACATTGGTAAACAGACGTCATCAATAATTTCAGAGTATTACTAAATTAAAAACTAATACCAAGTTAAATATGAACCTTTTTAGTTAAAAATAAAGCACGATCTTAATTGCGTACACTCACAAATATTTTAATTAAGTAAGCATTTCCTTTTTTATTATAACAAAATAAGGGTACTTAAAATTGTTTATAACCTTAAAAAAGAATAAAGAAATTAATGGATAATAATTTTTCAACTTCTATAAACTATTACAAAACCATGTTTATATATAAAGTTAAAAATGATAAATTATGACATTTTTGTCTTCCATATATTTTGCATAGCGATAGTCGATTGGTAAACAAAGTCTTTTACCGATAAGTTATGGCGGATTTTACTCATTTATGACTTTTGGAAACTAAATTTTGCTAATTTTTAGTAAAACGTGGGAATTTTTTTTTTTAATTCAGTGTCTTATGACTTTAATTTAATAATTATCGTTGAAATAATTCCCCAAAACTCATATTTATCTTTCAAGGGATTTTTACAAGTATTTTTTTCGAAGTTACAAAATTCACTGAATTTTTGTTTTTTGGGGCCATATTTCATTATAATTTATTTTTCACACGTAAATATGCAGTTTTTTTTCGTTTAGAGATTAAGTTTAGGCTTTTATCTTTCAAACACAATCAAAGTTTACACGGAAACTAATAAAATAATTAATTATAAGCGCTTTTTAATAAGCATAGTCCATACAAAAGACGGCCATTTTTGCACGTACCTAATATATATACATACACATGTGTATGTATATATATATATATATATATATATATATATATATATATATATATATATATATATATATATATATCTTTTTGTGTTTGTTTTTAGCGAAATATTTGTTTGTTTTCAATTCTGTGATACGCCTGGCCCCGCATGAGTGAACTCCAGAATATTCACACAAAAAAAAGCCAAACGGAATTTTCGATGGCCAAAACACATCAAATTCGTGACATGTGGGCCTAAAAACGCCAAATGGCCCTAAAAAGGCCAAACTAGTTTTGCGCACGGCCCACTAGCCAGTCAGCCGGCCCTTATTATGCGTTTTTACAAAAAACATCTCCGTGTTCTGTTATCTCCCTTGCCAAAGTATAAGCGAATTCGGAATCGCAGCGGCTAAGTAAAATAGAGTTATCCCCCTCAGACGGATTACAGCTTATACAAGAGCGACGATGTTTTTTAGTTCGATTTAAAACTAGTGTCGAGACGTCAGGTGATCAAATGGGTCTATTTTGTGTTTTCAAATTTATTTTTTTGTACATGACGTCTCGACACTAGTTATTAATCGAACCAAGAAAAACTTATCCAGGTATGTAGAAGAGTAACTTATCTTGACTTTGGTAAAATTTATTGGGAATCTTTTACGACGCTCAGCAGAGTCGCGAACGGGGTCCAAGAAAAGAACGAGAAAGGGTTTAAAAACATAAATTTGCAACAAGTGAAGTTGACCTACGACGAGAATAGATATTTTTCTACTTACCTATGTAATTTGTTTTTATTTTTACGCATTATAAATGGGTTTTTATTAGATGTAAAAAAAAAATCTTGTTTTTTTTCCCACTGATTTTCACTAAATTCAAGATGGCGGATTCACGTTCATTCTTACCCCCCCCCTCCAAAAAAAAATCGGCCATCTTTTTTCCATGTTCCTGTGGCAAAACTATTGATTTCTAATAAATAGCGGTTGTAACGGTCTCAAAATACAAACAAATGCAACAGGCAAGTTTGAAAATAACTTTTACAGCCTACAGTTACTTTTATTTGTTGTATATTTTTTTTTTTTTTTAGCGTTTTTACTCTGCTGAGCGTCGTAAAAGATTCCCAATTTATTTGTTGCCTATTTTTATTTTTTCACCCGAATTCTGATTTAAGGATGTTACATTAGAAATAAGAACTAGCCAGTTACCCCACACACACACCCCATAATATCCATGAGATGATCCTCTATCAATAAATAAATAAACAATAAATAAGTAATCGTATATTGTCAAGTCCCGAACGAAGAGGGCGTAGATATTAAAATTATTCAAAATAATGTGATATGCTTTGAGACGACATAAAAATAAACTTTTTTTATTTACACTAACGTAAAAGGAATTCAAAGCTTACTTTTTTGTCGCTGTTGTTTTTATTGTTGTTCTTCTTCTTCAACTTCTTTCCAATGAACAAAGAAATTACTTTTCGATTTGTCAAATTAAAAATAATTTTTCTGCTTAACCAGTTTCTTAAAAAAATGACGAATCAATCAGATTACAAATGGCTTCTCTGAATGGGACAAAATCATCTCCCTTGAGTGTCGCTCTTCTCTTTGCGCTCACTTATTTTCTTTTGTCAGTCTGCAAAGCTTGCTCTTATTTTCAATGTGAGATCTGACACAAGGTCAGGAAAGTGAGATTTGAAAAGCCAGCGCCAGAGAAGTTGAGCACTCTGTAATACAAAAATGCCTGGGCAGCCCTGTCGGCATTCCCCGGTAGATGCTCAGTTATTTTCTTTTGTCAGTCTGCAAAGCTTGCTCTTATTTTCAATTGTAAGATGTGACACAAGATCGGGAAAGTAAGATTTGAAAAGCAAACGGCCGAGAAGATGAGCACTCTGGCCTACAAAAAATGCCTGGGCAGCCCCGTCGGCATTCCCCGGTTGATGCTCAGTTATTTGCTTTTGTCAGTCTGCAAATCTTGCTCTGTTTTCCTTTTTCTATCTGTATATGTTGCTAAGATTTTTTGTCTGCCTTCAAATCTTGTTTGTGAGAAAAATATTTACAAACCGTAGTTTTGTCTATTCTTGTTCTTCGAAGAAGAGAAATGGATGCTTATCCATTTTAAGGGAGACAACTGAGGAATATCTGTTTGCTGTACGTACCTGTCACGGGCTGACTATATCCTGTACCAAAAATCACGTAAATTAATCAAGTAGTTTTCATTTTATAAACCCCTAATCCTTACGGAACGAAAAAGGGGTACAAAAAACAAATAGGCAACAAATAAATAGGTGCTTATCCAGAGTAAGGGAGACATTCGAAAAAATAAAAAAAATAAAACAAACTGAGGAATATCCGTTTCATGTACGTACTTGTCACGGACTGAATATACCCTATACCAAATGTAAATTAATCAAGTAGTTTTTTTATTATTATTATATAAATAAAAATTAAATTTTACTGATAAACGAATGAATGTACGCATTCTGGTCATGCCTTTGCCCCTAAACTGTCAGTAACGATGCCCAAATCAACACCGTATGCAATAGTTAGGGTTATCTCCCTTGAATATGTCGTAATGGCTGCCGTATTTTCCCGTCATTCGTTAATCGGTAAAATTTAATTTATATTTATAAAATACGACTACTTGATTAATTTACGTGATTTTTGGTATAGGATATATTCAGCCGGTGACAGGTACGTACATCAAACAGATATTCCTCAGTTTGTTTTAGTTTTTTTCGAATGTCTCCTCTCATCATGATAAGCACCGAGAAATGTTATTGGAAATAAAAACTCTCAAGTTAGAAATGACGTGAGTTTATATTTATTACCCCCCCCCCCGAAGAAGGAGGTTATACCTGGGAGGATTACACTAAGTGAGTGCAGAATTTGCCGTGATTGGACCAGTCTGGGGCGTCTCAGGCCACAAGCAATAAACTGCTGCCCTCATCCTGAAGGAGAAGGTTATACATGGGAATATGGCGTCATAAGACTTAACCCTACTTCACTCCGCCATTTTCAAACGTAATTCGGTACGAAATTGTATTCTGCTCACAGAATAAAATTACTCTTTTACTATCTATAAATTTAACGCCATTTCATATTTCTATTGGTGCAGTGGATACAGTACTAAGTTAAATTCAGTTCTAAGTGACAGTCATCTGAAGGTTGAAGGTTCAATCCTCAGTGCAGGCGATACGAAGAATTGCGAATTACTGAAGACTTCTCCCAGTCATGACTGACGGAACGAGAGCATGCTACCCCGTGCATTAAATAAAAGGTTACGTTCAAAATTCCGTCCAGATTCCCGAGTTCGACAAATATTCTTGAGTTCGAAGAGATACACCTGAAGAAGGCCGGAGGTTACAGCGGCCGAAACGTTGCGATGATAACACTCAAGATGAAAAATAACCAAAATTATACAAATTGTCTGAAAAATTCAGAAATATAAATAAAAACAAAAAAACGAAAGAAAGAGTTACATTTAGCGAGCTCATACCTGTTGTGTTGTCGCCAGCCGAGGATGGCTTGGATTAAAAACAAACAGAGGCGGAGAGTAAATGAACACAAACTTTATTTACATAGGACGCCATCACAAGTGGGAACAGGAAGTGGCAACAGTCTAAGGGCAGATAGTTACCGGAAGTTTGAACACAGTTTCAAATTGTATAAAAAATCATTTGTGAATGTATGCGAGAAGCAACATGTTGGTGTCCTTTGATCCCACTTCTGACACCATGTTGTGTTGTCGCCGGTCGAGGATGGCTTGGATTAAAAACAAACAGAGGCGGAGAGTAAATGAACACAAACTTTATTTACATAGGATGCCATCACAAGTGGGAACAGGAAGTGCGAACAGTCTAAGGGCAGATAGTTACCGGAAGTTTGAACACAGTTTCAAATTGTATAAAAAATCATTTGTGAATGTATGCGAGAAGCAACATTTTGGTGTCCCTTGATCCCACTTCTGACACCATGTTGTGTTGTCGCCGGTCGAGGATGGCTTGGATTAAAAACAAACAGAGGCGGAGAGTAAATGAACACAAACTTTATTTACATAGGACGCCATTACAAGTGGGAACAGGAAGTGGGAACAGTCTAAGGGCAGATAGTTACCGGAAGTTTGAACACAGTTTCAAATTGTATAAAAAATCATTTGTGAATGTATGCGAGAAGCAACATGTTGGTGTCCTTTGATCCCACTTCTGACACCATGTTGTGTTGTCGCCGGTCGAGGATGGCTTGGATTAAAAACAAACAGAGGCGGAGAGTAAATGAACACAAACTTTATTTACATAGGATGCCATCACAAGTGGGAACAGGAAGTGCGAACAGTCTAAGGGCAGATAGTTACCGGAAGTTTGAACACAGTTTCAAATTGTATAAAAAATCATTTGTGAATGTATGCGAGAAGCAACATTTTGGTGTCCCTTGATCCCACTTCTGACACCATGTTGTGTTGTCGCCGGTCGAGGATGGCTTGGATTAAAAACAAACAGAGGTGGAGAGTAAATGAACACAAACTTTATTTACATAGGACCCCATCACAAGTGGGAACAGTCTAAGGGCAAATAACGGAAGTTCAAAAGGTAAACAAACGAGGATGACATACTGATACAACATCTCTCTTCTTTAAGTTTAATTGTTTTTTTAATGATATTTTACCCCAAACAAGGCAGGACGCCACTGTAGATGTAAGGGGCTACTGAGAATTTGGGAGTAGGTTTAAGGTGTCATACTAAGTTGGGAGCTGTGCAGCGAGATGTCTGTTTACATTAGTTTTAAACCTCTTCATGTCGGTACTGTCGGGGAAACAGGGAGCGAGCAGCACGAGGAAAGAAGCTATTGGAGTAGAAGACTCTCCGGCATCTGGGGACCTCCACAGTGAATGGATGGGATTTAGCTCATTGTCGGGTTGGTCAAGTGTATTTATGTCGAGGGGGCACCAGAAGCTTGAACACCGTTACAAATTGTATAAAAAATCAAAACAGTATTTGTGAATGTATGCAAGAAGCAGATTCAAAATTCGTAGTTCATTTAGATTCTTTACTTTTATGAAAATATTTTCGTACAAAGGCATAAGGTTTTTCATCAGTGTGTGTCCGCACGTGCATTTTTAACATGCACTTCGATGAAAATGCGGAGCCACGCACTTCACAGGCATTTTTTTATCATTTTAATTCAGTTTATTTAAAGAGATCAAGGGGCCCCTTCTTGAGGCTAACACTTGATTTCCTTATGAGTAAGATTTATATCCAAGCGCTCTCTTCAGGATAGATATTGTTCCTTTTAGGGCTGCTATCTCTACTTCCATATAATTTGGTCTTTCCGGGATTGTTTCTAAGTATTTTCTTAGATTTTTTTTCACTAGACCAGTTGCTCCCACTACAACCGGTATGATGTTTATTTCATCGAGGGACCATGTTATTTTAAAATCATTTTTGAGGTCTTGGTATTTTGTTATTTTTTCCCGTTCGGCTCTATTGAGGCCATAGTCGTTTGGAACGGTTACATCAATGATGAGCAGTTTTTTTCTGGTTTGTTCCAGATGACAATGTCTGGTTTGATGGCCTTGTCTTTTATGTATCTGCCCGCCTGTATGTCTTTATCATAGAACACTGTCACTTTTCCATTCGATGTTATGGGTGAGGGTTCATGTTCCCAGATGTTCAGTGATCTTTCAAGCTGTATCTCTCCGCAGATCTTCCAATGTAGGGATTTACATACTTTGTTGTGGCAGGCAGTGTAATGGACATCAATCAAAAGGATCTTGCATCCAGACATTAGGTGGCTTGGACTTTCAATGGCAGAGTGGCAGAACCTGCACTGGACAGTTTTTTGTAGACCAGCCATTTTCTTAAATCCATTAGTAAATAGGCCTTGGTCTTGTGAAGCTATTAGTATCCGTTCCTCATCGAACGGGAAGTTGCCACTCTTGAGCCATTGTAGTGAAGCCTCCTTGTCGATATAACTCTGGTTAAGTTCTTCAATGAACCTTCCTGCTCTTTTATTATTTCGCCATCCTTCTAGTCTGGTCTTCAGCTCCTTTTTTGTGTACTCCTCCCTCTTCTTGCGCGCGATCAGGGTTGCTGGGTTGTTATCATCTTCGCTAGTGTTTTCCAGTGTGTGTCCACTAAAATTATCGGCTAGTTTTGTTGTTGAGGTCTGCTGAGGAAGGTATTTGGTGTGATGTTCATTCACTATTCTCATATTTTGATCACAGGAGCTCTTTATATATTGTCCCACACTAGCCATTGAGGCTCGGTAGGCATGATTGATTTCAATGAGGCCCAGACCACCTTCTCTTCGCTGTAAGTATAGCCTGTCCATACACTGCTGTCGATAAATGACTTTACTTAGGGCAAGCATTTTCCGAGTTTTTGTGTCAAGTTTGTTGATGTAGCCTTGTGGCCAATCGATAATGCCGAACCCGTAGGAAACGACAGGTATTGCCAGTTGGTTTATGGCAGTTATTTTATTTTTTGATGAGAGTTCAGATGTGAGGATTTTTTTCAGGCGCTTAATATATCCTCTCTGTACCTTCTCTCTCATCTTTCCGTGCTCTAGCGTCTCATTCTCTTCTACTCCAAGGTATTTATAGACAGCATCTTCTCCTAGGTCTTCAATAGAGCCAGTGTTAATATTAAGATGTTCTGATGGTGTCTTTTTCCCTTTTTTTATTGTGCATTTAGCACATTTTTCGAATCCAAACTCCATGCAGATGTCTTCTGCATAATCTTTTACAATTTCTATCAGAGAGACTAGTTGTTTCTCAGATTCTGCATAGAGTTTGAGATCGTCCATAAAGAGGAGATGATTTATTCTTTTACTTTCATCCTTCTTTCCGCCTCTGCTAAGGTTTTATCCAGCATTGGATCGTTTAAGTAGCTTACTCAGTGGATCCATTGTAAGGCAAAAGAGAAGCGGTGAGAGGCTGTCTCCTTGCAATATTCCTCTCTGAATCTTAACGTTTGGAGTCTGAATTTTTCCTTCCATATGGTCAAGCTTTATTGATGTGCGCCATCTGGTCATTTGCATTTGGAGGAATGATGTAATATCTTCGTGAACATTGTACAGGTCCAAACAGCGGAGTATCCAGGAGTGAGGTATACTATCAAAGGCATTTTTGTAATCAATCGAGGCCATTGAGAGGTTTCCCTGTCTCTTTTTACAGTCCTCCAGGATTGTTCTGTTTACAAGGAGTTGGTCTTTTGTGCCAAGTCTCTTCCTGGTACATCCATTCTGCTCACTTCCAAGGTAATCGCCGCCAGTTAGATATTCATATGTTGCATCAGCAATAATCCCTGTTAGCAGCTTGTAGGTTGTTGATAGGCAGCAGATAGGCCTGTATTTGTTAACCAAATAGGTCTCCTCACTTTTGGGAATAAGGGGCGTTAGGGTTGCCTACAGTCAGCTCCTTATCACCACTGATGATTCTATTGAACGCATTGGCATAGTGCTGTCAGTTTTTTGAGCCAGAAATTTGGGACATTTTCAATTCCTAGGGTCTTGAAATTACTATACTGGGCTACTTTCCTGCAGACAACTTCTTTGGTAATTTCCAGGGCTGGCATCTTTGGTTTCTCCTTGTTATCCTCTTTAATGGTGTTGATCCATTCTTTTTCCTGATGTTGTGTGGGGTCCTCATAAAGTGGCCTCCAGTAGTTTTCCACTTCTTCTTGGGTAGGTGGAGAGCACACTTTTATTTCGTCTCTTATGAGGCTCCTGGGATTAGTCACAAAGAGTTGATTTATTCTTTTTGACTCATATTTTTTTGTTTTGTTTTTTATTTGTGCAGCTAAGGCTTTTATTTCAGCTTGATGTTCTGCTATCTTAGCTCTAAGCTGCGGTGGGGTTTGAAGGGAATACTGGATTTTAAGTTTCTTGACCTTCTTTTTAAATATTTCTCCTGGGTGTTTACATGACAGAAAGGTAGATATTTGAGCGGTTTATTTTCTCAGATTATCAATCTTTTGTTGAAGTGTTCTCTTCCAGGTTGGTTCATGAGCTTGGCTCTTCAAATTTCCCTGCTTTTTTCTTTCCTGGTGTTGGGGTACAGTTTTGATTGCATGAACCATGCTGCCCCAAAAGTCGCATGGTTTATCTCACTTAGAGACGGATTCTTTGGGACGATCCTTGTAAGGGTATCATTAACCTTTGTGGCAAGACGCATTCTTTGGGACGATCCTTGTAAGGGCATCATTTACCTTTGTGGCAAGATGCATTCTTTGGGAGGATCCTTGTAAGGGCATCATTAACCTTTGTGGCAAGACGCATTCTTTGGGGCGATCCTTGTAAGGGCATCATTAACCTTTGTGGCAATACGCATTCTTTGGGACGATCCTTGTAAGGGCATCATTAACCTTTGTGGCAAGACGCATTCTTTGAGACGATCCTTGTAAGGCATCATTAACCTTTGTGGCAAGACGCATTCTTTGGGACGATCCTTGTAAGGGCATCATTAACCTTTGTGGCAAGACACATCCTTTGGGACGATCCTTGTAAGGGCATCATTAACCTTTGTGGCAAAACGCATTCTTTGGGACGATCCTTGTAAGGGCATCATTAACCTTTGTGGCAAGACACATTCATAGGGACGATCCTTGTAAGGGCATCATTAACCTTTGTGGCAAGACACATTCTTTAGGACGATCCTTGTAAGAGCATCATTAACCTTTGTGGCAAGACACATTCTTTGGGACTATCCTTGTAAGGGCATCATTAACCTTTGTGGCAAGACGCATTCTTTGGGACAATCCTTGTAAGGGCATCATTAACCTTTGTGGCAAGACGCATTCTTTGGGACGATCCTTGTAAGAGCATCATTAACCTTTGTGGCAAGACGCATTCTTTGGGACGATCCTTGTAAGGGCATCATTAACCTTTGTGGCAAGATGCATTCTTTGGGACGATCTTTGTAAGGGCATCATTAACCTTTGTGGCAAGACGCATTCTTTGGGACGATCTTTGTAAGGGCATCATTAACCTTTGTGGCAAGACGCATTCTTTGAGACGATACTTGTAAGGGCATCATTAACCTTTTTGGCAAGGCGCATTCTTTGGGACGATCCTTGTAAGGGTATCATTAACCTTTGTGGCAAGACGCATTCTTTGAGACGATCCTTGTAAGGGCATCATTAACCTATGTGGCAAGACGCATTCTTTGGGACGATCCTTGTAAGGGCATCATTAACCTTTGTGGCAAGACGCATTCTTTAGGACGATCCTTTTAAGGGCATCATTAACCTGTGTGGCAAGACGCATTCTTTGGGACGATCCTTGTAAAGGCATCATTAACGTTTGTGGCAAGACACATTCATAGAGACGATCCTTGTAAGGGCATCATTAACCTATGTGGCAAGACGCATTCTTTGGGACGATCCTTGTAAGGGCATCATTAACCTTTGTGGCAAGACGCATTCTTTGGGACGATACTTGTAAGGGCATCATTAACCTTTGTGGCAAGACGCATTCTTTGGGACGATCCTTGTAAGGGCATCATTAACCTTTGTGGCAAGACGCATTCTTTGGGACGATCCTTGTAAGAGCATCATTAACCTTTGTGGCAAGACGCATTCTTTGGGACGATCCTTGTAAGGGCATCATTAACCTTTGTGGCAAGACGCATTCTTTGGGACGATCCTTGTAAGGGCATCATTAACCTTTGTGGCAAGACGCATTCTTTGGGACGATCTTTGTAAGAGCATCATTAACCTTTGTGGCAAGACGCATTCTTTGAGACGATCCTTGTAAGGGCATCATTAACCTTTTTGGCAAGGCGCATTCTTTGGGACGATCCTTGTAAGGGTATCATTAACCTTTGTGGCAAGACGCATTCTTTGGAACGATCCTTGTAAGGGCATCATTAACATTTGTGGTAAGACGCATTCTTTGGGACGATCCTTGTAAGGGCATCATTAACCTTTGTGGCAAGACGCTTATTTGGGACGATCCTTGTAACGGCATGATTAACCTTTGTGGCAAGACGAATTCTTTGGGACGATCCTTGTAAGGGCATCGTTAACCTTTGTGGCAAGATGCATTCTTTGGGACGATCCTTGTTAGGGCATCATTAACCTTTGTGGCAAGACGCATTCTTTGGGACGATCCTTGTAAGGGCATCATTAACCTTTGTGGCAAGACGCATTCTTTGGGACGATCCTTGTAAGGGCATCATTAACCTTTGTGGCAAGACGCATTCTTTGGGACGATCCGTGTAAGGGCATCATTAACCTTTGTGGCAAGACGCATTCTTTGGGACGATCTTTGTAAGAGCATCATTAACCTTTGTGGCAAGACACATTCTTTGGGACGATCCTTGTAAGGGCATCATTAACCTTTGTGGCAAGACGCATTCTTTAGGACGATCCTTGTAAGAGCATCATTAACCTTTGTGGCAAGACACATTCTTTGGGACGATCCTTGTAAGGGCATCATTAACCTTTGTGGCAAGACGCATTCTTTGGGACGATCCTTGTAAGGGCATCATTAACCTTTGTGGCAAGACGCATTTTTGGGACGACCATTGTAAGGGCATCATTAACCTTTGTGGCAAGACGAATTCTTTGGGACGATCCTTGTAAGGGCATCATTAATCTTTGTGGCAAGACGCATTCTTTGGGACGATCCTTGTAAGGGCATAATTAACCTTTGTGGCAAGACGCATTCTTTGGGACGATCCTTGTAAAGGCATCATTAACCTTTGTGGCAAGACGCATTCTTTGGGACGATCTTTGTAAGAGCATCATTTGCCTTTGTGGCAAGACGCATTCTTTGGGACGATCTTTGTAAGAGCATCATTAACCTTTGTGGCAAGACGCATTCTTTGAGACGATCCTTGTAAGGGCATCATTAACCTTTGTGGCAAGACGCATTCTTGTGGACGATCCTTGTAAGGGCATCATTAACCTTTGTGGCAAGACGCATTCTTTGGGACGATACTTGTAAGGGCATCATTAACATTTGTGGTAAGACGCATTCTTTGGGACGATCCTTGTAAGGGCATCATTAACCTTTGTGGCAAGACGCATTCTTTGGGACGATCCTTGTAAGGGCATCATTAACATTTGTGGTAAGACGCATTCTTTGGGACGATCCTTGTAAGGGCATCATTAAACTTTGTGGCAAGACGCATTTTTGGGACGATCCTTGTAACGGCATGATTAACCTTTGTGGCAAGACGAATTCTTTGGGACGATCCTTGTAAGGGCATCGTTAACCTTTGTGGCAAGATGCATTCTTTGGGACGATCCTTGTAAGGGCATCATTAACCTTTGTGGCAAGACGAATTCTTTGATACGATCTTTGTAAGGGCATCATTAACCTTTGTGGCAAGACGCATTCTTTGGGACGATACTTGTAAGGGCATCATTAACCTTTGTGGCAAGATGCATTCTTTGGGACGATCCTTGTAAGGGCATCATTAACCTTTGTGGCAAGACGCATTCTTGTGGACGATCCTTGTAAGGGCATCATTAACCTTTGTGGCAAGACGCATTCTTTGGGACGATACTTGTAAGGGCATCATTAACCTTTGTGGCAAGACGCATTCTTTGGGACGATACTTGTAAGGGCATCATTAACCTTTGTGGCAAGACGCATTCTTTGGGACGATCCTTGTAAGGGCATCATTAACCTTTGTGGCAAGACGCATTCTTTGGGACGATCCTTGTAAGGGCATCATTAACCTTTGTGGCAAGACGCATTCTTTGGGACGATCCTTGTAAGGGCATCATTAACCTTTGTGGCAAGACGCATTCTTTGGGACGATCCTTGTAAGGGCATCATTAACCTTTGTGGCAAGACGCATTCTTTGGGACGATCTTTGTAAGAGCATCATTAACCTTTGTGGCAAGACACATTCTTTGGGACGATCCTTGTAAGGGCATCATTAACCTTTGTGGCAAGACGCATTCTTTAGGACGATCCTTGTAAGAGCATCATTAACCTTTGTGGCAAGACACATTCTTTGGGACGATCCTTGTAAGGGCATCATTAACCTTTGTGGCAAGACGCATTCTTTGGGACGATCCTTGTAAGGGCATCATTAACCTTTGTGGCAAGACGCATTTTTGGGACGATCCTTGTAAGGGCATCATTAACCTTTGTGGCAAGACGAATTCTTTGGGACGATCCTTGTAAGGGCATCATTAACCTTTGTGGCAAGACGCATTCTTTGGGACGATCCTTGTAAGGGCATCATTAACCTTTGTGGCAAGACGCATTCTTTGGGACGATCCTTGTAAGGGCATCATTAACCTTTGTGGCAAGACGCATTCTTTGGGACGATCTTTGTAAGAGCATCATTAACCTTTGTGGCAAGACGCATTCTTTGAGACGATCCTTGTAAGGGCATCATTAACCTTTTTGGCAAGGCGCATTCTTTGGGACGATCCTTGTAAGGGTATCATTAACCTTTGTGGCAAGACGCATTCTTTGGGACGATCCTTGTAAGGGCATCATTAACATTTGTGGTAAGACGCATTCTTTGGGACGATCCTTGTAAGGGCATCATTAACCTTTGTGGCAAGACGCATTTTTGGGACGATCCTTGTAACGGCATGATTAACCTTTGTGGCAAGACGAATTCTTTGGGACGATCCTTGTAAGGGCATCGTTAACCTTTGTGGCAAGATGCATTCTTTGGGACGATCCTTGTAAGGGCATCATTAACCTTTGTGGCAAGACGAATTCTTTGATACAATCTTTGTAAGGGCATCATTAACCTTTGTGGCAAGACGCATTCTTTGGGACGATACTTGTAAGGGCATCATTAACCTTTGTGGCAAGATGCATTCTTTGGGACGATCCTTGTAAGGGCATCATTAACCTTTGTGGCAAGACGCATTCTTGTGGACGATCCTTGTAAGGGCATCATTAACCTTTGTGGCATAACGCATTCTTTGGGACGATACTTGTAAGGGCATCATTAACCTTTGTGGCAAGACGCATTCTTTGGGACGATACTTGTAAGGGCATCATTAACCTTTGTGGCAAGACGCATTCTTCGGGACGATCCTTGTAAGGGCATCATTAACCTTTGTGGCAAGACGAATTCTTTGGGACGATCCTTGTAAGGGCATCATTAACCTTTGTGGCAAGACGCATTCTTTGGGACGATCCTTGTAAGGGCATCATTAACCTTTGTGGCAAGACGCATTCTTTGGGACGATCCTTGTAAGGGCATCATTAACCTTTGTGGCAAGACGCATTCTTTGGGACGATCTTTGTAAGAGCATCATTAACCTTTGTGGCAAGACGCATTCTTTGGGACGATCTTTGTAAGAGCATCATTAACCTTTGTGGCAAGACGCATTCTTTGAGACGATCCTTGTAAGGGCATCATTAACCTTTTTGGCAAGGCGCATTCTTTGGGACGATCCTTGTAAGGGTATCATTAACCTTTGTGGCAAGACGCATTCTTTGGGACGATCCTTGTAAGGGCATCATTAACATTTGTGGTAAGACGCATTCTTTGGGACGATCCTTGTAAGGGCATCATTAACCTTTGTGGCAAGACGCATTTTTGGGACGATCCTTGTAACGGCATGATTAACCTTTGTGGCAAGACGAATTCTTTGGGACGATCCTTGTAAGGACATCGTTAACCTTTGTGGCAAGATGCATTCTTTGGGACGATCCTTGTAAGGGCATCATTAACCTTTGTGGCAAGACGAATTCTTTGATACAATCTTTGTAAGGGCATCATTAACCTTTGTGGCAAGACGCATTCTTTGGGACGATACTTGTAAGGGCATCATTAACCTTTGTGGCAAGATTCATTCTTTGGGACGATCCTTGTAAGGGCATCATTAACCTTTGTGGCAAGACGCATTCTTGTGGACGATCCTTGTAAGGGCATCATTAACCTTTGTGGCAAGACGCATTCTTTGGGACGATACTTGTAAGGGAATCATTTACCTTTGTGGCAAGACGCATTCTTTGGGACGATACTTGTAAGGGCATCATTAACCTTTGTGGCAAGACGCATTCTTCGGGACGATACTTGTAAGGGCATCATTAACCTTTGTGGCAAGACGCATTCTTTGAGACGATCCTTGTAAGGGCATCATTAACCTTTGTGGCAAGACGCATTCTTGTGGACGATCCTTGTAAGGGCATCATTAACCTTTGTGGCAAGACGCATTCTTTGGGACGATACTTGTAAGGGCATCATTAACCTTTGTGGCAAGACGCATTCTTTGGGACGATACTTGTAAGGGCATCATTAACCTTTGTGGCAAGACGCATTCTTTGGGACGATACTTGTAAGGGCATCATTAACCTTTGTGGCAAGACGCATTCTTTGGGACGATACTTGTAAGGGCATCATTAACCTTTGTGGCAAGACGCATTCTTTGGGACGATACTTGTAAGGGCATCATTAACCTATGGTGCAAGACGCATTCTTTGGGACGATACTTGTAAGGGCATCATTAACCTTTGTGGCAAGACGCATTCTTTGGGACGATACTTGTAAGGGCATCATTAACCTTTGTGGCAAGACGCATTCTTTGGGACGATCCTTGTAAGGGCATCATTAACCTTTGTGGCAAGACGCATTCTTTGAGACGATCCTTGTAAGGGCATCATTAACCTTTGTGGCAAGACGCATTCTTTGGGACGATCCTTGTAAGGGCATCATTAACCTTTGTGGCAAGATGCATTCTTTGGGACGATCCTTGTAAGGGCATCATTAACCTTTGTGGCAAGACGCATTCTTTGGGACGATCTTTGTAAGAGCATCATTAACCTTTGTGGCAAGACGCATTCTTTGAGACGATCCTTGTAAGGGCATCATTAACCTTTGTGGCAAGACGCATTCTTGTGGACGATCCTTGTAAGGGCATCATTAACCTTTGTGGCAAGACTCATTCTTTGGGACGATCCTTGTAAGGGCATCATTAACCTTTGTGGCAAGACGCATTCTTTGGGACGATCTTTGTAAGAGCATCATTAACCTTTGTGCCAAGACGCATTCTTTGGGACGATCCTTGTAAGGGCATCATTAACCTTTGTGGCAAGACGCATTCTTTAGGACGATCCTTGTAAGAGCATCATTAACCTTTGTGGCAAGACACATTCTTTGGGACGATCCTTGTAAGGGCATCATTAACCTTTGTGGCAAGACGCATTCTTTGGGACGATCCTTGTAAGGGCATCATTAACCTTTGTGGCAAGACGAATTCTTTGGGACGATCCTTGTAACGGCATCATTAACCTTTGTGGCAAGACGCATTCTTTGGGACGATCCTTGTAAGGGCATCATTAACCTTTGTGGCAAGACGCATTCTTTGGGACGATCCTTGTAAGGGCATCATTAACCTTTGTGGCAAGACGCATTCTTTGGGACGATCTTTGTAAGAGCATCATTAACCTTTGTGCCAAGACGCATTCTTTGGGACGATCTTTGTAAGAGCATCATTAACCTTTGTGCCAAGACGCATTCTTTGGGACGATCTTTGTAAGAGCATCATTAACCTTTGTGCCAAGACGCATTCTTTGGGACGATCTTTGTAAGAGCATCATTAACCTTTGTGGCAAGACGCATTCTTTGGGACGATCTTTGTAAGAGCATCATTAACCTTTGTGGCAAGACGCATTCTTTGAGACGATCCTTGTAAGGGCATCATTAACCTTTTTGGCAAGACGCATTCTTTGGGACGATCCTTGTAAGGGTATCATTAACCTTTGTGGCAAGACGCATTCTTTGGGACGATCCTTGTAAGGGCATCATTTACATTTGTGGTAAGACGCATTCTTTGGGACGATCCTTGTAAGGGCATCATTAACCTTTGTGGCAAGACGCATTTTTGGGACGATCCTTGTAACGGCATGATTAACCTTTGTGGCAAGACGAATTCTTTGGGACGATCTTTGTAAGGGCATCGTTAACCTTTGTGGCAAGATGCATTCTTTGGGACGATCCTTGTAAGGGCATCATTAACCTTTGTGGCAAGACGAATTCTTTGATACAATCTTTGTAAGGGCATCATTAACCTTTGTGGCAAGACGCATTCTTTGGGACGATACTTGTAAGGGCATCATTAACCTTTGTGGCAAGATGCATTCTTTGGGACGATCCTTGTAAGGGCATCATTAACCTTTGTGGCAAGACTCATTCTTTGGGACGATCCTTGTAAGGGCATCATTAACCTTTGTGGCAAGACGCATTCTTTGGGACGATACTTGTAAGGGCATCATTAACCTTTGTGGCAAGACGCATTCTTTGGGACGATACTTGTAAGGGCATCATTAACCTTTGTGGCAAGACGCATCTTTCGGGACGATCCTTGTAAGGGCATCATTAACCTTTGTGGCAAGACGAATTCTTTGGGACGATCCTTGTAAGGGCATCATTAACCTTTGTGGCAAGACGCATTCTTTGGGACGATCCTTGTAAGGGCATCATTAACCTTTGTGGCAAGACGCATTCTTTGGGACGATCCTTGTAAGGGCATCATTAACCTTTGTGGCAAGACGCATTCTTTGGGACGATCTTTGTAAGAGCATCATTAACCTTTGTGGCAAGACGCATTCTTTGGGACGATCTTTGTAAGAGCATCATTAACCTTTGTGGCAAGACGCATTCTTTGAGACGATCCTTGTAAGGGCATCATTAACCTTTTTGGCAAGGCGCATTCTTTGGGACGATCCTTGTAAGGGTATCATTAACCTTTGTGGCAAGACGCATTCTTTGGGACGATCCTTGTAAGGGCATCATTAACATTTGTGGTAAGACGCATTCTTTGGGACGATCCTTGTAAGGGCATCATTAACCTTTGTGGCAAGACGCATTTTTGGGACGATCCTTGTAACGGCATGATTAACCTTTGTGGCAAGACGAATTCTTTGGGACGATCCTTGTAAGGGCATCGTTAACCTTTGTGGCAAGATGCATTCTTTGGGACGATCCTTGTAAGGGCATCATTAACCTTTGTGGCAAGACGAATTCTTTGATACAATCTTTGTAAGGGCATCATTAACCTTTGTGGCAAGACGCATTCTTTGGGACGATACTTGTAAGGGCATCATTAACCTTTGTGGCAAGATTCATTCTTTGGGACGATCCTTGTAAGGGCATCATTAACCTTTGTGGCAAGACGCATTCTTGTGGACGATCCTTGTAAGGGCATCATTAACCTTTGTGGCAAGACGCATTCTTTGGGACGATACTTGTAAGGGCATCATTAACCTTTGTGGCAAGACGCATTCTTTGGGACGATACTTGTAAGGGCATCATTAACCTTTGTGGCAAGACGCATTCTTCGGGACGATACTTGTAAGGGCATAATTAACCTTTGCGGCAAGACGCATTCTTTGGGACGATCCTTGTAAGGGCATCATTAACCTTTGTGGCAAGACGCATTCTTGTGGATGATCCTTGTAAGGGCATCATTAACCTTTGTGGCAAGACGCATTCTTTGGGACGATACTTGTAAGGGCATCATTAAACTTTGTGGCAAGACGCATTCTTTGGGACGATACTTGTAAGGGCATCATTAACCTTTGTGGCAAGACGCATTCTTTGGGACGATACTTGTAAGGGCATCATTAACCTTTGTGGCAAGACGCATTCTTTGGGACGATACTTGTAAGGGCATCATTAATCTTTGTGGCAAGACGCATTCTTTGGGACGATACTTGTAAGGGCATCATTAACCTATGTGGCAAGACGCATTCTTTGGGACGATACTTGTAAGGGCATCATTAACCTTTGTGGCAAGACGCATTCTTTGGGACGATACTTGTAAGGGCATCATTAACCTTTGTGGCAAGACGCATTCTTTGGGACGATCCTTGTAAGGGCATCATTAACCTTTGTGGCAAGACGCATTCTTTGAGACGATCCTTGTAAGGGCATCATTAACCTTTGTGGCAAGACGCATTCTTTGGGACGATCCTTGTAAGGGCATCATTAACCTTTGTGGCAAGATGCATTCTTTGGGACGATCCTTGTAAGGGCATCATTAACCTGTGTGGCAAGACGCATTCTTTGGGACGATCCTTGTAAGGGCATCATTAACCTTTGTGGCAAGATGCATTCTTTGGGACGATCCTTGTAAGGGCATCATTAACCTTTGTGGCAAGATGCATTCTTTGGGACGATCCTTGTAAGGGCATCATTAACCTTTGTGGCAAGATGCATTCTTTGGGACGATCCTTGTAAGGGCATCATTAACCTTTGTGGCAAGACGCATTCTTTGGGACGATCCTTGTAAGGGCATCATTAACCTTTGTGGCAAGATGCATTCTTTGCGACGATCCTTGTAAGGGCATCATTAACCTTTGTGGCAAGACGCATTCTTTGGGACGATCCTTGTAAGGGCATCATTAACCTTGGTGGCAAGACGAATTCTTTGGGACGATCCTTGTAAGGGCATCATTAACCTTTGTGGCAAGACGCATTCTTTGGGACGACTATTGTAAGGGCATCATTAACCTTTGTGGCAAGACGAATTCTTTGATACAATCTTTGTAAGGGCATCATTAACCTTTGTGGCAAGACGCATTCTTGGGGACGATCTTTGTAAGGGCATCATTAACCGTTGTGGCAAGACGCATTCTTTGGGACGATCCTTGTAAGGGCATCATTAACCTTTGTGGCAAGACGCATTCTTTGGGACGATCCTTGTAAGGGCATCATTAACCTTTGTGGCAAGACGCATTCTTTGGGCCGATCCTTGTAAGGGCATCATTAACCTTTGTGGCAAGACGAATTCTTTGGGACGATCCTTGTAAGGGCATCATTAACGTTTGTGGCAAGACACATTCTTTGGGACGATCCTTGTAAGGGCATCATTAACCTTTGTGGCAAGACACATTCTGTGGGACGATCCTTGTAAGGGCATCATTAACCATTGTGGCAAGACACATTCTGTGGGACGATCCTTGTAAGGGCATCATTAACCTTTGTGGCAAGACGAATTCTTTGGGACGATCCTTGTAAGGGCATCGTTAACCTTTGTGGCAAGACGCATTTTTTGGGACGATCCTTGTAAGGGCATCATTAACCTTTGTGGCAAGACGCATTCTTTGGGACGATCCTTGTAAGGGCATCCTTAACCTTTGTGGCAAGACGCATTCTTGTGGACGATCCTTGTAAGGGCATCATTAACCTTTGTGGCAAGACGCATTCTTTGGGACGATCCTTGTAAGGGCATCATTAACCTTTGTGGCAAGACGCATTCTGTGGGACGATACTTGTAAGGGCATCATTAACCTTTGTGGCAAGACGCATTCTTTGGGACGATCCTTGTAAGGGCATCATTAACCTTTGTGGCAAGACGCATTCTTTGGGACGATCCTTGTAAGGGCATCATTTACCTTTGTGGCAAGACGGGTTTACTTCAAATGGGAAGTGTCCTCATGTCAGGATTTCTGACAAACCCCTGTAGAGAGAGACCTTAGACACTCGAGGACAGTGTCTAGTATGCATTCAAGTTCTCCCTGAATGTTTAATTTTACTTCAGTCGAAGTTCTCAGAAATCAAGGGGCCCCTTCCTGGGGCTAACGCTTGATCTCTATATGAGAAACATAGATACCCGAATATTCTATTAACATCCTTATTTATTTCTCAAGCATTGAGTTAGTAAAAAAGTTAAGAATAATTTTTCTCTCCCCAAACTTACCAGTAAAGTATGTCATAGTATATCTTTCTTGTGGTCTGTTGGTCTTACCGGATTCCAGGACAAGAATTCATCTAGTCTGGTGGAGTATCCAGCTATGTGGTGTTACTTGAGGTAACATCACTAGGAGAAGATGCACTATTCCTCGTATGAGGAAATCTTACTTGTGCTGCGGATTCTATGTAATTTTGAATATTTGGTCAGGGTTTACTTGTAGGGGTAAGTATCCTCATGTCAGGTTGTCCTGACAAACCCTTGTACAGAGAGACCGAAGACACTCGAGGATAGTGTCTAGTAGGTAATTCAAACTCCCCAGTGTGGGTCCGCATGCGTTTTTTTAAATTGTATGTTTTTGAAAATTCAGAGGCACACACTCTACAACCATAAGGTGTTTCACTAGTGTGGTTCCGCATGTTGATTTTAAAACCTGAACTTTCGTTAAATTCTGAGTCCTACAATTCACATACAAAAGGTCTTTCTCTGTTCTTTATTTTACATCAGTTCGAACAGATCAAGGAGCTCTCTCTCTCTCTCTTGAAACTAACACATATCATTTTTCTTTTTTGTTTCATTTTACTTCAGTCGAATTTCTCATAAATCAAGGGGCCTCTTCCTGAGGCTAACACTTGATATCTATATGAGATACATAGATATCCCATTAAAATTCTTCTTTACTTGTCAAATGTTGAGTTAGTAAAGATGTTAAGAACATAATATCCCTCTTCCGAATTGGCCAGTTTGTTATGTTATGGTATATCTTTCTTGTGGTCTCTTGGTTGTACACGATTCCAGGACAAGAATCTATCTGGTCTGGTGGAGTTTTTAGCTAAGTGCTGTTACTTGAGGTAACATGACTTGGAGAAGGTGCACCATTCCTCGTATGAGCCAGTATATACCTGTGTCGAGATGATCTTATTTGTGTTGCGAATACTATGTTATTTTGAATATTTGGTCAGGGTTTACTTGCAGGGTGAAGTATCCTCATGTCAGGTTGTATCTACAAACCGTTGTACAGAGAGAGACAGAAGACACTCGAGGATGGTGTCTATTAGATAATTCAAACTCACCCATTCCAGTTTGCATATATTTTGTAATTGATATTTTTAACATGCTGAGCCAGATACTCCATAAGTAGATGATTATTCTCTAGATTTTATATTTTTAATTGAATGTGCATTACTTATTTAACACTATTTTATTTATTTCAATATTTGGCGCTTGTTCGTAATACTCCACCACCCGTTTTCCCCAATTATTTACGGACCATTTTCAGCCCTATCAGGGGTAAGATTGTCCCAACGGGGTCATCTGTTGGCTGTGGGTGGTGACCCATGATGTCTAAGGACAAGATCCTGGTGGATGAGAAGTCTGTATCCTGGTTTCCTAAATGGTCACATGATTTGCAACACTTCATTTTGGCCCTAACTTAATTGATATTTTTAACATGCTGAGCCAGATACTCCATGAGTAGATTATTCTCTAGATTTTGTATTTTTAATTTCGATGAATATTCAAATGATGATCTACACAACTTACATGCGTGAAGTTTATCCTTTGTGTTTATTTGTATACGGGGATCGTTTCATTAATCTACTGCTATGGGAAATGGGTCAGGAGCATTACTTATTGAATGTCCCTCGTACTTATTAAATGAAACCGTTGTGATTTATTTTCTACTCCCATCAAGCAAACATTTTTCTATTCAGTTTGTTAAAATCTTTTGGTTTTTATCCATAGTTCCTATAAATGAAAGAAATTTCAATTAAAACATGATATTTAAATATATTTGCATACACATTAATTTTTAATTTAGTATTTGAAACATTCATTATAATTAAGTTCATGTAGAATTTGGTATATTCGGTCTACTGTTTTCATCTTTGGTGTTTTTATCACAACGTTTCGGCCGATGTAACCTACATTCATTATAATTAAGTTTATTTAATTATGAGGAAGCAGATACTTTCAAAACAATAATGATATCATACTCCCAAGCCTTCACTCCTTTTTTCGGGGGGAAGATAAGATTCGTCTGTCATGATTCAATCCTCACAATCATTACATACTTTTGGGGTCTGTCTAGTATATGTTCGTTCACCATGAGACCATCATCCCTATCTGGCAATATGCGACCAGATGGAGCATATATTTGCTAGCATTAGATATAAGTGTATTTACTATTTTCTAAATTCATATTAGTTGTCAATTAAAGTAAAAAATTATACATTTAGTTGTTTATAAAAATTGACAACCGCTGCTCTAAACTAAGTAACTACCTCATCTCTAAGATCAATATTACATAGTAATACGAGTACCAGATCGACTCCTGGTCCCTGTTTTCTTCCTCCTTTTTCACCTACTTTAACTATTGTTTTGTCGACTGCTCCCTTGTCACTATTCCTGTAAACGTTATAAGAATCCTATAATGAGACGAATATTATAATGTGTAATTTAAACAAGAAAATGCTTAAAGAATCTTATAAAGAGACGAACATTATAATTTGTATTTAACAAGAAAATGCTTAAAGAATCCTATGAGACGAATATTATAATTTGTATTTAACAAGAAAATGCTTAAAGAACCTTATAATGAGACGAACATTATAATTTGTAATTTAACAAGAACATGCTTAAAGAATCTTATAATTAGACGAACATTATAATTTGTATTTAAACAAGAAAATGCTTAAAGAACCTTATAATGAGACGACCATTATAATTTGTATTTAAACAAGAAAATGCTTAAATAACCTTATAATGAGACGAACATTATAATTTGTATTTAAACAAAAAAGTTATTAAAGAACCTTATAATGAGACGAACCTCATAATTTGTTCTGAGATATTGTTTTGTCAATTGCACTCCTGTCACTATTCCTGTAAATGTTTAAGTTGTTTTCTAACTTACCCTGCAGATCAATTAATCCACTTGGGAACTCATTGTCTCTCTGAAGCACTGACAGAAAATCCTAACCCGAACTGACACAATACATAATATCATTTGGACAGATTGAATAAATGAAAAAAGCACCTGTCTGTGTATAGAATTTCTCTTTCCAAATAATTGAAAAAAATCCCACTTTAACGATTTTCAAACAAGAACAATATGTATGGCTGGTGCAGATGTCTTATGTCCAATTCAACAATCATATAGTTTTGCACAATAGTTCACATTTTTAAAATGTTTCATATTTATAAAAGTCAAAATTAAAACATCTTTTATAAAATGCGAAAAGTTTAAACTTATTTTAAAGAGTTTTTTGTTCAAAACAAACCTGGTGTCCACCTGTTCAGTTAGAACGAAAACAAGTGACTGAAATTACAGTTTCGATAATCGCTAAAATAACGAAAATTTTCGATTTTTCACCAATTATCAAGGATCAACGTGCTGGACTTATGAACAGTCATTTTTCCGTTCTAACTGAATAGATGGATACCAGGGTTTTTTTTTACAAAATAAAATTACTATTTTGTTTATTTTTCGACTTTTCACCGGTTATCAAGAATTCTCGTACATGGATTATGAACAGCCTTTTTGTTTTGCGTTCTAACTGAAAAGATGGGCACCAGGTTTATTTTGAACAAAAAAAAACGCTTTAAAATAAGTTAAACACAAATAAACTTATCCAGGTTAGTAGAAGAGTAATTTATCTTGCCTTTGGTAACATTTATTTGTTGCCTATCGTTCTGTTAGCTGTCGTTATAAAAATGTCCAATCAAAAGAAACGGCACTTATGCAGAATAGGAACACGAGCCAAAATTTATTTTAGAAGAGCTCCAATTGTGTAAGAAAGGGGCAGACAACTCTTTTTTACTACGCAATTCCTCCGAAAATGGAAAATATGCACTTTAAAAAAATTCGAAGTCATGCAAATTCAATTAATAGAACATTTTTCGAAGAAATAACAATTTGTGAAAATCAACAGTATATTGATAGAATATTTATCGAAGAAAATGAAAGGAGTCTATGCGCTTGCAAAAAATCCACCACTTTCTGTTGAGTACTGGTTAAATACAATAACTCGCGCATATTCAAGGCAGTCATGTCGATTACGAGCATTTACGGACGAACTAGAAAAACAGATGACACTTGTGCAGATGCGGTACACGAGCCAAAATTTATTTTAGAAGAGTTCCAATGGTGTAAGAAAATAGAATTTGGGAAAATGAACAGTATATTTTTTCATTTCAAAACCAACAAAATGAACAGTCTTCTTGTTTGGATTACCAGATTTTTGATTTTTTTTAGTTTAAAATATTAAATTATCGCAATTCGCAATTTGTGAAAAATTTCTAGCTTCTCCGAAAATGGACGTAATCGACGTGAATGCCTTGAAAAATTTTAATTACTGCGATAATTTAATATTTTAAATTATAAAAAAACTAAAAATCTGTTAATCTAAACAAGAGGACTGTTCGTTTTGTTGGTTTTGAAATGAAAAAATATACTGTTCATTTTCCCAAATTCTATTTTCTTCAATAAATGTTCTATCAATATACTAAAAAGAGAGTTGTCTGCCCCTTACACCATTGGAACTCTTCGAAAATAAATTTCGGCTCGTGTACCGCATCTGCACATGTGCCAAACAGAGTTGTCTGCCCCTTCTTACACCATTGAAGCTCTGCTAAATAGATTTCAGCTAGTGTTCCTGTTCTGCATAAGTGGCAAAGAAACTATCTGAAATAGTTTATAGAAACATTCTTGCACACGTCTAAATTGTTTATATACGGCTCTAAAACGATTATAGAACACATGTATTGCTTGTATTAATTGTTCCTCTCATGTTAATAAACTAAAACTTAGAGAATAACATGTGTTACCTTTAGAAAGTTAATAAAAATATATTTACAAAAAGGTAAACTAATTCAAATAACATTATACTTACTTTTATCTAATCTTCTTTCGCTTGGCTCGTCTTAAATAATCGCACGGCTGAAGGATTTATAAATTTAGTGGTTTGACGATTTAACGATCCCTGCAGAAAAATTCAAAATGGCCACCTCGAAAAGCAGCTTCGCAGAAAATTCAAAGCGTGAAAAATAAAGACAAGTTCTACAACAGCGCCGATCTTTTTGAGAATTAAACTCAAAATTATTTTATGTTACGATTTCAATTGAGGGGTTTG
This sequence comes from Sepiola atlantica, assembly GCA_963556195.1. Lineage (NCBI taxonomy): Eukaryota > Metazoa > Mollusca > Cephalopoda > Sepiida > Sepiolidae > Sepiola > Sepiola atlantica. Next base: position 233,771 of record CAUVYP010000800.1, on the reverse strand, counting down.
GCTCTCTCTTGATGTGTTTCTAACACTAGTTTGTTTATTTTTCGACTTTTCACCGATTATCAAGAATTCTCGTACAGCCATTTTGTTTTGCGTTCTAACTGAAAAGGTGGACACCAGGTTTGTTTTGAACACAAAAAAACGCTTTAAAATATGTTAAAACACAAATAAACTTATCCAGGTTAGTTGAAGAGTAACTTATCTTGCCTTTGGTAACATTTATTTGTTGCCTATTTGTTTTTCTTGTTTGTTTTAACCCCTTTTCGTTCTGTTAGCTGTCGTTATAAATGCCCCACTTGTTTTATGTTTGTTTTTAAACTAAAATAATTATTTATCGTTTTTTGGTACTTCTATCGATCCTGACCCAATTTCCGTGAATTTCGCGTCGGAAGCGTTCGGGCATGCTACGTAAACGCCCGAGAGATGACGAGCCGAATGGTAGCAGTCGACAATTTCGATATGTTGCTTCTATTTATCTACCTCCCACAGCGGTAAGATGTGACACAAGGTCGGGAAAGTAGGATTTGATAAACCAGCGCTCGAGAATTTGAGCACTCTGGCCATTTTTTAAAAATTGCCTGGGCAGCCCCGTCGGCATTCCCCGGTAGGGGCGCCTCAGGCGATTAGCAATAAACTAACCCCTTCTCAAAGGGCGAGAAGGCAAAGCCTGGGAGGGTGCACCTCCTAGAACTGCACAGGACAGACAACCAATAGACCGGCGGAAATCAAGACCCGAAGGCCCAGACAATACCGGTCTATAGGGTGGGGTAAAACACCCATGTTGCTGCGTCCTAAGATTTTTAGTTATATTTTCAAGAAAAATTTAAAAAATTTAAAAAAGACAAAAAATTAAAAAAACATAGCGAAATTACTGTTATCAAATAAATACATTTTTGTTTTATTTTACGTAAACAAACAATACGAAAAACAACTGGTAAAAAAGAAAGTTTGTCTATGTGTTTTTGTTGTTTTGTGACATTGGTGAAGATCGGCCGACTCTAAGCGGTGCCCGTTCGAAATTCTTTCCGATTTTAAAAACTTTCTGTTTTGTCTAATCGAATAAGTGTGATGCTTTCTCAGAAAATATAATGAAAGTTTTGTACTAAATTTTATTTTAAATAATTTATTTGACAAAAATAAATAATCACAGTTTAGTTTTTTTACACAGTTTGATTTTCTTTCGGAAAATAAAATGCAATGTTTTTTGCTAATGAAATATTATTGATTTGGGGCAGAGAAAATAATAAAATAGGTTGTTTTATTTTCTTTGGGAAAAATAAGAATGTTTCAACAATCATAGTACTGTCGGATCGCATCTATCATATGGCCCAAGTAAGTTATTTTTATTTGACGACGCCAAAGAATAGCAATTAGGCCCTGCCGGGCCAACCATTCTAAAGTTCTCTTGTTTCCGCTCGTCCATTAATAAACAAATTTCAAAGTCTGAATTACTTACGGTTGATTGGGTTTGAAGTTTAAATACTGGTAATTCATAATTCAGTTTTTTGCAGTATTTGATCGTGAATTATTATTTTCTTTAAATTTATATTTAATAAAGATCAGTTTCAAGATGAATCGAATCGTGTTCCTTTCTTTTCTTTTTTACATGCAATTTTTAAAGTTTTCTAATGCTTTGTTTTAAATATTTACAATATCGTATGGTCAACATGTTTTGATATTTTGGATAACTTTAGTAAAGGTGTTTTTTGTTTACAAGAAATAATACATTTGCACCAAGCTTTATAATAAAGTGATGGATTTATTATATTCCGTGATCATTAATTAATAAATCCTGAAACTTCATTAAAATTGGTTGATTTCCTGAATTTTGATGGAGTATTTAGTGAATGGAGAAGTCGAAATGCCTTCTTATTGTTATTACTACGGTCCTTGTTTTGACACGGAATGCAGTGACGTCAGAGGGGGGCAGGAAGTTAGTTGCTTGGCCTTGTCAACTCTCGGTGGCCTCGGTACGGGTCGTTTTCACTTTCATCGGGTTTTCAACCTTTTCACATTTTTACATTCGTGGCTGAATTACGTATATGTAACGTTCAGTGTCCTAGTAGCACAATTAGAACAAGAACAGTAGTCCGAATATTCCAAATTCTACAAATTGTCAACCCTCGTGTAAAAAATTCCAAAACATAAAAATCTTGGAGTTAACCAGTTTATTTGTGTTTAAACTTATTTTTGTTGGAAAAAATATAAAATGATTTAAATTGGCACTTCTGCAGATTAGGGACGGGCCGAAATTTATTTGTGTTCATTTTAGAAGAGCTCCAATATTGTAAGGGGCCGACAACTCCCCCCCCCCCCCCACAGAGTCTTTTTAGACAAATTTCTGAATTGTATACCGTTTTAGAGTGTTTAAGTTTTGAGTGGAACACTAATAGACTGACAGATGAGCAGAGAGAAGATGAAGGATGGGGAGGGGGGGGATAAGAAAAAAGACAGCTTCAAACTGTCTCCTTCTATCTCCTTCTTCCTCTCGCTCTGTTCCCCTCTCCTCCTCTCTCTTTCTCTCTTTAAATTTATATATCGGTTCAAGATAGAAAAAAAAGAATTTTTCAAACTGTATAAAATTTAAAAAATGTTAAACCAAATACGATGATTTCTAATTTCAATTTTTAAACTGTTAGTTTTGAAATGAAAAAATATACTGTTGATTTTCCCAAATTTTAATAAATTTAAATAAATTAAAATAAATTTTCAATAAATGTTCTATTAATTAATTGAATTAATTGAATTTGCATTACTTGTTTAAAAAATTCATATTTTCAATTTTCAAAGAAATTATCCACTTAAAAGTGAAACAAAAAGAGAGTTGTCGGCCCTTTACACTATTTCATTTATTTCAATATTTGGCGCTTGTTCGTAATACTCCACCACCCGTTTTCCCCAATTTTTTTGACTGCAAACGGGTAAGACTGTCTCAACGGGGTCATCTGTTGGCTATAGGTGATGACCCGTGATGTCTAAGGACAAGATCCTGGTGGATGAGAAGTCTGTATCGTGGTTTCCTAAATGGTCACGTGATTTGCACCACTTCATTTTGTCCCTAACTTGGACTAGACGAGAGGTTAGAGTGAACCGATCCAACCGAGCGGCCGACCATGACGTCATGCCTTATCAAAAATAGTTCATCCCGATTGTACAATAGAAGCTGATCTTACTTAGATCAGATGCCCATCTCATCCGTAATGATCTCAGAGGAAGATTCAATCTGAACAGTATAGGGAGATATGTGAAGAACTGGAGACTTCGATGGTATGGCCACGTTGAAAGAATAGATGAGGGTTCTTGGGTTAGAAGATGTAGAACAGTTGAGGTAACAAGGCTTCTTAAAAGGGGAAAACCAAGAACATAGAAAGAACTGATAATGATGGATCTGGTAGTTAGAGGGAGGAATAAAGACCTGGTCAGAGATAGGTTATTTTGCATGTCAATTTCTAAAAGCTGCTTAATATGATGATTTCGAATAAATGATTCCAAGTAGAGTATCTGTTCTATAGTCAGAAGAGGAGAAATCATTCATGACTGAGGCAATTTTTTGGTACCAATTCAGATTAAAAATGTTTATTTTGTTTACTTCAAACTAAAGCGTATTGCCACTAGAACGTTAGGGGCTACTGGGATAGGGGCCAGATTTAGACGGGGACAATTTGGGTGAAAAGCTGAACAGCAATCTGTTTGTTCACATTACATTTAAATTTCTGAATATTCCGTATGGTCGATGGAGCAGTGAAGAAATTCCGAATGCAAGCGGTCTAAGGAAAGATCAGAATAGAAAATTCTCTGGGGGCATCTGTAGTGAAGGGTGGGATTTTGCTGCTAGTTGGGTAGGTCGAGAGTATTGATTTCTCCTCTCCAGGAGTTAGGAACAAGGCCAGTTTTTATCCTACTCCCACAAGTAAGATGTGACACAAGGTCGGGTCGGGAAAGTGGGGTTTGAAAAGCCAGCGCCCGAGAGGTGAGCACTCTGGCCATTTAAAAATTGCCTGGGCAGTCCCGTCGGCATTCCCCCGTAGGGGCACCTCAGACAGTAAGCAATAAACTTTCTCCTCCCCAAAGAGGGGAGGCAAAGCCTGGGAGGGTGGAACTCCTAGAACTGCACAGGACAGACCCATTGACCGGCGTAAGTCAAGCCCCGAAGAACAAGACAATACCAGTATGGGGTGCAGTATTCATCGGAACAGATACTACACTTTGATCTTAGCCAAAAGGCCAAGAATTGATAAGTATTTTCGTTGAAGAAGTGGATACAAGTGCATCAGAGCACATTCCATGGAATTATTTGTAAAACACAGGGATGCAATACTGTGACAGGGGCTTGAGCTTGGCAGACAGTGGTAAAGAAACTCTTTTTTGCACCCTGTCCAAGAGGGAGAGGATTGTGGTTGGTGCACTTGCCCGGATGTGACAACAATATTCCATACATGGGCGAATGGTTTCTTTATAAAGATATAGGATACTATGTTTCGCCTGGAGATTCTCGGATGCTGACTGGAAATTTCGATGTCTTTTCAGAATCTGGGAAGCTCCAGAGTGGTGGCAACTCCATAGCTTGTGGAACGCATCCTGTCTCTGACGGTGGCCATTCATTGTCTATTGTGCATTTAAAAATGCGAGTTTCGGATTATTGTAGTTCATAGGCCGAGCACAACCTTTGAGCGGATTTCTTTTTTTCCGCAGTTGTAGGTGTTCAACATGGGTCCAAAGTACATAGTTTTAATGGGTTATTGGAATGCCATCCTGAGAGAGATAAGGTCGGGGAGGAGATGGCTAGAGTATTGGATACATGTGAATGCTGTGTGTCTGATCAAATGGCTAGATGCGATCTTGATCATACAAGTCGGGAGATGTGGACTCTGGCTTCCTATTAAGATGTTAGTTAGAAAGGCGATGTAAACTTTATATCACGTCATACGTTCCATTGTTTAGGCTGATCAGAGAATACATTGATTATGGTCTGGTTGAATTTAAACAATGACTAGTTTAGTTGAATACCTTATTGCTGGAAAGATGCGATTTTATTCAGCGGGCTCTATTGTAGTGGGGGAGTTTACCGAGAGTAAGCAATGATTTAGTTTAAAAACTAAGATCTCTCCATTAGATATAGTCTGAACCTCACACGACAAAAAGCCAAGTCAAAAACATTTAGAAAATAAATTGACCCAGGAAATGGCTGGAGATGTATTCTATAACCCAAACACTAGTTAAGGGGCCAGAAACGTGAGACTAAAGAGCATTACAAGGTTCAATTAAATAAAGTATCTAACAAAGCTGAGGACTTCAACACAGAAGATCGTAAGGAAGAGTTCTGTCGAAAGAAAGCTGTGAAAGCCAGGTTTTCAGATCTATTACGTAGGGATGACCAAAAGAATATTCAGGAGAGCTAAACAGATGGCAAAAACAAATATGGATATTGTTGGAGAGAAGTGCATTCGGAATGACAATCGAGTGTTAACAACAAATGAACAGGACAAGATGGCTGAGACTTGGAAATGTTGCCACTATAAGAAATTGTTGAATACTGAGTTTTCATGGAACCATGACAATCTAGTAGTTGTTGAAGCAGTATCTGGTCCAGCTATAAGAATTGAGAAAGAAATAGTATGGAAGGCTGTGAGTAAGATGAAGAAGGGTAAGGCTGGAGGACGACCATCAGGCATCAGAAATGTTGAAGACTGTGCATAAAAGAGCCATTGAAATGATCACAGACTTGACAAATCAGATCATAAAAACAGAGGTTATCATCCCGAAAGACTGGAAACTTCGTACATTGCCCTGTTTGTTTTCTGTTCTAAAGAAAGTGTTGGGATGGTCTTACTAGAGTGTTTTTTGATTGTCCCGATCTTTATCATGTTCCCATATTGTAATTTTTTTCATAAACAAATAATTTTTAATATTTCAGGATATTTTAAGTAGGGTAGTCTAGAGAGTAAATGTGGTATTGTGGTAACTGCTAAAGTGTAGTATATGTTCTTTCGTTCTCGGTCAGACGAGAAATCCTTCTCGACTGAGGTAAATTTTGTCTCTCAAGATCTAGATTTATCCACATGAAGTTACCTAATGACGACAAAAACACACACAGACAATAACAGCAAATAATTTAACACCTTCATTTTTAATCATAATTTTTGAGTTTCGCCATTCTCCTCAACTTATTTTTTACTTAAACTGTGTTTAATAAAAAATAAAAATAAAATGTTTTATGAATTTTTGAGATGATTGATAATTTGTATAATTCGGACTACTTTTTCTCAGGAAAATCAGCTCGTACGCTATTACTGCACGAATATTAAATATACTCAGCTTTTTCTTTGCTAAAAGAAAGATTCAATTTGTTCTTGATGGCCGTATATCTAAACATCACATCAACGCGCGTGTGCACCAGTGATTGATACTTGGATCACTATTATTCCTGATCTTCATAAATCACCTACCTGATGCAATTGCATCTGGGATGGGTGTATTTGCTGATGACATGGCGCTCTTTTCCCGGCATGAGAGCAAAGCGCATGGCCACACATGGAGGGTATAGGTGAATCCTAAGAAAATGACCTCCAGTCTGTAAAGGAATGGAGCCAAAAATGGATGGTCACTGTTGCAGAGGTAGGCTCCCTCTACCAGGCTAGAAAACTTCTAACAGCTGCCCGTATCCGAGATCTTTAAAAAGCCATCATTCACCCAACATGGAGAATTGTTGCCACATTTGGGCTGGTGCACCAACCACTGGTATCTTCCTCTTGGACAGGATGCAAAAAAAAGAAAAGCGATTTCTCATCTAATAGGTCCCATACTGTCTGCAATGCTCCAGTCTGTCACATCGCCAGTGTTGCATCAAGTACTTCCACCGAACCTGCTCCGATCAACTTACTGCATTTGCACTTCCCAAACGAAAATACTCTCGACCCATCCGACGAGCAGCAAAATCCCACCCCTTCACTGCAGAGATACCGAGATGCAAGAAGAGGTCTACTCTAATATCCTCTTTCTTCAGATAGCTTTACATTGGAATTCACTTCCTGCTCACTGTTTTCCCCGACTCTACCAACATTCAGAAAAGTAATTGGAAGGTGAACAAACATCTTGCTACCCAACTCCCCACCCAGGTTTTCCTATATTACAGTTGCCAGTACTGGCAATATGACGTGTTAGGAGCATGGACGGCGGCACCGGGTGGGGGGCTCAAGCCCCCTCACTTTTTTTACTGCCCCCCCCCCCACTTTACGGTAATCAATAATTAAGTTATATATGCATGTGTTTAACCCCCCCTTTTTAGGAGAAGCCCCCCCTCCCACTTTTATAACTGTCCCGCCGGCCATGGAGTGAAATGTGTGTTTGTATTGTTCCAAACACGACAATATTAAATAGTTTAACTTTTCAATAAGTTAAATATCTAAATCATTTTTTAGTAAAAACAAACCTTATCAAAGTTACGGATAGGCGAGAAACTCAAAGCCACGCCATAACATCAAATAGTTTAACTTATAATAATTACATACACACACATAAATGTGCGTATATATATATTACACACACACGCATGTAAATAAACAAATATACGCACTTACACAAAAAAGTAAATTAACAAAAAAAATCGCTATTTTATTAAAAACGAAAAAAAAGACGTAATTCAAAAATTTCATTTTTATTTTCAATAATATGTTTTTTCAAATTTAATTCCAGTTTTTCCATCTTTCCACACACACATAAATAAATGGCAGTATACACACACACACATTTAAACGTCACTAAACACAAACATCACATACACACAAATATACGCACGTTACACACACACACACACATAATATTATTCTCAAACTTATTTTTAAATTTTCATTCTAGTTTTTCAATCTTTTTTAACAGAAACAAAAATTCGAGGATAAATTAATTCATTCATTTTGAATTCGTTCAAAAAATGCAGTTTATTTTTCCCTTTTCCACAAAAATGACAGAAAATTAAAGAAATTCCCATTTATTTGCGTTGAAAGTTTTCAATAAATGATAATCCATTATTTTTAATTAAACATTAATTAAATATTGATTAAATCCTATTTCAGTCACCAAAATTATTTAGAGTTTCGGTATTTTTCGCAAACAATTTATTTATTTAAATTTAAATCATGTAAGATTTTTTATTTTTCAAATTCAAATTTGTCCATCTTGGTACTTGTGTAGTTTACAGACCGTATTATTTTTAAAGATAAGATTTTCAAATTAAATTAAATTTTTACGGTATCTTTTGTTTATTAAATTGTTAGTTGAAAGTACAGAATAGTTAACAAAGCTCCCCTCCCCATGTTAAGGATGGCTTTCTAAATAATAACGGTATTATTTCAGCACGGTCGGTAAACTGCACAAGTACTGACATCAAATAGTTTAACTTTTCAATAAATCATTAATCAATATTTCCCTTCATTTTTATGATCAAAATTTAAATATTGTTTAAATCAAGTGAAATGCGTTTTGTCATAATTCGAAAATTTATTTTTTTATTCAAACTTTTCATAATTATTTATTTATTCCAAAACTTATTTTTTTATGCAAACTTTTCATAATTATTTATTTATTCGAAAACTTATTTTTTTAATTCAAACTTTTCATAATTATTTATTTATTCGAAAACTTATTTTTTAATTCAAACTTTTCAAAATTATTTATTTATTCGAAAACTTATTTTTTAATTCAAACTTTTCAAAATTATTTATTTATTCGAAATCTTATTTTTTTAATTCAAACTTTTCATAATTATTTGTTTATTCGAAAACATTTTAATTTTCATTCTAAATTTACATCTTTTTTTTTTTAATTGAGGATAAATTATTTTTTATTGTTTTGTACAATTTTTCGTTTGACAAAAAAAATCCTCCATTTTTAATTAGTTTAAAAATCCAGTTTATTTTCCCGTTCAAAAAATGATAGAAAATTAAAGAAATTCACATTTTTTTGCGTTGGAAATTTTAAATAAATCATTAATCAAAATTTCCCCTCGATTTTTTTTATCAAAAATCATTTAATTACTGATTAAATCCTATTTGAGTCACCCAAATTATTCGAGTTATTTCTTCGGCGGGAAAACATCCAATAATTACACATAAAAAGATCACATAAACACATACATATAATAAACAAATGTGCTTCACGCATACACATTATCACACACGCACATATACACAACTCAACTAACATATACACACAAACATAATAAACATAAACATATAAATATATATAAGGTGTTCGGCGTAAATTTGATGAATAGTTCTTGTTGTTTCATTTCAAAAAAGTGTCAAATTTATCACGAACAGCAAGTGTTATACACACACATACATACATAAATGGCAGTGTATACACACATACACACATAAATAAATGGCAGTGTATACACACACACACACACATAAATAAATGGCAGTGTATACACACACACACAGACACATAAATAAATGGCAGTGTATACACACACACACATAAATAAATGGCAGTGTATACACACACACACACATAAATAAATGGCAGTGTATACACACACACACATACATAAATGGCAGTGTATACACACACACAGACACACAAATGGCAGTGTATACACACACACACACATAAATGTCAGTGTATACACACACACATAAATAAATGGCAGTGTATACACACACACACACACATACATAAATGGCAGTGTATACACACACACATAAATAAATGATGGCAGTGGGTACACTTGTCCAGATATTGACCCTAATTTCCGTGACTGCCGACAGCTAACGGAAGCGTCCGAGAATTGCCGAATCGAAAAAAAAAAAAAAATTGAGGATAAATTATTTTTTATTGTTTCTGAAATTTGTACAATTTTTCGTTTGACAAAAAAAATCCTCCATTTTTAATTAGTTTACAAATCCAGTTTATTTTTCCATTCAAAAAATGACAGAAAATTAAAGAAATTAACATTTTTTTGCGTTGGAAATTTTAAATAAATCATTAATCAAAATTTGCCCTCCATTTTTTTTAATCAAAAATCATTTAATTATTGATTAAATCCTATTTGAGTCACCCAAATTATTCGAGTTATTTCTTCGGCGAGAAAACATAAAATAATTACACATAAAAAAGATCACATAAACACATACGTATAATAAACTAATGTGTTTCACGCATACACATTATCACACACGCACATATACACAACTCAACTAACATATACACACACACATAATAAACACACAATAATAAATTGTGTGTTTCGTGTTTATAAGGTGTTCGGCGTAAATTTGATCAATAGTTTTTGTGGTTTCATTTCAAAAAAGTGTCAAATTTATCACGAACAGCAAGTGTTATACACACACATACATAAATGGCAGTGTATACACACATACACACACATAAATAAATGGCAGTGTATACACACACACACATACATAAATGGCAGTGTATACACACACACACACATACATAAATGGCAGTGTATACACACACACACACATACATGAATGGCAGTGTATACACACATACACACACATAAATAAATGGCAGTGTATACACACACACACACATAAATAAATGGCAGTGTATACACACACACACACATACATAAATGGCAGTGTATACACACACACATAAATAAATGGCAGTGTAAACACACATACACACACATAAATAAATGGCAGTGTAAACACACATACAGACACATAAATAAATGGCAGTGTATACACACACACACACACATAAATGGCAGTGTATACACACACACACACATACATAAATGGCAGTGTATACACACACACATAAATAAATGGCAGTGTATACACACACACACACATAAATGGCAGTGTATACACACACACACACACATAAATAAATGGCAGTGTATACACACACACACACACATAAAGAAATGGCAGTGTATACACACACACACATACATAAATGGCAGTGTATACACACACACATAAATAAATGGCAGTGTATACACACACACACACACATAAATGGCAATGTATACACACACACACACATAAATGGCAGTGTATACACACACACACATACATAAATGGCAGTGTATACACACACACACACACATAAATAAATGATGGCAGTGGGTACTTGTCCAGATATTGACCCTAATTTCCGTGACTGCCCGACAGCTAACGGAAGCGTCCGAGAATTGCCGAATCGAAAACGAGGCGTCAAAAGCAGACGCTAGCGATTTGAAGGAGAGACGCTTGGCAATTGTAGAAAATGGATTTCGAACTGCTGTGTCGTACAATGGCCTCTCCGGAATGGCCAAAGTTATGCGATGTATCCGACTTTGCCGGCTAGCACCGCGAAAGACTGTGACGGAGAAATAGGCCTGGAGATGCCCCACCCAGGAATGCCGGGCTTTGATTTCGTTGCGATCGGGGACGTTTTTTCTTTTTTTTTCGCGGTCAAAACTCGAAATTGCGACAATTTGAAAGATGATCATCTACGTGTGGTGCCAGGATATTATGGCGACCGGACAAACTTACTAAAAGAATGCGGCGTATTGTCTCGAACGACGCAACAACAAAAAAATGGCCCTTAATCCTCCAGGAAACGAATCGAATGAAGGAAAACAAATACTTAATGTCAAAACAAACACAAAAAACATAAAAAAAAGCTAAAATAATGAAACAAAAACAAATGCGTAATTGCAAAAAAAAAAATGGTGTTAAAAAGTTTTTAAAAAAAGTTCAAAAAAGTAAAAAGTTTCTACAAAAAGTTTTAAAAAATGGTTAAAAAAAGTTTCTTTATTTCAGTTATTTTTTCAGGTTTGTTCATTTCTTTCATTTTTTGTATCAAAAAAAGTTGCATTTCTTTTTCTTTACGTTTATTCATCGTCTTACATTTGTTGTCGTCGGCCGATTCGGCAATTCTCGGACGTTTCCGTCAGCTGTCGGCAGTCACGGAAATTAGGGTCAATATCTGGACAAGTACCTGGCAGTGTATACACACACACACACACATAAATGGCAGTGTATACACACACACACATACATAAATGGCAGTGTATACACACACACACACACATACATAAATGGCAGTGTATACACACACACACAAATAAATGGCAGTGTATATACACACACACACACATAAATGGCAGTGTATATACACACACACACACATAAATGGCAGTGTATACACACACACACATAAATGGCAGTGTATATACACACATATAGATGGCAGTGTATACACACACACAAATAAATGTCAGTGTATACACACACACACATAAATGGCAGTGTATACACACACACACAAATAAATGGCAGTGTATACACACACACACATAAATAGCAGTGTATATACACACATACATAAATGGCAGTGTATACACACACACACACATAAATAGCAGTGTATATACACACATACATAAATGGCAGTGTATACACACACACACACATAAATAGCAGTGTATATACACACATACATAAATGGCAGTGTATACACACACACACAAATAAATGGCAGTGTATACACACACAAAAATAAATGGCAGTGTATACACACACACACATAAATGGCAGTGTATATACACAAACACATACAGAATATACACTTAAACACATACGTTTTAACATCAATAAACACACAAATCTCATACATACAATACACACACACATAATAAATAGTAAACACACGTACAATATACACACACGCATTAACAACCAAATACACACACATAAATAATGAACAATATATGTAACACAGACGTATACATAATGAATCATATATACACACAAACAATGTGTGTATATATGATATACACACACGCATAAACAACCAAACAATGTACTATATACACGTTAGACACACGTAAAACACACACACTAAACAATGTGTTACACACACACACTAAACAATGTGTTACACACACACAAATAAATAAACAAATAAAAATAAAATCAAACAAAAATTTCGTAAAAATAAAAAAAAAAACAAATTTAAAAATTTCAATTTTTTATTTTTTTAATAAAGAATTTTTAAAATTTCGATTCCAAATTTATTATTTTTTTCAACAGAAACAAAAATTTTATTTTCAAACAAAAAAATTGAATTAAAATATTTTTGTTTTTCTTGAAATTCAAACAATTTTTTGTTCGGAAAAGAAAAAATTGCATTTAAATCACAAAAAAAAATTTGTCCAAATTCGTTGAAACAAAAATCCCAAATTTTTTCTTTTTTTTCCATCGAACAAATTTTGTTCCATTTGGAATCAAAACAAATCAATTCACGATGAAAATAATTTGACCACCAAAAATCCCCACTTGAGGGATCAACACGAATCCGGGATTCACAGCTAAATAATCTCCTTTTGTCAAATCCCCATTCAATTTCAAAAGTTTCCAGTTTTTCACCTTTTTTCGAAAACGAATGAATTTCTAAATTTAAATCAATAACAAAAATTGTTCCATTTTTTTCACACAAAGAAATTAAATAATTATTTTGTGTTTTTAAAGAATTTTTTAAATGAAAAAAAGGAAAATTTTTTTGTCGTTCAAAAAACAACAGATTTTTTTCGTCCCCAAAAGAATTTGAACCACAAACGACAAAAATGTTTGATGATGAAATGAAACACATTTCATTGGGAAAGAAATTTCCATTTGTTGATTTAGAAAATTCAAATTCAATCAGAATTTTCCCATTTTCATTCATTTCAATCAACGATTGATTTTTATAATCGCAAATAAAAATGTGTTTGTCATTTTTATTTACTTTAATCGAACTTATAATTCGACGATTTATTGATTGATTATTTATTGATTTTGGCAAATCGAATCGATTTTCTTGGATTAATTTCTCAGCTTTTCCGCGGACGAACGAGACGGATCCGATGTCTCGGCTTTCCAACGATTTCCGCCAATAATCCGGAAATGTGACGGACAATTCACACTTCGTCTCCGTCTTTGGTTGTCGCAACGAATGTCGGAATAATGGAAATCGCGGCGAGTCGACCAAGAATTTCATTCCGTCAAGAATGTCGACATCTTTCCGATCTTCACGAGAAGACGAAGACGAGAAGAAATGTTGGAAATTCATCCGCCATGTTTGGATTTCTCGCAGAATTTGTTGATTTTCCTGCAAGATTCTTCGCCATCTTTGCATCTCTTCTTCGCTTTCGCGTTCGATTCGCTCGCTCAGATTGAAAGCGTCTTCTTTCGCCTTTTCCACAATCGATTCGTAATCCGACCAGATTTCCGAAACTTTCCGATCGCATTTCGATGTTAAGTCCGACAAAAATCCACTAACACTTTCACTCGACATCTTCACACGTGCCTCAAATTCGGACATTTCTCTCTCCACCGTGGGGAGTTGCTCCTCTCGTTTCAAAGCTGCCTCCCTCACGTTCAAGGGAGCCACATTCGCGCACTTGTCGGGGATCAACGACTCACTCGGATGAGCAGCGTAACATTTCGCGCAATAACAATTGCCGCATCCTTCACAGAACAATTCACACTTTTCCCCATGAAAAGCGCAATTATTATTCCGATCCATCATCATCGCGATCGCATCCGACTTCTCCATTGCGTCCAAATCTTCGCAAATGTGCATCTTCTGAAATCTTTTGTGGGATCGTATGCATGTGTTGCATAATAACATTCCGCATTCCGCGCACCAATACTTCGCCGCGGATGATACGCCATCCTCCGAACACAAATCACAGGACCATTCCGACGAAGACAATTCTTTCCGCAAGATTTCCTTCCGCAAAATCGGGGAGATGACAAATTCTTCCCAATTCGCGAATTCTTCTTCACATTTCGGACACTTGCAAATTGTCTTCGCTTCGTCTAAAGTATTGACGAAACACGATTCACAGACGCCATGGAAACATGGAAGCGATTTGGAAAGTCTGCTTAGTTGGCAGTCGCAGCCCACACATTCGTAGAGAGATTCCTGTTGATTCGAAGAAGCCATTGTTGAAATGATGAAAACACTGAAAAAACAACAAAATATAGAAGGCATTAGATTTCGGAATAGTTGATATATATATATATATATATATAATATATATATATATATGTATGTATAATATATACAGATTAAAATGGAATTAGAATAATAAAACAATTTTTTCAAACATAACTCGATCCCATAACTAAGTTACATTTTAGCATAGGAATAAGAACGCCTTAGAGAAAACAACGTTGATTAACTCACAGTTAGTATAAGTATATATATATATATATATATATATATATATATATATATATATATATATATAAACTATTGACTTTTCTGACTGTAAATCTGTGCACCATTTTTTAGTTCCTGTTTACTTGCCTCCCCACGAGGGCAGAGTTAGACACAAATAGGTCTTTAAAGTGGACAAAATAAAATTGCCTTAGTCTAGAAGGATTTCTTATACCCTAATTGAGGACAAAAAAGATGAAGAGTATCAGAAACCGATACTACACTTTTATTCTAGCCGAAAATAGAGAGGGGGAGCGAGAGAGGATATGTGTGCGTGTGTGCGCTTATCTCTAATGTGTGTGTGTGTGTGTGTGTTGATATAACCCCCCCTCTCTATCGGTGACAAGTGTATTTTATGTTGTTAAATGTAAAACATCGAGGTTTCACATCGAGTAAAATATGGCGCCATCTTGAATACGGCTTTACAAGGCTGCAAAGCCATCGATTTAAAAAAGATAATTAGAAAAGTTATTTTTCTTGCCTTTGGTAACATTTACTTGTTGACTACTTTTTTTCTTGTTGAAAATTCTACACAATCGCCCTAAGTCCGAGTGGCAATATCATAAAATAACACGTAATCGCTAAAAAACGTAGCCCCCCCCTTAAAATGAACAAAATTGGTTAAAAAGAAAAATCGAAAAACTTATTTTAGAATTTAGAGTGGGGGATTATTTTTTATATAAATTTAACTGCCCTAAAATCGTAGAATGGCCAGGAAATGGGGGATTATTTTACGTTTAATTTATGTAAGAAACTGATCCCCGACTTGAAATTAAGAGTGGGTTTTTTTTTTCAGGGTTCTGACACGTAACCGCCTTATAAAAGTAGAATCTTTTTTTTTATCAGTGGTTTTATTCTACAATAATATCAGAAGAGGCAAAAAGGGGGGGGGGAGTTATGTCTGATTTTTTATGTGAAAACAAATTGTAGAAGTAAAAAAAAAAGGAATTCATTAAAATGAGACAAAAAAAATAGGGCGTGGTCGTCTATCTAAAAGTTTCAATCTATTTTTTTATCTAACGAAAGTTGGTACCGCTCAAATACACCAGCACCATTCTATTAAACTATATTTTGTTTTCTTTATATATAATATAATATTTTGGGGATTCTTTTACGAGACTCAGCAGAGTAAAAACGCAAAAAAAACAAATTACAACAAATAAAAGTAACTGTAAGCTGTAAAAGTTAGTTTCAAACTTGCATGTGATATTTGTTTGTATTTTAAACCCGTTTGAAGTGCTATTTATTAGAAATCAATAGTTTTGACACCGAATCTTCGAAAAACAAACATGGCCGATTACTAACAAATGCACTACGAGCGCCATATTGTTTTTGTGAAAACGGTGGGGAAAAAAAAACAAGAATTTTTTTTTTACATCTAATGAAAACCCATTTATAATACGTAAAAATAAAAACAAATTACATAGGTAAGTAGAAAAATATCTATTCTCGTCGTAGGTCAACTTCACTTGTTGCAAATTTATGTTTTTAAACCCTTTCTCGTTCTTTTTTTGGACCCCGTTCGCGCCTCTGCTGAGCGTCGTAACATATACCCATATTTTGAAATCACATTACTTACAGGTTAAGATTTTCGTCGATTTTTGGAGAAGATTCAAGAAGGACGATATTCACTGTTGACTCGATTGTTATGGCGAGGTGAGTGGGCGCAGCGATGGTGGGCGTGGCATTGGCAAAGACACACGTGATCATTTCAAGCAATTTGATTGGATGTTTCTCGCTCGTGTTACGTAACTTCTATTTTTATCTCTTCTCATGTAGAGAGAGAGGAGGAGGAGGAGTAGGGCGAGTGGGAGGAAGAGAAAGAGAGCGCGAGGAAATATGTGTATGCGTGCTGATATGTGTGTATGTGTGTGTGCGGTGATCTCTCTCTAAGCTGATATGCGTGCGTGCTGATATATCTCCCTCCCTATCTCTCTAAGTGGTTTCTCTTTCTTTTATTTCTCCTCATGTAGAGAGAGAGAGGGAAAGAGGGGGAGAGGAGGAGGAGAGCGAGGGGGGGGGGATTTGTGTATGCGTGCTGATATATGTGTGCGCGCGCGGTGATCTCTCTCTAAGCTCATATGCGTGCGTGCTTATATGTCTCCCTCCCTATCTCTCTCTAATATAAGTGGAGGGCGGTGATGGTTAGGGGTCACGTCTATTTCGCATCCAAAAAACAAAAAAACATTTGGTTAACTGCCCTAAAAACTAGTTATTACTACGTTTTGATAGATTTCTATTCATAAAACCTATTAGACTTTTAAAAAAAACTATTAAAAATATTTTTAATATAAACTATTTGAAAAGTATTATTTTTATTTCTTCTCATGTAGAGAGTGTGGGGGAGAGAGAGGGAGGTGAAGAGAGAGGGAGTAAGCGAGGGGATATGTGTATGCGTGCTGTTATGTATGCGCGGGCGGAGATCTCTCTCTGTAAACTCATTATGTGTGCGTGCGTGAGTGCTTATATGTCTCCCTCCCTATCTCTCTTTTATTTCTCCTCATGTAGAGAGGGAGGAGGAGGAGAGAGAGAGGGGGGAAATATGTGTGTGCGTGCTGATATATGTGTGTGTGTGCGTGGTGATCTCTCTCTAAGCTCATATGCGTGCGTGCTCATATATCTCCCTCCCTATCTCTCTCTAATATAAGCAAAACGCAGAGCGAAAAACATTTGGTTAAATGCCCTAAAAAGCTAGATTTATTACTAAGATGTTTAATATATTTTAATGTTGTTACATTTCTATTCAGAAAAAAAAATATCAGACTATTTAAAAAATAAAGTCTTAAAAAATATTTTTAAAATAAACTATTTAAAAAAAGTATTTTCAAACAATCAAAAATAAAACGGAATTAATTCTGTTTGATTTTTGATTTTCTGACTACATTATCTTATCTGTCCTCGGTCAGTGAAGGAGAAATCCTTCTAGACTGACGCAATTCGATTTTCACAATATAAGCTTCTAGGAACGACTTTTACTCCAGACCTGAAATGGCAGACTTCCCTCAAATCCGTTGCCAAGGTCGCCGGAATGTTGGATCATTCTATCGCTCCAGAAAGTATCTCACCTCTGACGCAATTCTCTACTTGTATAAGAGTCAAATGCGTCTCAAGATGGAGTATTGTTGCCACATCTGGGGAGGTGACGCACACACAACCATTTTCTGCATTGACAGAGGACAATACCGACTCTGAAATCTAGCGGGAAATGTTTTCTAAACAGATATTGCTAGTCTTTCTCTGCTCTATCGGTATTTTCATCGTAGGTGCTCAATAGAGTTCCAATCTATGCTCAACCCTGTAAAACATTCGCACCAAGAACCCGTCTAACTACAACCATTGAAAATACTTTTCATTTTTTCCGTAGTGTAGCCAAAACAAAACGAAACTTCCAAGAGAACAGTTTCTTTCCCAGAATAACTCGTCTACGGAACACCATACCACGGGATTGCTTCATAGTTGACTACAACATGATCGTTTTCAAGTCCAATA
Organism: Sepiola atlantica; assembly: GCA_963556195.1. Lineage (NCBI taxonomy): Eukaryota > Metazoa > Mollusca > Cephalopoda > Sepiida > Sepiolidae > Sepiola > Sepiola atlantica. The sequence goes on along the minus strand of CAUVYP010000800.1, from coordinate 215,060 downwards.
TTAATAAATTCTTGTTGAGCCGTCTTTCTAAATAATCAAACTCTGCCCAGTGTCAACCAT
>CAUVYP010000800.1:207500-210000 GCA_963556195.1 Sepiola atlantica | reverse complement strand
GTTGAGCACTCTCGAAAAGCTCTAATGCAAAGTTCCGAATACGTTCGTTGAACACTCTCGACTAGTCTTCTATCTGTGCCCGCTTCTAGGTACATATAGATCTTAATTTCCCTTAATTACGTGACAGTTTCCGTTGGCCAAGTGGATATGGCGACTGCTTGCAGATTTTAGGCTGACTCTGTGAATCGGGTTCGCGTCTCCCGACCGTCTGAAATTGTTACTTTCCTGCACTGATGAGAGCAATAAGCTTGAAACGCTAACGTCTGTAGGTATTAATAATTTAATATTTATTTATAAATATTATATATATATATATATATAATATATATATTTATATATATATTGTTTTATTTTACTTCAGTCGAAGTTCTCATAAATTAAGGGGCCCTTTCCTGGGGCTAACACTTAATCACTATATGAGATACATAGATATTCAAATATTTCATTAAAGTTCTCCTTTACCTGTCAAACGTAGAGTTAGTAAAGAAGTTTAGAACATTAATTTTCCTCTCCCCAACTGACCATTTTACTATGTTATAGTATATCTTTGTTGTGGTCTCTTGGTCTACACCGGATTCCAGGACAAGAATTCATCTAGTCTGGTGGAGTATCCAGCTAAGTGCTTTTATTTGAGGTAACATTACTTGAAGAAGGTGCACCAGTCCTCGTATGAGCAAGTGTATTGCCGTGTCGAGTGGATCTTATTTGGGCTTCGAATACTATGTTATTTTGAATATTTGGTCAGGGTTTACTTGTGGGAGGAAGTATCCTGACAAACCCTTATACAGAGAGACCGAAGAAACTCAAGGATTTGGTCAAGTAAGTAATAAAAACTCTCCAAATATATATGTGTATATGTATAAAAGATGTATATATATATATATACAAAATTATTATTTTAAGGTAATATATATATATATATATATATATAACCTAAAAAATAATAGATTTCATATCCCCAATTTCTGTCTTAATAATTATAATGATTAAATAATGTGTCGATCAAAATAAAATATTTAGACAATCAAAAAAGACAATTACTCGCACCTGACGCCATTAAGTCATATCAAATTAATCAAAGTAGATTGATAGAGCAAATCCAAAACTATCTAGAACATTCAGTAGAAAATCTATTAACGTATATGTATATATAACACATATAATATATATATATAAATACATGTATATATATGTATATGTATATACATATATTTAATTTTTAAATATTTTCAAACTAAATTAAAAATAAATGTTAATATAAATACATAAAACTATAAATAACCAAATCAGTAGTGTAATGGATTCGTCCGAACACTATAAAATACAGACAATCTTTGTAAATAACAAATAGATTTTCTTAGACAGAGACGAACAGCACAAGTAAGGAGGGCATTCTTTAATAACAAACAAGTTAGTAAAAATTAATCTGGAACAAAACTTAGATCTAATATACGGAAAGTTTTTGTTCTTGTCTGATCAACTCTGCTGGGAAGCCATGAGATAAAATACTGTTTTGTTCTTAAATTCCCGAAACAGTTTTTTCATGGTAAACAACTGATTATCCCTTAAGTAATGTTAAGACTAGCGTAAATTCTTGGAATCAAACTAATATAGTGACTGTAAATAGTAAATTGACTTACAAGCAAAATATTTTCCAACGAATGGACTTGGGACTAAACGATGTTTTCTTTTTTCTTTTTCCATACAATCGTTGATAAATTCCAAGACATATGTATATATATATATATATATATATATATATATATATATATATATATATATATATATATATATATATATATATGATGTTGCTTGTCATAAATCTATACTTATGAATAATCAGAAAAAATGATTAAACAGAACAATAGCAACTTTGATGTCCCGATGGCCGATTTGGTCGGTATTTGTATAATTTAAACTCTTAGTAGAATTGTAGAGCCTAACTTAGTGCGGTTATATAGGGATGATGGAATAATTGTTATCCCTAATACTAACGCCCACCTGTTATTAAAAATTAAAAAATTAATAAGAGCTTTCAAATATTTATGACTGAAAATAGGTATAACCCCAAACTGTAAGGAAGTAAATTATCTAGATATTGCCCTGAATTTGAAAAAGGGGATTTACAAACCCTTTTAATGAAGACAACCACACACCATCTTACATTAACAGTAGATCCAACCACCTGAAGTGTATAATTAAACAAATACCTAAACCGATAACCACTAGAGTTAATAAACTCTCGGCAAATAAGGAAATCTTTGAAGCGAATAAACACTTATATAATAGAGCACTAGATAGTAGTGGCTACACTGAAAAACTCGAATATACCGGGAAGAAAAATAATAATAAATCCAGGAATAGAGGCCGGAAAATAATATGGTTCACCCCATCATAATGTCAACTATCCAACTTCAAAATCGGTAAAGCGTTCTTGAACCTAATAGACAAACATTTTAACGCGAACAATCGAGTAAGTAAGATATTCAATAGAAAAAAA